>CAMQGK010000299.1:22142500-22317500 GCA_947000775.1 Pterois miles | reverse complement strand
TGATCATTACAGGTAATAATTCATAACCGTGTGATGCAGCTTCAGGCTTTAACCTCCACATGAAGGAATCATGTTAACAGCAAGTTCATATAAATATTAATCATAAACACTTTGACCCGACTGATAGATAGATAGATAGATAGATAGATAGATAGATAGATAGATAGATAGATAGATAGAAAGAAATGCCCCGTTATTATTAATTAATAAATGTTCATAAAGCAGACGGCTTCAGATGATTCTTTACATTTAAATTGATAATATGTATATATAAATAATAATTAATTAATATTGATAATAATTAGTATTAAACTTTCATTTCTATCTGAATGTTACAGGACGAGCTGATGATTTATAATCATAAACTATAAATAGAAATAAATATTTTAAACTGCTGCTTCATGTAAAAATGTATTTATATATTATTATTATTATTATTATTATTTTATATATATATATATATATATATATATAACTCACATTCAACATTTCAAACACACCAAGAAAAGACCTGAGATCATTTTAACAATAAACTCAATGTCTCAAATGTGTTAAAGGTCTATTATTATTATTATTATTATTATTATTATTATTATTATTATTATTATACTGACATAACATATCTCCCTAATCATTATACTTTAATTATATGTTTATGTTAAAGTTATAAGTAACTTTAACATAAACATGTAAGCATAATAAAAATTAGTAATTATGATTTGACCTACATGTGTACGTTATAAATGTGTGCGGCTGTAATCAGACGATTTCTCTGCTGATGGATTTTATTTTGACGCTTCATGACAATATTCATTTTATAATAATTATTATTATTATTACTATTAACATTTAAGCAAATGTTAAACTGTTTAAACTATTTTCCATCCTGATGCGAGCAGATTCATATTTATTATATTAAGATAAGAAAAAGATAAGATGAATCTTTATTAATCCTCAGAGGGAAATTCATAAATTTGTCATAAATTTGAAGCTTTTAACCACCTGCTTTATGAAAATGTTTGATTTGACATATTTAACATATCAAAGTTTAAAGAGCTGAGATGATTTTAATTTCAGTTTAAAATAAACTAAACAATTTTTTGAAAGTATGTTGTAATAATAATAATACTTTACTCTTACTTTTACTTTACTCTATTATTATTACTGTTATTGTTGTTGTTATTGTTATTATTATTATTATTATTATTATTATTATTATTATTATTTTATCATATACCTAGATATTTTTGATAAATGCCCAACCATATTTTCTATTCTTGCTTCAATAAAATGTTGATAATATAAATGTTAATAATTATAACTTAGATATAACTATTAATAATTATAGCATTATGTATGTAAAACTATAATTATTACTAGTTATAACATTAATGTACATGTGTAAGGTTCTAATTGTTAAAAGCTATAATTTTTAATAGTTATAACATTAATGTACATGTGTAAGGTTCTAATTGTTAAAAGCTATAATTATTAATAGTTATAACATTAATGTACATGTGTAAGGTTCTAATTGTTAAAAGCTATAATTTTTAATAGTTATAACATTAATGTACATGTGTAAGGTTCTAATTGTTAAAAGCTATAATTATTAATAGTTATAACATTAATGTACATGTGTAAGGTTCTAATTATTAAAAGCTATAATTATTAATAGTTAAACTTAATAACTTTATACGTTATAAATGTGTGCGGCTGTAATCGGACGATTTCTCTGCTGATGGATTTTATTTTGACGCTTCATGACAATATTCATTTCATAATTATTAACATTTGAGCGAATGTTTAACTGTTTAAACTATTTTCCATCCTGATGCGAGCAGATTAATATTTATTATACTGTCATAAATTTGAAGCTTTTAACCACCTGCTTTATGAAAATGTTCATATTAATCTTAGTGGTTTGAAACATGTTTCAGATGTCAGAGGTACAAAGATGAATTTAATTTAATGTGCACCTATCTGTGAAACGGCTTTATTGGAATTATAATGTTTTGAGTATTTCACAGCATTTTAAAAATCATGTTTCCTTCTTTGACTTAAACGTTATTATTAATACATTTATTATTAGTGAAGTAAACTCGACATATTTCTGTGAGGAAATGCTGCTGCTGGCGCACGCTGCACATTTGACCTTCACTAACATTAAAGCCTCTGTTTATTCATCTACTTTATTATTATTATTATTATTATTATTATTATTGTGATCTAAAATGTTTCGGTGTCACAAACTACATGGTTATTATTCATGACGTCTTTTTATTTCATGGACTCTGATAAATATGAAAACTCAGAAAGTGGATTCAGACATTTCACACGCTGATGAGAAGATTTCATCTTTTGTAATATGAGATTTTATGTAATAAATGTTCACTTTGTTCTGAGCAGCAGAAAAACTACAAATATGATCCCACATTTCAGACTGTGATTAAAAATGATTTTCTATTAAAATCAATCAGAATTTTACTTTAGAAAATCTTTCAAATAAAATGTCCTGATACAACTCAGAGCCACGTAAAACTATTATTATTATATTATATTTATTTATTAAATTATCAGAAAAAAATATATGTCTTCAGTTGTTCTGATTATCAGAAATATGTGAAATATATTATTGTTACTATTATTATATTTATCTTCTCATATCATCAGAAATATGTGAAATATATTATTGTTACCATTATTATATTAATCTTATATTATCAGAAATATGTGAAATATATTATTGTTACTATTATTATATTAATCTTATATTATCAGAAATATGTGAAATATATTATTGTTACCATTATTATATTAATCTTATATTATCAGAAATATGTGAAATATATTATTGTTACTATTATTATATTTATCTTCTCATATTATCAGAAATATGTGAAATATATTATTATTATATTTATCTTCTCATATTAGATGGAGCTGTGTGAATGTTAGAAATCGTCTTCGGCTGCAGCGTCTTTCTGAGGATTTAAAGCGCTCTCTTCCTGATCTGAGAGCGGCCGTCTGTCCACTGGGACTCCAGCTCCCAGAATCCCTCTGGGGCGGCAGTGAGTGGCGAGTTTACCTCTGAGCGGCCGTGCTGGCATCCACCACGCCGGCAGAGTGCATCCAGGAGCGAACGGCCAGCGGCTCCTCCTTCATGCTGGCCGTGGCCCCGCGGGGCAGGTTGTCCTGGATCCCGAACATCTCCGGGGCGCCAAACTGCAGCCGCCGCAACCGCACGACCACGACGACAAGATTTGAAGAAAATAAACAGAGAAAATACAAAAGTCCAGCAGAAAAAAACGAAAAAACGGCTCGACGGGACAAACGGCGACTCGAAAGGCTTTGAAGTTCGAACGCCAACGGCGGCAGTGAAGCCACAACAGTTTGATTCAACTGCAACTTTTCCTCTTTTTGACTTTTTACATCAAACTTTTTACTCTCAAACAAAGATTTCCTGTTTTTTTAAGTTGAAACCTGACAGGAAGGAAAGAAGGGAGGACGAGGAGCAAAAAAGAAAAATAAAATCCTCAGAGGACGAGAAAACAAGAGGATGAACAGAGACGAGTCCGGACGGAGAATCAAGCAAAGTGTCTTTTTTCTTTTCCCCAAAGAGAGGACAGGAGGAGAGAGCAGGAGAGAGGAGGAGCAGAGGAGGAGAGAGGAGGAGAGAGGAGGAGCAGAGGAGAGAGGAGGAGAGAGGAGGAGCAGAGGAGGAGAGAGGAGGAGAGAGTAGAGAGGAGGAGAGAGGAGGAGAGAGAAGGAGAGAGGAGGAGCAGAGGAGGAGAGAGGAGGAGAGAGGAGGAGAGAGCAAGAGAGAGCGCTGCTGATGGAGGGATGAGGAGCAGAGAGGAGAAACTCTCAGCCCTGCGGCCCCACAGGACTGGACGCCAAAACCCAAAAACCCCACGGGTCTTCCTCCTGAGCCACTGACATCACAGCCTGAGGGCGGGGCCTGACCATATAAGGACAGGAGAGGTGAGACTGTGTGTGTGTGTGGAGAGAGAAAGAAGAGGAGGAGGGGAGGAGGAGGACCGGAGGGAAGGAGGGGAGGAAGAGAGGAAGAGGGGAGGAAGAAAGGAGGGGGCGGGCTCTCTAACCGACCAACCAGAGAGAGACCTTGCGCAGTCATTTACTCTCTCTGTCTCTCTCTCTACTGGTCTGTGTCTCCATCAAGACTCTGAACTGGTTCCAGTTCTGGTTCCAGTTCTGGTTCTGGTTCCACTTCTGGTTCCACTTCTGGTTCCATTTCTGGTTCCACTTCTGGTTCCAGTTCTGGTTCCATTTCTGGTTCCAGTTCATGGTACTGGTGTGAAGCCGGTGAGGGATGGGGGGGACATGTGGTCCCTGCAGTTTGACCTCAGGTCAACTTCACATCACTGAAACTTTTTGGTCGACAAATGAAACAAAGCTGAATGTTTTTCTGTCACAGCTTCATTCTGTTTCTATGACGACACTCAGCTTCACACAGGAAGTGACACAGACTTTTCACAGTAACAGCTCTACGGTCTTCTAGGGATGAAGGCCTCCGACTCTCCGAAGGGAGGACCACGTCTGGACCGCCAAGGTGAAACACAACCACAGAGAGAGAGGAGGGCAAGGAGGAGGAGAGGAAGAGAGGAGGAGGAGGAGAGGAGAGGAGGAGGAGGAGGATGAGAGGAAGAGGAGGAGGAGGAGGAGAAGTGGAGGATGAGAGGAAGAGGGGAGGAGGGGAGGAAAAGGAGGAGAGGACGTGGAGAAGGAGGAGAGGAGGAGGAGAGGAAGATGAGGAGGAGAAGAGGAGGAAAAAAAGAGGAGAGGCAGAGAGGAGGAGGAGGATGAGAGGGAGGAGAGAAGGAGAGGAGAAGAGGACGAGAGGAAGGGGAGATGATGAGGAGAAGGAGAGGAGAATGAGAGGAGGAGGAGGAGAGGAAGGGAGGGGGAGCAGGAGAGGAGGAGAGGAAGAGAGGAGGAGGAGAAGAGGAGATGAGGAGGAGAGAAAGAGAGGAGGAGCAGGAGAGGAGGAGAGGAAAGGAAAAGAGGAGGAGGAGAGGAAGAGAGGAGGAGCAGGAGAGGAGGAGAGGAGAAGACGAGGAGAGGAAGAGAGGAGGAGGAGGAGGAGAGTAGGAGAGGAAGAGAGGAGGAGCAGGAGAGGAGGAGAGGAGAAGAGGAGGAGAGGAGGAGAGTAGGAGAGGAAGAGAGGAGGAGCAGGAGAGGAGAAGAGGAAGAGAGGAGGACCACGAGGAGGAGGAGAGGAAGAGAGGAGGAGCAGGAGAGGAGGAGAGGAAGAGAGGAGGAGGAGGAGAGGAGGAGAGGAGAAGAGGAGGAGAGTAGGAGAGGAAGAGAGGAAGAGAGGAGGAGGAGAGGAGGGGGAGGAGAAGAAGAGAGGAGGAGCAGGAGAGGAGGAGAGGAAGAGAGGAGGAGGAGGAGGAGAGGAGGAGAGGAGAAGAGGAGGGGAGGAGGGGGAGGAGAAGAAGAGAGGAGGAGCAGGAGAGGACAAGAGGAAGAGAG
The DNA here is from genome assembly GCA_947000775.1 of Pterois miles. NCBI lineage: Eukaryota > Metazoa > Chordata > Actinopteri > Perciformes > Scorpaenidae > Pterois > Pterois miles. The sequence continues at coordinate 22,312,007 of CAMQGK010000299.1, read as the reverse complement.
GAGGAGCAGGAGAGGAGAAGAGGAAGAGAGGAGGAGCAGGAGAGGAGAAGAGGAAGAGAGGAGGAGAGGAGGAGGAGGAGAGGAGGAAAGGAGAAGAGGAGGAGAGGAAGAGAGGAGGAGGAGGAGAGGAGGAGAGGAAGAGAGGAGGAGGAGGAGAGGAGGAGGAGGAGAGGAAGAGAGGAGGAGGAGGAGGAGAGGAAGAGAGGAAGAGAGGAGGAGGAGGAGAGGAAGAGAGGAAGAGAGGAGGAGAGGAGGAGGAGGAGAGGAAAAGAGGAGGAGGAGGAGAAGAGGAGAGGAAGAGAGGAGGAGAGGAAGAGAGGAGGAGAGGAAGAGAGGAGGAGAGGAAGAGAGGAGGAGGAGAGGAGGAGGAGGAGAGGAGGAGAGGAAGAGAGGAGGAGGAGGAGGAGAGGAAGAGAGGAAGAGAGGAGGAGGAGGAGAGGAAAAGAGGAGGAGGAGAAGAGGAGAGGAGGAGGAGAGGAGGAGAGGAATAGAGGAGGAGGGGAGGAGGAGGAGGAGAGGACAAGAGGAAGAGAGGAGGAGCAGGAGAGGAGAAGAGGAAGAGAGGAGGAGCAGGAGAGGAGAAGAGGAAGAGAGGAGGAGAGGAGGAGGAGGAGAGGAGGAAAGGAGAAGAGGAGGAGAGGAAGAGAGGAGGAGGAGGAGAGGAGGAGGAGGAGAGGAGGAGAGGAAGAGAGGAGGAGGAGGAGAGGAGGAGGAGGAGAGGAAGAGAGGAGGAGGAGGAGGAGAGGAAGAGAGGAAGAGAGGAGGAGGAGGAGAGGAAGAGAGGAAGAGAGGAGGAGAAGGAGAGGAAAAGAGGAGGAGGAGGAGAAGAGGAGAGGAAGAGAGGAGGAGAGGAAGAGAGGAGGAGAGGAAGAGAGGAGGAGGAGAGGAGGAGGAGGAGAGGAGGAGAGGAGGAGGAGGAGGAGAGGAAGAGAGGAAGAGAGGAGGAGGAGGAGAGGAAAAGAGGAGGAGGAGAAGAGGAGAGGAGGAGGAGAGGAGGAGAGGAAGAGAGGAGGAGGGGAGGAGGAGGAGGAGAGGAGGAGAGGAAGAGAGGAGGAGGAGGAGGAGAGGAAGAGAGGAAGAGAGGAGGAGGAGGAGAGGAGGAGAGGAAGAGAGGAGGAGGAGGAGAGGAGGAGATGAGGAGGATCGTCCATAATCAAACAGCTGAATTATGAGCTTGTTCTAATTCTTGTTATTACAGTAAAGAACCAAACAGAAGTCAGTGGTTTCATTAGCATCTTCAGACTCGTCAATAAATAATAACTAATAATATAACGGTGGATTGTGATGTTAAACACTGAACTGAGATCAGATTGTTTTATCAAACTGCAGCTGCTCGCTAATCTCATTTACATTCAGAACTCCATCCATCAAAGTGACACTTGTGAAAGTACATTTATTATTCTATTATTCACTCTGGTACCTGATTCCATGTTTGTCCTCTGTGTCCTTAAAATCGTCTCTTTTCTCTATGAGGTTCTGTATGGGAGAAGAAGAAGAAACATTTAGTCTCATTTACAACTCAGACACTTTTATCAGCTTCACTTCTGATTTCACTGCAACAAATAAGAATTAATTTCACCTTGAAAAAATTTAATGGATTAAATCTGAAGTTTGTTGATGTTCATCATTTCTGTTTATTCTTTATGCTTCTGTTTCTTTTATTTACTTTAAGATTTACATTTTAAAGGAAAATTGTCTTTCAGATGTTAAAGTCTGTTTTTTATGACAGAATTTAAAGTCTTTAAGCTAAAAGATGAATGTTGAACCAAAAACAAAATTATTACAAAAATAAAATATTAATATTCAAACAGAAATGAACAAATAAAGAAACATTGTTTCTGATTCGATTATTGTCGTTTCTGATCTGATTTACTGAGACGAAGCGCTGCAGTGTGTTCGACACTCACACACACATTTGCATTTAAATAGCGACATCAACCGGCGGGTTTCCCAGATGTCACACGCACACCCACACACACACACATACAAATACACACAAACACACACATATACACATACACACACTCACATACACGCACACACACACACATACAAACACACACACACATACACAAACAGATACACACACACACGTACATACACACACGCACACACACACACCACACACAAACAAACACGCACACACACAAACATATACACACACACACAAACAAACAAACACAAATACACACTCAAACAAACACACAAATACACACTCAAACAAACACACACACATATACAAATATACACACACACACAGACACACACACACAGACACACACACACACAAACACACACACACACATACATACACACACACACATACACACACAGACACATACACACACACAGACACACACACTGTTTTGCTGTAACTGAATGAATGTTTCTTATAGAGTCAGTTGTGTGTGTGTGTGTGTGTGCGTGTGTGTGTGTATCAGTGTGTATCAGTGTGTATTAGTGTGTGATTATAAACTACAGAAGAAGAAACAGGGGTCATCTGATCACACCTCACTGATCTTAAACCTTCATCATTTAAACAGCAGTGTGGTTCAGAACACTGAATACACACTCTGACCTACATCACAGTGACATCATCACCTCACCTGTCCTCCTCCAGCCAATAGGAGCCATTTAACAGCCCCAGTCCTGCTGGGGACATCAATGACTCATTCACACCTGTCTGCAACCAACAACTCATTAACACCTGTCTTCAACCAACGACTCATTAACACCTGTCTTCAACCAACGACTCAATAACTCCTGTCATCAACCAACGACTCATTCAAACCTGTCTTCAACCAACGACTCAATAACACCTGTCTTCAACCAACGACTCATTCACACCTGTCTTCAACCAACGACTCATTAACACCTGTCTTCAACCAACGACTCATTCACACCTGTCTTCAACCAACGACTCAATAACACCTGCCATGAACCAACAACTCATTCACACCTGTCTTCAACCAACAACTCATTTACACCTGTCATGAACCAACAACTCATTCACACCTGTCTTCAACCAACGACTCATTCACACCTGTCTTCAACCAACGACTCATTAACACCTGTCTTCAACCAACGACTCATTCACACCTGTCTTCAACCAACGACTCAATAACACCTGCCATGAACCAACAACTCATTCACACCTGTCTTCAACCAACAACTCATTTACACCTGTCATCAACCAACAACTCATTCACACCTGTCTTCAACCAACAACTCATTTACACCTGTCATCAACCAACAACTCATTCACACCTGTCTTCAACCAACAACTCAATAACACCTGTCTTCAACCGACTCATTCACACCTGTCTTCAACTAACGACTCAATAACACCTGTCTTCAACTGACGACTCAATAACACCCGTCTTCAACTAACGACTCATTCACACCTGTCTTAAACCAACGACTCATTCACACCTGTCACACACACACATACACACACACACAGACACACACACACACAAACACACACACACACATACATACACACACACACACATACACACACAGACACATACACACACACACACACAGACACACACACACTGTTTTGCTGTAACTGAATGAATGTTTCTTATAGAGTCAGTTGTGTGTGTGTGTGTGTGCGTGTGTGTGTGTATCAGTGTGTATCAGTGTGTATTAGTGTGTGATTATAAACTACAGAAGAAGAAACAGGGGTCATCTGATCACACCTCACTGATCTTAAACCTTCATCATTTAAACAGCAGTGTGGTTCAGAACACTGAATACACACTCTGACCTACATCACAGTGACATCATCCCCTCACCTGTCCTCCTCCAGCCAATAGGAGCCATTTAACAGCCCCAGTCCTGCTGGGGACATCAATGAGTCATTCACACCTGTCTTCAACCAACGACTCATTCACACCTGTCTTCAACCAACAACTCATTCACACCTGTCTTCAACCAACGACTCATTCAAACCTGTCTTCAACCAACGACTCATTCACACCTGTCTTCAACCGACGACTCATTCACACCTGTCTTCAACCAACGACTCATTCACACCTGTCTTCAACCAACGACTCATTCAAACCTGTCTTCAACCGACGACTCATTCACGCCTGTCTTCAACCAACAACTCATTCACACCTGTCATCAACCAACAACTCATTCACACCTGTCTTCAACCAACAACTCATTCACACCTGTCTTCAACCAACGACTCAATAACACCTGTCATCAACCAATGACTCAATAACACCTGTCTTCAACCAACGACTCAATAACACCTGTCTTCAACCGACTCATTCACACCTGTCTTCAACCAACGACTCATTCAAACCTGTCTTCAACCGACGACTCATTCACGCCTGTCTTCAACCAACAACTCATTCACACCTGTCATCAACCAACAACTCATTCACACCTGTCTTCAACCAACAACTCATTCACACCTGTCTTCAACCAACGACTCAATAACACCTGTCATCAACCAATGACTCAATAACACCTGTCTTCAACCAACGACTCAATAACACCTGTCTTCAACCGACTCATTCACACCTGTCTTCAACCGACTCATTCACACCTGTCTTCAACCAACGACTCAATAACACCTGTCTTCAACCAATGACTCAATAACACCTGTCTTCAACTAACGACTCATTCACACCTGTCTTCAACTAACGACTCATTCACACCTGTCTTCAACCAACGACTCATTCACACCTGTCTTCAACCAACAACTCAGTCACACCTGTCTTCAACTAACGACTCATTAACACCTGTCTTCAACCAACGACTCATTCACACCTGCCTTCAACCAACAACTCAGTCACACCTGTCTTAAACCAACGACTCATTCACACCTGTCACACACACACACATACACACACAGACACACATACACACACACAGACACACATACACACACACAGACACACACACACTGTTTTGCTGTAACTGAATGAATGTTTCTTATAGAGTCAGTTGTGTGTGTGTATCAGTGTGTATCAGTGTGTATTAGTGTGTGTTAGTGTGTGATTATAAACTACAGAAGAAGAAACAGGGGTCATCTGATCACACCTCACTGATCTTAAACCTTCATCATTTAAACAGCAGTGTGGTTCAGAACACTGAATACACACTCTGACCTACATCACAGTGACATCATCACCTCACCTGTCCTCCTCCAGCCAATAGGAGCCATTTAACAGCCCCAGTCCTCCTGGGGACATCAATGAGTCATTCACACCTGTCTTCAACCAACGACTCATTCACACCTGTCTTCAACCAACGACTCATTCAAACCTGTCTTCAACCGACGAATCATTCACACCTGTCTTCAACCAACAACTCATTCACACCTGTCTTCAACCAACGACTCATTCAAACCTGTCTTCAACAACGACTCATTCACACCTGTCTTCAACCAACGACTCATTCACACCTGTCTTCAACCAACAACTCATTCACACCTGTCATCAACCAACAACTCATTCAAACCTGTCTTCAACCGACGACTCATTCACGCCTGTCTTCAACCAACAACTCATTCACACCTGTCATCAACCAACAACTCATTCACACCTGTCTTCAACCAACAACTCATTCACACCTGTCTTCAACCAACGACTCAATAACACCTGTCATCAACCAACGACTCAATAACACCTGTCTTCAACCAACGACTCAATAACACCTGTCTTCAACCGACTCATTCACACCTGTCTTCAACCGACTCATTCACACCTGTCTTCAACCAACGACTCAATAACACCTGTCTTCAACCAACAACTCAGTCACACCTGTCTTCAACTAACGACTCAATAACACCTGTCTTCAACCAACGACTCATTCACACCTGCCTTCAACCAACAACTCAGTCACACCTGTCTTCAACTAACGACTCAATAACACCTGTCTTCAACCAACAACTCAGTCACACCTGTCAACTCATTCACACCTTCATTCCTCCACTTTAATGACTCATTCAAACCTTTCTTCAACCAGCGACTCAGTGATACAATGATCTGTTTGTTTACTATGTATAAATAAATACAACAAACAGAAAACAGAATAACGAAACCTCTACCATTAATCTACTGACCTCTGCCGTTGCTCTACCAACCTGTACCGTTAATCTACCGACCTCTACCGTTAATCTACCAACCTCCACCGTTAATCTCCCGACCTCTACCATTAATCTCCCGACCTCTACCATTAATCTATCAACGTACTAACTAAATAATAATAATTAAAAACACAGAGATTCAGATCAACAGCATAAAGTAAACAGACACTGAATCAGATCAGCTCTCCTCTGTTCATCCTGTCTTCATGTCCTTCTGCTAGAAGACGAGATTGTCCTCATTCAGCCCTGGCTAATAACTATACTACTACTACTAATAATAATAATAATAACTATGCACAACCACAGCTTCAGTTACCCTAAGCATGTTTTATACCTCATATTCCTGTCCGCCGTGTCCCAGCCTCTTTCCATAGGCCTTGACTTCTAGTGTGGCAATAAACCCAACAAAAAAAAATACATAATCGGCCTCATAACCTATTTAAAATTAACCGACCGGTACATACACAAACCCAACTTTGACTAGCGAACCAAACAGTTCTGTTGTTTTTTACCTGAACCGTGCCCACCCCAAGTTGCCACACGTCTGGCCTGGAACCGGCCTTCTGAGATAACATATCAAGAAGATAACATATCAAGGACTCCTTCTTTCAGTCGGACGGCTTCCCTGACCACCAGTTTCCACCACAGTGTTCGAGGGTTACCACCCCTTGAGGCAGCTAAGACTTTTATACTACAGCTCACCTCCACAGCTTCAGCAATGGAATCTCTGAACGTTGCCGAGTTCAATATCCCCAACCTCCACAGGGATATAAGAAAAGCTCCACACGTGTTGAAGATCTCTCAGACAGGGGCCTCCTCCAGACGTTCCCAGGTCATCTGCACTATCCGTTTGGCCTCAGATCAGATGATACGATCACAAAATCAATCATCGACCTTCAGCCTAGAGTGCTCTGGTACCATGTATACTTATGAGCATCCTTATGTTCAAACATGGTATTCATTATGGACAAACCATGACTAACACAGAAGTCCAGTAACAAACGAATGCTTTAAATCAGGGAGTCCGATACTGGAGCCCCATACAGGACTCCATTCAGGGTCTCCAAGAAGGCCGAAAACTCCAAACTGCTGTTTGGGTTATGGAGAGTCCCTCCGCCCCCATAACCCGAAGGGGTAGGGAGGCAACCCTCTCGTCCACTGGGTAAACTCCAAAGTAGTAGCACTCACCCAGGGATTTGTGAGTATCCTCACAACCAAGAATAGAGACCAACCCCTATCCAGGAGTATGGTTCAAGACCTGAGGCTGTGCTTAGAGGTAAGCCCTCTATCTGGGCCTGGCTCCGGACGGGGGCCCCAGACCTCCTCCAGGCCAGATCTCTCTTCCTCGGTTACTCATAGGGTCTTTTTGAACCATTCTTAGTCTGGCCCCTCACCTGAGACCAGTCTGCCATGGGAGACCCTACCAGGAGAACCAGGCTCCAGACAGCCTCAGGGTCATAGGGACTCACAGACCTCCCCACCACGTTCAGGTGATGGTTCCCAGAGAGGATCTTAGTATTATTATTATTGTTCTTATTATTTTCCACATGATTTTCTTAATGCAGTCATTCATGTTTACATGTAAAAATAAGTTTAATGTTTTAAGAAGAAGAAGAAGAAGAAGTGTTGATGTGGAGTTGTGGCCGGTGCTGGTTGTGGTCTCCGGTGGTGACATGGCATCCTCTGCTGGCTGAAATCTTTTACTTCTCTGAAGATAAAACAAAGTTCCCTGTTTTCAATAATTTTAATAAACTAAATGTAATAAAACATTAACATGTGAAGAAGTCTAAACAGTGATGAAGAATTAAAACAAGTTTATGTTTTATTAAGTTTATGTCTCCAGGCTGTAGAAGAACCAGACTGAGAACCTTATGGACTTTGTCTCCATCTAGTGGACAAACTGGAGAACTGATGAGGCATCTTCATCATCTAAGGACCTCTGGGTCACATTGAGGGATGTAATATGATATTAATAACTATGTTTTAATTAGTGCATATAGTAATAATAAAATCATGCCTTCAGAATAAATGGATGACAGTGGTGTGTCCTCTCAGAGCCTTAATCAACACTGATACTCTATAATCTATAATCTAAACCATAATCTGTAATCTAAACAAAGGACCGAACCATTTTATAATATCGTATCATGTCCGTCCATCCATCTTCAACCTTTTATCCTGTTAGGGGTCTCGGGGGTCTCGAGCTGATCCCAGCTGGTATTGAGTGAAGGTGGGTTCACCTGGACAGGTCTCCAGTCCATCACAGGACACATAGATACAGACACCATTCACACCTACAGAACATTTAGAGTCATCAGTTAACCTGCATGTCTTGGACTGTGGGAGGAAGCCGGAGTACCCGGAGAAAACCCACAATAAAACGGGGAGAACATGCAAACTCCACACAGAAGGAGGCCAAGCCGGAATCGAACCTGCGACCCTCTGCTGACCACTGCAGCGCACCGTGCAGCCCCTCGACAAGCCCATACATGCATAAATAGTAAAATAGTATATAATATATTAATAGAATTTAATAGTATTTAATACATTGATAGTATGTAAGTAAACTAAGTCAAGTAGAAAAAGTCAAACAAATATATTACAAGAATGTAATTAATGTGATGTCACCGATGATGTCATAACGTTTGGCAGAAAAAGAAACAAAAGAGGCGTTAAACACTATAAACATTAGATTTTTATTCTGAAAGGAAACACACAAAATTAAGGGTCAATCACTTCCTGCTTACATCCCATCCTGCTTCAGCAGTATACCATCATCGTTACATTGCACTTTACAATATAGTACAGCTGTTAATGCTAGCAGCCGGCTAGCTCCCTAGCTAGCCAGGTTAAATGGCATTAATCACGTCTGTTAGCATGTGCTAACCCTGGCTGCCGTTGGCTAGCTCAAATGGTGCGCTCAGAATTTAATATTAAAATAAATACGTAGAAATACAACCAGCCTCATTTTATTAGTTACATTTCGTTGATTCTTACTAAAGGTGTCCACTGCAACATTTTTTAATAAAAACTAAGAACGACAGGAGCACAAGGCACCGCTTGTTTCTTCAAGTTATAATAATTGTGACGGGACGTGAACGCAGCACGAGGCCGCCGGCAGCCGTTCAAACATCTAGACAACATAAACTTCACTTTAAACACACTTTACTTGTCCCTTCAACACTTCCTGTCACATGACCCACACAGTGCATATACACCAACACACACAGGGCACAGGAGCTACAGGAGTTAACAGAAGTGCAGGTTTAGCTGTACCACTCCGTCTACAGCTGTTACCATGACAGCAGGACTACAGTAGGTGGCTAAAGTACATAGCAACAACTCAGGTCATTAACTACCCGTTACCAAGGAGAACAGTGATGGTTAGCCACATGCTAACGACAGTGTGGGATAATGCTGATGTCCATCGCCCTGTCAGGGTTGATTTCACCACAATGACCCGCCAGCTGTATATTATCCTGCTTATTACACAGAAATCAATAATTTAACACAAAAACGGTCCTCTAGTCATCAGAAATGTTTCCATGCCACCAGTCTGTTATACATAGCAACGGTCTGTTACCCATACCAACGGTATCCTTAGCAACGGTCTGTTACCCACACAAACAGTCTCCAGACCGCAGAATGCTGCGACTGACCAATCAGAATTGAGTATTCAACACAGCCGTGTGATGAATAAACCTTTGTGCTGCATCAGGAAATAAAACCGTTATTTAATTTGCTGTCATCACGTTGACACCAAAGTCGGATTTCATTAAGTGCAACGTGAGTCAAAACTAAGACAAATTAACTAAGTAGTCTTGAAATTTACATGTATTTTAATTTGCCAATTAATATACAGTTTCAGTGTCCTCTATATACTTTTCTTGTTATTGAGTTTATACTGTTAGTCTGAGTGTCTCTAACTCACTACAGGTGGAGCTCATTTACTTCCTTCATTCACAGCTGTGGATTAGCTACTGATGCTAACTACTGATGCTAACTACTATGCTAGCCACTAAGGAATCAACTTCACAAATCAAACCTGCCGCACAGCAGATCAGACTACTCATGAAATTCAATGTACTGATTTGTGTACAAAGACATAAATTTTACTTTTTCCTCATGACAGCCAGCACTAAACCAGTTGGTATGTAAACCACAGAATGATGAAAGAGGAAGTGTAGAGAGGCGAACGGTGTGTAGGGAGGGAGGTCTGGGTGGGTGTCTAAAACACCAGACCTCCATCAGCAGACCACTGGTCATGTCCCATATGAAACCAGAGGTGAATGATTTATTTGTCTCGTACCTGACGTACTGAAGTTACAGCACTTCTGTTGTTATTTTAACCCAAACCACCATCTTTAAACCAAAGTAATTTTTTTCCTACACCTAACCAAGTCAACTGACTGCTGGACATTTGTAGGAAAATGCAAGAAAATATTGGTTGTTGAAAGTTGTGCTGAGTTTCACAAACAAGTGAAATTTGTGTCTGTGTCCATGAATCAGAGAGATTAAATTTAGTGACTATTTCAGTGACTGCAGTGAGACTGCTGGATCAAATGCAGGCAGCTAGTTTAGTTAGCTGAAGTGCTGCAGTAAGTAGTTTATTGAGAGAGATGCATCCCAGAGCACTGAGGCATTATGGGGGATGTGTTGTAGAAGATAATTCAATGTCCCCATCATTTAGTTCATAATGTGCTTTAGTCGTCATAAAGTATTAAAAAGGTATAATGTGCAAGATTTTCCACTAAAACAACAATGCCATAAAATATCTATATATAAATATCTATGACCCTCTAGCAGTGTTAGCTGTGTGTTTATTACTTATAGACAATTTAAAACCGCTCCCTCTCTTCATTCACTCTACTTTGGGTCCACGTAAGTTTTAGTGTTCGTTGAACTGAGCCTGAAGACATCGAGGTTTGACACCATTGATCAACCTGAACCACAGACCACAGAAGGGTTGATTGTTTGATTTCTCTCTTTTGAACACAGTGTTCAGGCTGCTGGTCTTCACTGGCAGCTGACCAGGTTTCTGTTAAGAATTAGTGGTGATGGTGGAAAAGAAAAAGAAGTGAAGGGAGGTCTGAGGTGAGGAACAAGTCCCATCCTGAATCCTCCTTCAGTCAGCCATCCTCTTGTTGTTGGGTTGTCAGAATCAGAGCTGTGATTCTGGATAATGTGGATCATTTGGATGATTTATACGAACAACTCTTCAATGAAAATTGGAGCCAAATGTTGTTAAAGTTAACAAATGATACTGAAGCTGGTAATGCCTTGAACCCATCATGGGTCTTTAGGAGGTTTTAATAATGTACTTATGAATCTGTGTCAGACTTGTGAAGCATTGCAGGTCACCTGGTCGATCCTTATGAAAGTTACCATGTCCTTCGGATGCTTTGACAAAGCCCATATGACTCATGATCGTCTTTAAAGCTCGGGTTGGTAGTGCTCCTCACAAACATCTTGTATCCAGCATCACCAGAATGGAATAAACACGTCCCGTCATTTCATCTGGGAAGCACCGGGCATGACGCACGGCAAACTCCTGAATTATTGAAATGTTTTAGCAAAGCACCTACAAATCCCTTTGTATGGTTTTAAAGATTTCCCATGAGGCCGTACCATGTATCCAGCATACTTAACTGTGCTACAGCAAAGGAAGACCAGATGTGAACCGGGTCTGATTCTTACAGACAGCAGGATTCTGGGAAACCCAAATGAGCAGGATTTAGTCCCTTCTTGGGCCGAGGCTCCTTCCAATCCATCCAGTGGTTCATAACGACGAATCCTGAACAGGTCATGTTGGGGCTAAAGTGGCTCCAGTGAAAGCAACAATCCTACAAACTCACCTAGACAACCTCTGGGGGAATCTAATGTGGCATCTAAGTGCTCATGTGAATCTCTGTGAGTGCAACATTAAAACATGTGCTGTGGTGATCCTACCAGTAGGGTGCGCTGGTCTCGATGTGACCCCAGCTCTGCCACTCAGGGAAGATCCCCGCTGACGTCCTGGGACTTCCGAAAGGATCAAAGTCCATCTCCTCCCTCCTTCCTCCGCCGCGGTCCCTCTGGATCTCCAGTCCTGCGGTACTCTCAATGCTCTGGTTCGGGCTGCCGCTTGGTTCCACCAGCCGGTAGTTGACCCCGTGGTTGTTGTCCCAGAAGGTGTGGTCCTGAGTCTGGTACCGAATGCAGAACTCCACCCTGTTGGAAGGCTTGAGGAGCTTCGGTAGCGAGACAGAGAAGGAGAAGGTGTCCGTGTCGGGGCAGCCATAGACGTTGTTCAGGTACAGACACGGAACATCCTGGAACGAGCGCCAGGAGTCAAAGGTGACCCGCACCGAGACAAACTTGTCAAAGCAGAGGTTTTGGACCTGAACGGTACCCGAGAGCAGATGCTCCTGGACAGAACAGGTCTCCAGACAAACCTGTTGGGCTTTGAGTCGGTTCCTCAAGTCCAGATAGTCTGCAGCTGGCTGGGTGAAATCCAGAACCAGGCCTGAAACACACTCAGCAGCATCTGCAAGAGAAGTGAGTATTAACTTCATTTTGCTTGTTTGTATTGTTAGTAGGACTGTGAGTCAATTAAAATATTTGATCACAATTAATCGCAAAAGAATCACACATCAAAATGTCCCTTAAAGGGAGATCAGTCCAGTATTTAATCCTTTGATCAACAAGTTAGTGGACTAATATGCTGCTTTATGTAAATGTATGTATATATTTATTATAGTAAATCAATACCAACACTAATCAATGGCAGCTATTGTCCAGAAACCCTCCCAGGTTCTGACTGTAGCATCAACAATCTGCTCCAATCAGAACATGGCAAACTGCAGCCCAACAGGCAACAACAGCTGTCAGTGTGTCAGTGATGAGCTGCTCACCTTCGTCATCTCCCAGGTGTAGTCCGGCAGCGGTGCCCTCTATCTCCATCAGGTGGAACTGCAGCTCAGTCAGCGAGTCGTCCTCGGCCTCATTAAACACACGGATGGCGGTGAGCGCCAGACCTCGAGAGTCTGCAAACACCACGCTCTTCTTCTTCCTCCTCAACCATGCCAGGCCGCTGTCGATCTCTGCAGCCTCCGACGCCGTGGTTACAGCGGTGGCAACATTGTTACTGAAGGACAGACAAGGTCGCAGGGGTTCACAGCGCTGCGACAGGGTGGTGGCTGACGACGAACAACGGTCGTCATAGCTACCGAGGAAGGAGCGTAAAGGAGGAGAGCTGGCCAGACAGATCCTCATCGCCATGTTGACGGGCATAATGGGAGATGGACCCCCAGGGTGAGGGTCCAGGATGGGGAGAACCCTGAAGAGACACAGAGAGCAAGGTTCTATTAGTTCTAACCAGAACTGCTGTTTGAATCAACAGATTTCAGATCTGTATCATGGAGAGAGATGATTTCTACATCTAAACTGAACTAAACACTGAACTAGAGTAGAGTAGTAGTAGTAGTAGTAGTATTAGTAGTAGTAGTAGTAGAGTCGGATAATAGAGTCGGATAATAGAGTCGGATAATAGAGTCGGATAATAGAGTCGGATAGTAGAGTTGGATAATAGAGTCAGATAATAGAGTCAGTTAGTACAGTCAGTTAGACTCAGATAATAAAGTCGGATAATAGAGTCAGTTAGAAGAGTCAGATAATAGAGTCAGTTAGTAGAGTCAGATAATAGTCAGTTAATAGAGTCAGATAATAGTCAGTTAATAAAGTCAGATAAAAGAGTCAGTTAGTAGAGTCAGTTAGTAGAGTCAGTTAGTAGAGTCAGATAATAGACTCAGTTAGAGTCAGATAAAAATGTCGGATAATAGAGTCAGTTGGTAGAGTGAGTCAGATAATAAAGTCAGATAATAGAGTCAGTTAGTAGAGTCAGTTAGTAGAGTCATATAATACAGTCAGTTAGTACAGTCAGATAATAGAGTCAGATAATACAGTCAGTTTGTAGAGTCAGTTAGTAGAGTCAGATAATAGAGTCAGTTAGTAGAGTCAGATAATAGATTCAGATAATAAAGGCAGTCAGTAGAGTCAGTTAGTAGAGTCAGATAATAGAGTCAGTTAGTAGAGTCAGATAATAGAGTCAGTTAGTAGAGTCAGATAAAAGAGTCAGTTAGTACAGTCAGATAATAGAGTCAGTTAGTAGAGTCAGATAATAGAGTCAGTTAGTAGAGTCAGATAAAAGAGTCAGTTAGTACAGTCAGATAATAGAGTCAGATAATAGAGTCAGTTAGTACAGACAGAGTCAGATAATAGAGTCAGATAATAGAGTCAGTTAGTACAGTCAGATAATAGAGTCAGATAATAGAGTCAGTGAGAGTCAGATAATAGAGTCAGTTAGTAGAGTCAGATAATAGAGTCAGATAATAGAGTCAGATAATAGAGTCAGTTAGTACAGTCAGATAATAGAGTCAGATAATAGAGTCAGTGAGAGTCAGATAATAGAGTCAGTTAGTAGAGTCGGATAATAGAGTCAGTTGGTAGAGTCAGATAATAGAGTCAGATAGTAGAGTAAGTTAGAGTCAGAGTCAGATAATAGAGTCAGTTAGTAGAGTCAGTGAGTAGAGTCAGTGAGTACAGTCAATTAGAGTCAGATAATAAAGTTGGATGATAGAGTCAGTTACTAGAGTCAGATAATAGAGTCAGTTAGTAGAGTCGGATAATAGAGTCAGATAATAGAGTCAGTTAGTAGAGTCAGTTAGTAGAGTCGGATAATAGAGTCAGATAATAGAGTCAGTTAGTAGAGTCAGATAATAAAGTCAGATAACAGAGTCAGTTAGTAGAGTCGGATAATAGAGTCAGATAATAGAGTCAGTTAGAGGAGTCAGATAATAGAGTCAGTTAGTAGAGTAAGTTAGTAGAGTCAGATAATAGAGTCAGTTAGTAGAGACGGATAATAAAGTCAGTTAGTGGAGTCAGTTAGTGGAGTTAGATAATAGAGTCAGTTAGTAGAGTCGGATAATAGAGTCAGATAATAGAGTCAGTTAGTAGAGTCAGATAATAGAGTCAGTTAGTACAGTCAGTTAGAGTCAGATAATAATGTTGGATAATAGATTAAGTTAGTAGAGTCAGATAATAGAGTCAGTTAGTTGAGTCAGATAAAAGAGTCAGTTAGTACAGTCAGATAATAGAGTCATATAATAGAGTCAGTTAGTACAGTCAGTTAGAGTCAGATAATAAAGTCGGATAATAGAGTCAGTTAGTAGAGTCAGATAATAGAGTCAGATAATAGAGGTAGAGTCAGTTAGTAGAGTCAATTAGTAGAGTCGGATAGTGGAGTCGGATAGTAGAGTCAGTTAGAGCAAGATAATAAAGTCAGATAATAGAGTCAGTTAGTAGAGTCAGACAATAGAGTCAGTTAGTAGAGTCAGTTAGTAGAGTCAGATAATAGAGTCAGATAATAGAGTCAGTTAGCAGAGTCAGATAATAGAGTCAGTTAGTACAATCAGATGATAGAGTCAGTTAATAGAGTCAGATAATAGAGTCAGTTAGTAGAGTCAGATAATAGAGTCAGTTAATAGAGTCAGTTAGTAGAGTCGGATAATAGAGTCAGATAATAGAGTCAGTTAGTGGAGTCAGATAATAGAGTCAGATAATAGAGTCAGTTAGTAGAGTCAGATAATAGAGTCAGTTAGTAGAGTCGGATAATAGAGTCAGTTAGTAGAGTCAGATAATACAGTCAGTTAGTACGGTCAGATGATAGAGTCAGATAATAGAGTCAGTTAGTAAAGTCTGATAATAGAGTCAGATAGTAGAGTCAATTAGTAGAGTCAGATTATAGAGTCAGTTAGTACAGTCAGATAATAGAGTCAGCTAGTAGAGTAAGCTAGTGGAGTCAGTTAGTAGAGTCAGATAATAGAGTCAGTTAGTAGAGTCAGTTAGTAGAGTCAGTTAGTAGAGTCAGTTAGAGTCAGATAATAAAGTTGGATAATAGAGTCAGTTAGTAGAGTCAGATAATAGAGTCAGTTAGTAGAGTCAGATAATAGAGTCAGTTAGTAGAGTCGGAAAACAGAGTCAGATAATAGAGTCAGTTAGTAGAGTCGGATAATAGAGTCAGATAATAGAGTCAGTTAGTAGAGTCAGATAATCGAGTCAGTTAATAAAGTCAGATAATACACTCAGTTAGTAGAGTCAGATAATAGAGTCAGTTAGTAGAGTCAGATAATAGAGTCAGTTAGTAGAGTCAGATAATAGAGTCAGTTAGTAGAGTCAGATAATACAGTCAGTTAGTACGGTCAGATAATAGAGTCAGATAATAGAGTCAGTTAGGAAAGTCTGATAATAGAGTCAGATAGTAGAGTCAATTAGTAGAGTCAGATTATAGAGTCAGTTAGTACAGTCAGATAATAGAGTCAGCTAGTAGAGTAAGCTAGTAGAGTCAGTTAGTAGAGTCAGGTAATAGAGTCAGGTAATAGAGTCAGATAATAGAGTCAGTTAGTAGAGTCAGATAATAGAGTCAGATAATAGAGGTAGAGTCAGTTAGTAGAGTCAATTAGTAGAGTCGGATAGTGGAGTCGGATAGTAGAGTCAGTTAGAGCAAGATAATAAAGTCAGATAATAGAGTCAGTTAGTAGAGTCAGATAATAGAGTCAGTTAGTAGAGTCAGATAATAGAGTCAGATAATAGAGTCAGATAATAGAGTCAGTTAGCAGAGTCAGATAATAGAGTCAGTTAGTACAATCAGATAATAGAGTCAGTTAGTAGAGTCAGATAATAGAGTCAGTTAGTAGAGTCAGATAATAGAGTCAGTTAATAGAGTCAGTTAGTAGAGTCGGATAATAGAGTCAGATAATAGAGTCAGTTAGTGGAGTCAGATAATAGAGTCAGATAATAGAGTCAGTTAGTAGAGTCAGATAATACAGTTAGTTAGTACAGTCAGATAATAGAGTCAGATAATAGAGTCAGGTAATAGAGTCAGATAATAGAGTCAGATAATAGAGTCAGGTAATAGAGTCAGATAATAGAGTCAGTTAGTAGAGTCAGATAATAGAGTCAGATAATAGAGGTAGAGTCAGTTAGTAGAGTCAATTAGTAGAGTCGGATAGTGGAGTCGGATAGTAGAGTCAGTTAGAGCAAGATAATAAAGTCAGATAATAGAGTCAGTTAGTAGAGTCAGATAATAGAGTCAGTTAGTAGAGTCAGATAATAGAGTCAGATAATAGAGTCAGATAATAGAGTCAGTTAGCAGAGTCAGATAATAGAGTCAGTTAGTACAATCAGATAATAGAGTCAGTTAGTAGAGTCAGATAATAGAGTCAGTTAGTAGAGTCAGATAATAGAGTCAGTTAATAGAGTCAGTTAGTAGAGTCGGATAATAGAGTCAGATAATAGAGTCAGTTAGTGGAGTCAGATAATAGAGTCAGATAATAGAGTCAGTTAGTAGAGTCAGTTAGTAGAGTCAGATAATAGAGTCAGATAATAGAGTCAGATAATAGAGTCAGTTAGTAGAGTCAGATAATAGAGTCAGTTAGTAGAGTCGGATAACAGAGTCAGATAATAGAGTCAGTTCGTAGAGTCAGATAATAGAGTCAGATAATAGAGTCAGTTAGCAGAGTCAGATAATAGAGTCAGTTAGTACAATCAGATAATAGAGTCAGATAATAGAGTAAGTTAGTAGAGTCAGATAATAGAGTCAGTTAGTAGAGTCAGTTAGTAGAGTCAGATAATAGAGTGAGTTAGTACAGTCAGATAATAGAGTCAGATAATAGAGTCAGTTAGTAGAGTCAGATAATAGAGTCAGTTAGTAGAGTCAGTTAGTAGAGTCGGATAATAGAGTCAGTTAGTAGAGTCAGATAATACAGTTAGTTAGTACAGTCAGATAATAGTCAGATAATAGAGTCAGTTAGTAGAGTCGGATAATAGAGTCAGATAGTAGAGTCAATTAGTAGAGTCAGATTATAGAGTCAGTTAGTACAGTCAGATAATAGAGTCAGCTAGTAGAGTAAGCTAGTAGAGTCAGATAATAAAGTTGGATAATAGAGTCAGTTAGTAGAGTCAGATAATAGAGTCAGTTAGTAGAGTCGGATAACAGAGTCAGATAATAGAGTCAGTTAGTAGAGTCAGTTAGTAGAGTCAGATAATAGAGTCAGTGAGTACAGTCAGATAATAGAGTCATATAATAGAGTCAGTTAGTAGAGTCGGATAATAGAGTCAGATAATAGAGTCAGTTAGTAGAGTCAGATAATAGAGTCAGTTAGTACAGTCAGATAATAGAGTCAGATAATAGAGTCAGTTAGTAGAGTCGGATAATAGAGTCAGATAATAGAGTCAGTTAGTAGAGTCAGATAATAGAGTCAGTTAGTAGAGTCAGATAATAGAGTCAGTTAGAACAGTCAGATAATAGAGTCAGAGAATAGAGTCACTTAGTAGAGTCAGATAATAGAGTCAGTTAGTACAGTCAGACAATAGATAATAAAGTCGGATAATAGAGTCAGATAATAGAGTCAGTTAGCAGAGTCAGATAATAGAGTCAGTTGGTAGAGTCAGTTAGTAGAGTCAATTAGTGGAGTTGGATAGTAGAGTCGGATAGTAGAGTCAGATAATAGAGTCGGATAATAGAGTCGGATAATAGAGTCGGATAATAGAGTCGGATAATAGAGTCGGATAATAGAGTCAGTTAGTGGAGTCAGATAATAGAGTCAGTTAGTAGAGTCAGATAATAGAGTCAGATAATAGAGTCAGATAATAGAGTCAGATAATAGAGGCAGTTAGTAGAGTCGGATAATAGAGTCAGATAATAGAGTCAGTTAGTAGAGTCAGATAATAGAGTCAGTTGGTAGAGTCAGTTAGTAGAGTCAATTAGTGGAGTCGGATAGTAGAGTCGGATAGTAGAGTCAGATAATAGAGTCAGATAATAGAGTCAGTTAGTAGAGTCAGTTAGTAGAGTCAGATAATAGAGTCAGATAATAGAGTCAGTTAGTAGAGTCAGATAATAGAGTCAGTTAGTAGAGTCAGATAATAGAGTCAGATAATAGAGGCAGTTAGTAGAGTTGGATAATAGAGTTGGATAATGGAGTCAGTTAGTAGAGTCAGGTAATAGAGTCGGCTGGTAGAGTCAGTTAGTAGAGTCAATTAGTAGAGTCGGATAGTGGAGTCGGATAATAGAGTCGGATAGTAGAGTCGGATAGTAGAGTCGGTTAGTACAGTCAGATAATAGAGTCAGATAATAGAGTCAGTTAGTACAGTCAGATAATAGAGTCAGTTGGTAGAGTCAGTTAGTAGAGTCAATTAGTGGAGTTGGATAGTAGAGTCGGATAGTAGAGTCAGTTAGTAGATTCAGATAATAGAGTCAGATAATAGAGTCAGTACAGTCAGATAATAGAGTCAGATAATAGAGTCAGTTAGTACAGTCAGATAATAGAGTCAGAAAATAGAGTCAGAAAATAGAGTCAGTTAGTAGAGTCAGATAATAGAGTCAGATAATAGAGTCAGTTAGTAGAGTCAGATAATAGAGTCAGATAATAGAGTCAGAAAATAGAGTCAGTTAGTAGAGTCAGATAATAGAGTCAGATAATAGAGTCAGTTAGTAGAGTCAGATAATAGAGTCAGATAATAGAGTCGGATAATAGAGTCAGATAATAGAGTCAGTTAGTGGAGTCAGTTAGTGGAGTTAGATAATAGAGTGAGTTAGTAGAGTCGGATAATAGAGTCAGATAATAGAGTCAGTTACTAGAGTTGGATAATACAGTCAGATAATAGAGTCAGAAGGTAGAGTCAGATAATAGAGTCAGTTAGTACAGTCAGATCATAGAGTCAGTTAGTAGAGTCAGATAATAGAGTCAGATAATAGAGTCAGTACAGTCAGATCACAGAGTCAGATAATAGAGTCAGTTAGTAGAGTCAGATAATAGAGTCAGATAATAGAGTCAGTTAGTGGAGTCAGATAATAGAGGCAGTTAGTAGAGTCAGATAATAGAGTCAGATAATAGAGTCAGTTAGTAGAGTCAGATAATAGAGTCAGTTGGTAGAGTCAGATAATAGAGTCAGTTGGTAGAGTCAGTTAGTAGAGTCAGATAAAAGAGTCAGTTAGTAGAGTCAGATAATAGAGTCAGCTAGTAGAGTCAGATAATAGAGTCAGTTAGTAGAGTCAGATAATAGAGTCAGTTAGTAGAGTCAGTTAGTAGAGTCAGATAATAGAGTCAGTTGGTAGAGTCAGTTAGTAGAGTCAATTAGTGGAGTTGGATAGTAGAGTCGGATAGTAGAGTCAGTTAGTAGATTCAGATAATAGAGTCAGATAATAGAGTCAGTACAGTCAGATAATAGAGTCAGATAATAGAGTCAGTTAGTACAGTCAGATAATAGAGTCAGAAAATAGAGTCAGAAAATAGAGTCAGTTAGTAGAGTCAGATAATAGAGTCAGATAATAGAGTCAGTTAGTAGAGTCAGATAATAGAGTCAGATAATAGAGTCGGATAATAGAGTCAGATAATAGAGTCAGTTAGTGGAGTCAGTTAGTGGAGTTAGATAATAGAGTGAGTTAGTAGAGTCGGATAATAGAGTCAGATAATAGAGTCAGTTACTAGAGTTGGATAATACAGTCAGATAATAGAGTCAGAAGGTAGAGTCAGATAATAGAGTCAGTTAGTACAGTCAGATCATAGAGTCAGTTAGTAGAGTCAGATAATAGAGTCAGATAATAGAGTCAGTACAGTCAGATCACAGAGTCAGATAATAGAGTCAGTTAGTAGAGTCAGATAATAGAGTCAGATAATAGAGTCAGTTAGTGGAGTCAGATAATAGAGGCAGTTAGTAGAGTCAGATAATAGAGTCAGATAATAGAGTCAGTTAGTAGAGTCAGATAATAGAGTCAGTTGGTAGAGTCAGATAATAGAGTCAGTTGGTAGAGTCAGTTAGTAGAGTCAGATAAAAGAGTCAGTTAGTAGAGTCAGATAATAGAGTCAGCTAGTAGAGTCAGATAATAGAGTCAGTTAGTAGAGTCAGATAATAGAGTCAGTT
Source organism: Pterois miles (assembly GCA_947000775.1). Taxonomy (NCBI): domain Eukaryota; kingdom Metazoa; phylum Chordata; class Actinopteri; order Perciformes; family Scorpaenidae; genus Pterois; species Pterois miles. The sequence goes on along the minus strand of CAMQGK010000299.1, from coordinate 22,290,937 downwards.
AGTAGAGTCAGTTAGTAGAGTCGGATAGTAGAGTCAGTTAGCAGAGTCGGATAGTAGAGTTGGATAGTAGTCAGCTAGTAGAGTCAGCTAATAGAGTTAGCTAGTAGAGTTAGCTTTTAGAGTCAGTTAGTAGAGTCAAAAGAGTCAGATAATAGTCAGTTAGTAGAGTCAGATAGTAGAGTCAGATAATAGAGTCGGATAGTAGAGTCAGATAATAGAGTCAGTTAGTAGAGTCAGTTAGTAGAGTCAGTTAGTAGAGTCGGATAGTAGAGTCAGTTAGCAGAGTCGGATAGTAGTCAGCTAGTAGAGTCAGCTAGTAGAGTCAGCTAATAGAGTCGGATAGTAGAGTCAGATAATAGAGTGAGATAATAGAGTCAGATAATAGAGTCAGTTAGTAGAGTCGGATCGTAGAGTCAGTTAGTGGATTCAGTTAGTAGAGTCGGATGGTAGAGTCAGTTAGTGGATTCAGTTAGTAGAGTCGGATAATAGAGTCAGTTAGTGGATTCAGTTAGTAGAGTCGGATAATAGAGTCAGTTAGTAGATTCAGTTTGTAGAGTCGGATAATAGAGTCAGTTAGTAGAGTCAGTTAGTAGAGTCGGATAACAGAGTCAGTTAGTAGAGTCAGTTAGTAGAGTCGGATAATAGAGTCGGATAATAGAGTCAAATAATAAAGTCAGATAATAGAGTCAGTTAGTAGAGTCGGATAGTAGAGTCGGATAGAAGAGTCAGATAATAGAGTGGGATAATAGAGTCGGATAGTGGAGTCGGATAGTGGAGTCGGATAGTAAAGTCAGATAATAGAGTCAGTTAGAGTCGGATATTACAGTCGGATTGTAGAGTCGGATAATGGAGTCAGTTAGTAGAGTCGGATAATAGAGTCGGATAGTAGAGTAGGATAACAGAGTCAGTTAGTAGAGTCGGATTGTAGAGTAGAACTGAGTAAAGTCGAGCGGACATGCCGGAGCTGCTGTGTCGCAGTTTCACTCTCTCTCTCACCTGGTGCAGTTCATTGAAAAGTTTCTGTCTCAGTAGAATCTGATGGAATCCGGTAAAAACCACCCGAACCAGCGCAGCGAGCCGGACGGTCCCTGTTTCGATTTTGGTCTTTATTTGAATTCTACTCGTTTTTAGTTTTCAGCCATTTTAAGGAGGAATAGCCGCTGCAGGTCCGCCCGTTGCGACACGCCCCCCGACAGAGATAGCAGCCAGTCAGCGCTCTAAACCGTCTGCTTCTCGCTCCCTCAGCCACTCAGCGCTTTCTACCATCAGCTGCTCAACCTCAGCCAATCAGATAGAAAACAAAAAGCAGTGACGTCATGACTGGACGGAGCCTGTGGTTTAGACGTGTGTTTCGTGCCCTGAGGCCGGACTCACAGGCAGAGTTCAAAAAAAGTCAAAAATACGAAACAAAAAGTGTAGATAAAAACACAACAGGGGCTGTTGATTTAGAATACATATCAAACAATTATATATAATTATATATATACTATATTTTATTTTATATAAAATATACTTTATCCTTATATTTTATTCTATATACAATATATTTCATCGTTATGTTTTATTTTATATACAATGTATTTTAACCCTGGATTTTATTTCATATAATACATATTTTATGTCTACATTTTTTATATACATCATATTTTATCCCTATGTTTTATTTTAAATATCATATATTTTATGTCTACATTTTTTTTTAAATGTTACATTTTAGACAGACAAGCTAGCTAACCAGCGTTAGCTAGCCGTCTCCTCCTCCAGCAGCATAGCGGTCGGCTAATCTGGTCTCATTGGTTAACGTTAACTTTCTCCACTAACTCTGGTGATCCTGGAGAGAGAGAGAGACAGGACAGACTGACAGAAAGTAGGATTTGAACGTGTTCTGAACGTGTTCAGAGAATTATTCTGCCTCCACTTAACACTCCCACTAAATACGTCACCATGGTTACTAACAGATATAAAGTCCATAAAATGGACTCTGTGGTGTCAAATGAACTCACTTCTGCTACGTGAGGCTAGTGAGCTCATTGTTTCTGCATTAAGACGGCATCATTAACATTCATTCTATGACAGCTAATAAAAATTTGCTTCAGGTGGTAATGTAAGTTTGCATCTTCCAACTTTGGTGAACTCGACCAATAGCAAAGGAGTGTGTGTGACTGACCCATGTTTGGCACCGCCCACAATCAGCATAAATATCGCCTTCTCAGGCAATGGTCACTCGATTGCATTCGTGTAGCACACCTTATCTTTTAAAGTGGCTTTAGCTTGGACTGAAAGTGATCCAACAGAAATTAAGTTTTTGTAGTACTGCTGGTAATAATAACAGCTTGGTCATGGAGTTATTATAATAATAATGTGTTTAATAGTTAGTCAGGTTAATAAGACATACAGACAGGCTGCTGTGGTCTGTTCCAACAGGAACCGTGCTCCAACACTTTGGTTACATCATCTGCATAGAAACATCATCATCATCAGTAAAAAACAGAAGTGCTTATTATTGTTGTGCAAAACAAAGTAATACTGTCAAATAACAACAAACAGAAAACAGGTTAAAACAACAACACTGAGTATGGCATCATATTCCTACTGTGACTACACAAAGTCATCACAGTTAGAAATTCTCAAGGCGTTCTCATCCCACCTCATCACATACCGACACTTTGTCAGAACCCTCAGAGCCACTTTACGGTCGCAGTACAAACAAGTTACTTAATGTTGTGGTTTCAACAAAAACGCTTAGGTTCAGGCAACAAAACCACTATAGTTCAGTATAGGAAAAAAACAAGATGGCCAGAAACCAAGATGGTGGCAGTCAAAATGATGAACTTAAGGCTTAAAACGGTAGTCTGCAAACCAGTAAGTGATATCATGGTGACTATGTCCACTTCTGATATACAGTCAATGGCTTCATATCAGCGCCAAACGGTGCTTTTTGCATCGACATCACATAGCGAGGGCCGTGAAAAGGCGTCTGTATTTTAATCCTGAGAATGAGAGCGAACTGAAAATCTGTACCATGAAAACAACCAGCTGCAGCTCACATCACTGCTGCTCAACCTGCAGGGGGAGGCAGAAACCTGCAGACTACCAGAAACCTGCAGACTACCAGAAACCTGCAGACTACCAGAAACCTGCAGACCATCAGATACCTGCAGACTATCAGATACCTGCAGACTACCAGAAACCTGCAGACTACCAGAAACCTGCAGACTACCAGATACCTGCAGACTACCAGAAACCTGCAGACTACCAGATACCTGCAGGGGGGGGGGGGCAGCAGCAGCAATGAGTTCTGCAGTTTGTTCACTTCAACTAAAAGTTTCACCAAGTGAAATTATGGCTTTAACAGTGCAAACTTTCCAAGCACGTCCCACCAGGATGTTACCCTGATACCCAGAACAACAACAACACAGTTAAGTTCACACCTTCAGAAGGTCAACAACTTGAAGAGGGAACCAACTGTGCAGTTCTCTTTGGTTCTGGTTCCTGTAGTTCCTCCTTCATATTAACATTGAAGCTACCTTTACCTTTGGATCAGAGAAATGAATTAATCTGTTTGGATTTTGACCCCCAGAAACATCTGGAAACATCCAGAGAACAGCGTTCCACGTTAAGTTCAACTCATCACCTCACTCAAGAACAGAACCTCTGTTCCTTCCTCTTCCTCCTCCTCTTCCTCTTCCTCCTCTTCTGCCTCCTCTTTGTCTTCCTCTTTTTCCTCCTCCTCTTCCTCTTCCTCCTCTTTCTCCTCCTCCTCCTCCTCCTCCACTACAGACAGATGTTGATCTGTTTGGCCAGCTCCCGGTCCAGGTCGTGGATCAGAGTGTCAAAGTCCTTCAGACTGAGTCGACAGTTAAATGGAGCATCAAAATCAATGAAGTCATCCATGTAAAGACCTCCTCCTCCTCCTCCTCCTCCTCCTCCTTCTGAGGACCAGGCCTCCTTCTTTTCCTCCTCCTCTTCCTCCCCACTGCCTGAAACAGCAACAAGGAGTGAGAATGGTTAAACAGTGTGATGGTTAAACAGCAGGTTAAACATGTTCATAAGGCTTCACAAGGTGTTTAGAAAATGTCAGAATCTGGGTATGTTACAGTGGGTCTCCAACCCTGGGGGGGGTCCTCATTCCTGTATGCCTATTTGGAAATGGATACCTCTATTAAGTGTATTTCACCGGTGGTGCAGCCAGTACTGCTTGTGCAACTCCTCTGTGAGTAAGTATTCACCCGCTGTCAAACTAACATATAATGTTACAGCCAGGAAAATACCTCCTTTGCTTTATAGCCAGAGTGGTCATGTCAGAACAAGTGACTAATATGCCAATTAGGAAAATTACTTAGTTTCTGTCCCCGGTGTGATTGGAAAATGTCACAGAACCACAATATTTATAGACTCTCCTGGAATGAAGTAGTGTTTCCACTGTTGTGAAATGCGGCTGTCATCTTTGTTTGGGTCAAGGAATGGAGGTACGTACCTCTGTCACTCTCACTTCCTGCCACCTCGTCATAGTCGGCCTCCTGTCCCGACAGAAGATCTCGTCCACAGATGCTCCAGTCTCCGGCATACCGGTTGATTGGTGGCGGACTCTCAAGTCGGGCCGAGCTGCCTCGACCTCGACGTGACACTACCACCTCCTCCTTGAGGTTCTGGGGCAAAGCCAATCGCAGCGCAGAATTCCGCTGCTGTCCCAGGGGCTTATGGGTAAAGGTGGGGGATGGTGGCGGGGAGATGTCGATGTTGTCGTCTGCTGGGACTCGATGGCTCGGCACTGAGAAACAAGGTAGCAAAAGCAAAATAAGATGCTGAGCAAAGTTACACCTCTTAAAGGTAAGGCAGTCTCCGTAGCAACAACAGAGTATCAAAGTGGGCAGAGCTTGTGGTCAATGAGTTAGTAGCAGCTCCTGTCTCACCTGGCCACAGCTGCAGCAGGTAGTGTAATGCCTCAATGTGTCGTTTGAAATCAACCGCACTCACTATCTCTTCACTGTGACCCAATCCCTTCCCTCCTCCTCTTCCTCCCCTCCCTCCGCCTCCCCCCCACCCTCCAGACCTCTTGGGTGGGGGTGAGGAGCACCGGGCCAAAGCAGACAGCAAGGTTCTGATGCGTCATCCTGTTGGAGGAGCTGAGGGATGCCACCAGGCTGAGGTGATCCAGCAGGAGAGACAGCGTGGCCTGGAGGGAGGACATGTTGGATTCACCATGTTTGCACATCAACAGTAAAAAAAACTTTACAAGACTTTAAATGTTTAAAATCCAGACTGAATAAATCCATCAGCGTCTGACCAGGTGACACCTGAACCAGCTCTGGGAGCACAAAGTAGTTCAAGTATCTGCTTGTATAGCCCCGCCATTTCCTATTAGTTATCATGATGAGGTATTTAGTGGGCAGAGTGTCAAGTGGAGGCAGAATAATTCTCTGAACACGTTAGCTAACGCTGGCTTGTTGGCAAGTATTGTTGATGTGTTTTTTAACAACGGCTTAAGAAAATCCTAGTTTCTGTCAGTCTGTCCTGTCTCTCTCTCTCTCCAGGATCACCAGAGTTAGTGGAGAAAGTTAACGTTAACCAATGAGACCAGATTAGCCGACCGCTACGCTGCTGGAGACTACTGCAGGAGGAGGAGACGGCTGGATTATGCCAGTTAGAAGAAGAAGAAGAAGAAGAAAGTCCTTTATTAGTCCCACGAGGGGAAATTCAATTTTTTTCACTCTGTTGTCAACTTATACACAGTACATGCAGACTCGATGCACAAACATGCAACACATGCACAAACATGCAACAATGGAGAGATGTCAGAGTGAGGGGGCTGCTCCTGACAAGCGCCCCGAGCAGTTGGGGGTTTGGTGCCTTGCTCAGGGGCACCTCGGCAGTGCCCAAGAGGTAAACTGGCACCTCTCCAGCTACCAGTTCACACTCAGTTCTTGGTCAATGTCGGGACTTGAACCGGTGACCCTCCGGTTCCCAAGCCAACTCCCTACAGACTGAGCTACTGCCGCCCTAGTTAGCTAGCTAGATTGTCTGGAAACCGACTAGCTAGCTAGCTCCTGCTCTCCTCCTGCTGAAGTAGTCTCCTAGCGGTGAGGACTGAGGCAGAGGGACCGTGACCCAGCTCTGTCTGCTGTTAGCCTCATTTTCTGTAGCATGGTGGAATTAGCAATGTAGCTAGCTAACTAGCCAGTCGCTAAAGTGTAAAGAGTAAAAATGTAAAAATGAACAACTTAATGCTTCATCCACTCACTCTGGTCACAGCGTAGGAAAGCACACTGCTATCACCAGATGAGCGACAACTTTGTTCACCTCATCTTCTGTGTTTCATGACAGCATGGAGGAATTAGCGAGCTAAGCTAGCTAAGTAGCCAGTCGTCCGACCAGCGGGCTGGTGGCCAACAGCAGCGCTGTAAAGATAAACTGAGGGCATATAAATCTTTGAATGTCTATAGTTAACTATCCTTCAGTAAAGTCAGTCAAAAAGAGAGTCAGAGCAGCCAATGGCTCACAGCTGCTGAAGGCTAAATATTAGCATAATTTCCTCTCCATCTCTGAAAGGTTTCTCTGATATTGTAGCTCTCTAGATCCTCCATTCACAGATTGTCATCTCAGATCTTGATATCTGGATTCTGGCAGCCAACAACAGCAAGATGAAATTTTAGATGTGTAGTTTTAGCCCACTGCTAGCGTTAGCCTCCAGTCTTTGGTTAGCCTCCAGTATTTGGTTAGACTCCAGTCTTTAATTAGCCTCCAGTCTTTGGTTAGACTCCAGTCTTTAATTAGCCTCCAGTCTTTGGTTAGACTCCAGTCTTTAGTTAGCCTCCAGTTTTTAGTTAGCCTCCAGTCTTTGGTTAGCCTCCAGTCCTCAGTTAGCCTCCAGTCTTTGGTTAGCCTCCAGTCTTTGGTTAGACTCCAGTCTTTGGTTAGACTCCAGTCTTTAATTAGCCTCCAGTCTTTGGTTAGACTCCAGTCTTTAATTAGCCTCCAGTCTTTGGTTAGACTCCAGTCTTTAGTTAGCCTCCAGTTTTTAGTTAGCCTCCAGTCTTTGGTTAGCCTCCAGTCCTCAGTTAGCCTCCAGTCTTTGGTTAGCCTCCAGTCTTTGGTTAGACTCCAGTCTTTGGTTAGCCTCCAGTCTTTGGTTAGACTCCAGTCTTTAATTAGCCTCCAGTCTTTGGTTAGCCTCCAGTCTTTGGTTAGACTCCAGTCTTTAATTAGCCTCCAGTCTTTAGTTAGCCTCCAGTCCTCAGTTAGCCTCCAGTCCTCAGTTAGCCTCCAGTCTTTGGTTAGACTCCAGTTTTTAGTTAGCCTCCAGTCTTTGGTTAGCCTCCAGTCCTCAGTTAGCCTCCAGTCTTTGGTTAGCCTCCAGTCTTTGGTTAGACTCCAGTCTTTGGTTAGCCTCCAGTCTTTGGTTAGACTCCAGTCTTTAATTAGCCTCCAGTCTTTGGTTAGCCTCCAGTCTTTGGTTAGACTCCAGTCTTTAATTAGCCTCCAGTCTTTGGTTAGCCTCCAGTCTTTGGTTAGACTCCAGTCTTTAATTAGCCTCCAGTCTTTAGTTAGCCTCCAGTCTTTAGTTAGCCTCCAGTCCTCAGTTAGCCTCCAGTCTTTGGTTAGACTCCAGTCTTTGGTTAGACTCCAGTCTTTGGTTAGACTCCAGTCTTTAATTAGCCTCCAGTCTTTAGTTAGCCTCCAGTCTTTGGTTAGCCTCCAGTCCTCAGTTAGCCTCCAGTCTTTGGTTAGACTCCAGTCTTTGGTTAGACTCCAGTCTTTGGTTAGCCTCCAGTCTTTGGTTAGCCTCCAGTCCTCAGTTAGCCTCCAGTCTTTGGTTAGACTCCAGTCTTTGGTTAGACTCCAGTCTTTGGTTAGACTCCAGTCTTTAATTAGCCTCCAGTCTTTAGTTAGCCTCCAGTCTTTGGTTAGCCTCCAGTCCTCAGTTAGCCTCCAGTCTTTGGTTAGACTCCAGTCTTTGGTTAGACTCCAGTCTTTGGTTAGCCTCTGTCACAGTTATGGACTTTTTGTGTTTGAGTTTTATTGGTTAATTTATTATTTGGTTCTGTTTTGTTACTGAGTTTCTGTTCTAGTATATTGGATGTGTTTCACTCACTGTCCTGGTCCTGGTGTCTTGTCTTTGGTTGCTTCCTGTTTTATTTTGAAAGTCTTTCGTCTCTGTGTCATTTCTAGATTTACTTCCTGCCCTTGTGTGTTTTCCCTCCATTTTCTTAGTTCACACCCCCTGACCTAGTTTCCCTGATTGTTGCTCCACCCCTGATTGTTTCCACCTGGTTGTCCACCTGTGTGTCATCACCCTCTCTATTTAAACCACTCCTTTTCCCACTGTTCTTGTCGGCTCATTTGTTCAGTTTCCACCAGCTCCCCGTGCTGTTTTCCTTCTTCTTAGATTTTTGTGCTTCTTTGTGTTTTTTCCCTGGATTCCCCTTAGACTTCCTTCTTTCAGTGTAGCTTTGTGTTTCTTTTTCACCTGGTAGGTTTTATTCCTGTTTCGATGTCTTTCTGTGCACTCCTGGTGTTCCTGTGTTTCACTTGTCTGTGTTTGTGCACTTGTGTTCTCTCCCTGTCTCTCTGTGCACTATTGGTCTAGTTTTAATCTTAGTATTGGTGAATTTAGTCTCCTTGTTGTTTCTTTGTGTTTAGTTATTATTTCTTTCTAGTATAGTTCTTTTTCTATTACTAAAGAAAAAGAAAGAAATTGTTTAAACAGTCTCACATTAAAGACTCGCCTTTTGTTTAATTCGTCTGTGTGTGTCTTCTGCGTTTGGGGTCTCTCTCTCTGTCTCTCTCTGTCTCTCTCTCCCCCTCTCTCTTTCTCTCTTTTGGTTAATTATCCTGCAAAACCTGACAAGCCTCCAGTCTTTGTTTAGTTAATTGGGGCGGCAGTAGCTCAGTCTGTAGGGAGTTGGCTTGGGAACCGGAGGGTCACCGGTTCAAGTCCCGACGTGGACCAAAAAAAAAACTGATAGCTGGAGAGGTGCCAGTTTACCTCTTGGGCACTGCCGAGGTGCCCCTGAGCAAGGCACCAAACCCCCAACTGCTCGGGGCGCTTGTCAGGAGCAGCCCCCCCACTCTGACATCTCTCCATTAATACATGTATGTGTGTTTCAGGTCTGCATGTACCATGTATGAGTTTAACAGAGTGTAAAATTGAATTTCCCCATTGTGGGACTAATAAAGGTAGATCTTCTTCTTCTTCTTAATTAGCCTCCAGTCTTTGGTTAGCCTCCAGCTAATACTGTGATCTTATGATGTCATCACTAACAGGGTCTGTTTGAATCAACCTGGAATTAAAATTTATTCAAGATACATGAGCGTCTCTACAGATCTACAAAAAGAAGCGTGTTATGGGTAATCTTCAGTCAGCTGAATCCTCAAGAATGTATCAAACAAGCTGATTGGCTGATCTGAGTTAATGTTGCCAAATGGGTTGGAAAAGGGTGTGATGACATCACACAGAGCAGCCAACCATGACACGGACAAGCTAGTGCTGAGAAACTGGTTCATGATACTCTAGTAGGACACAATAGAATACTGTACTATAGTACTGCAGTAGTAGTACTGTGTGTTACCCTCTCTGGTGATGGCAGACAGGACAGCAGCTCCACGGTGCTCTGGGCCAGCCGGGGGTCAGAAGTCACAGACAAAGCAGGCGGGGGTTGGAGGGTCATGGCCTCCCGGACCACCTGATACAGAGTGCTGGTGATAAGTGGAGACGGCAGCTCTCGCAGGTAGTCCTTCAAGATACCTGAGAACACACACAGCACACCAATCAACAAGTCACCCAGGTCCAAGTCAAAGTCACCTAGGTCCAAGTCCAAGTCAACAAGTCATCCAGCTGAGCGGGTTCATTCAGGGAACTGAGACACACCCGGGGAAAGCTATCCAGACAAGTCTACAAGGTTCCGGTTGTACTAATAAAATAAGGATATGTTGATTCGAGGGAAGCTGTATAATCGAAATCAAGTCACCAAGGTCATGTTTGAGACACTGAGGTCACACTCAAGTCACTGTTCACTAAACCAGAATTCCTAAGTCCAAGTCTTCAAGTCTGAGTCACACAGCAGTGTGATGACTAACCTGTAATGACGTTTATGTCGGGGTAGAGGTCCTCGCTGAGGCAGACAGCTGAACTGTTCCTCTCGAACCAATCCCTGAGCTCCTTCTTCACCGCTGCAGAACCACACAGTCTGTACAGACCCACCACCTGGTGGACAAACAGAAAGTCCTGACTGGTCACACTGGGAACCAGGTCACTCGGAACAAGACCAACTTTTGCTCAGATGGATCACCTGGTGTCCCTCTCCTCTGGACAGTTTTCCAGTGGTTCAAGCTTGAACGAACTTGTCATTATGTTTTCACTGCACACTAATATTTTTCCCACCTGATATGCACCAAGTCCTTCCCTGCTGCGCTGTGATTGGCAGACATGGACCATGTCACCTTATTGTTGCCTCACTTTAGAAGTGTAACTTCCTTCCAGTTTTAACTGGAAAATTCTGACTGTTACCCAAAACTAGTCTTTGAGAATACTAGTTAATACATTTGTCCACCTAATTTTCATGTGTCTTTAATTTTGTTGATTTTGCTGCTTGATTTCCTAACCCTAACCATTGGGTTTTCATGTTTCATTTTTCATCTTTTTTTTTTGATTAATTCCCTACCAGGGTTTTCTTACCCTGACCCTTACATCTGGGGTTTCAACCCTAACTGTTTGTACTAATTTCTTGACAGAACTCAGGTGCAGACACAAAAGAGTGATAAGTGAGTGTGAGAACAAAGTGAGGGTGAGAACAAAAACAGAATTTTATTTACAAAAATCAAATTATCAAAAAACAAACTCAAACACACAAGCCACGAGGCAGGAATGGAAAACTGAGCTGTGGGCAGAGGGGCAAAACCTAAACGAACGACAGAGAGAGAGCGGTTAAACACACGCATGAAAAACACCATTAGTAAGGGCAGCAGAGAGCAAAAAAGTGAGTATGAGCACGACTTACGAATGGAGGTACGTGAAATGAACTGGCATCTGTTCACTGGATCACCCCGGTATATATAGGTCAGCTGATGAACTGACTGGTATCAGCCTTGTGTGGAGTCAGGTGCTCCTGGTGAGCAGGGGGAGGAGGCCCACACTCACACGTACAGACAGGGACACAAGGAGGAGAGGGAATGTGGAAACATGAGGGAAACACTTAACTAACAGACCAGGTTCCTGACAGTTTCTTTGAGACATTTTGAAGGGGAACATTATAGAATATAAACCAACAACAAACCAACAAACTTTCTGACCTGGCTGGTAAGCAGGAGCTGGAGTCTCGTGATGGTCCGCGATCCTCTTATTTCTTTCCGTCGTGCGTTGCAGTGCAGCTCGAGCTTCCCTCCAGACACATATGCAGCAGCACTTTAGGACCTGGGTCGACTCCTCCAGGGCCAGAAACAGGGGGGGTCTGATACCCACACTCAAAAGGGGACAGCCCCATGGCTGAGCTGGACAAACTGTTGTGTGCGTACAAGGACGATTGGGTTCTTGGACGTCACACATTAAAGGGTGGCCTCCAAGACCTGGTTTGCCGAATCCCTCTGGCCATTAGTCTGTGAATGATAACCAAAAGACAAACTGACAGAGGGCCCCAGAGAGCAACAAAATGCCTTCCACACCTGGGATGAGAATTGGGGCCCTCTGTCGGAGACGTCTTCTGGAATCCTGTTCAACCTGACCACCGGCAAGACAGAGGGAAGCTGTCTTGACCGCAGAGGGAAGCTTAGGGAGAGCAACGAAATGGGCCGCTTTAGAAAATCTCTCCACAATGGTTAAAATAACAGTGTTACCTCTGGAGGAAGGGAGACTGATGACAAAGTCTATCCCAATGTGGCTCCAGGGTCGGGTGGGCAGCAAAAGCGGTTGGAGGAGGCCGGCAGAGGGGAGGTGGGAGGATTTGTTATGGGCACAGGTGTCACATTCCGCCACAAAGTACTTTACGTCCTGCAGCATAGACAGCCACCACAACTGTCTCTTCAGGGGGGCGTAGGTGCGATGCACCTCCGGGTGGCAGGCCAGCCAAGAGGAATGAGACCACTCCAACACCTAGGCTCAAACTGACTCTAGAATAGACAATTTGCAGGATTCCCACCTGGGTCCAGGTGCTTGTCCTGGTCCTCCCATACCAGCCTCTCGATCTCCCAGGTTATGGCCCCCACAAAGCAGGCAGTGGGAAAAATGAGGTCCAGCATTGGTGGACTCACGTCTGGCTCAGATTGGTGGGAATGGGTATCTGGTTTCTGGATTGTGGAACCAGGGCGATAGCTCAGAGTGAAACGGAAACAAGTGAAAAAAAGCACCAACTTGGCCTGCCGAGAGTTGAACTTCTTTGCACTCTGGATGTAGGTAAGGTTCTTATGGTTGGTCCAGCCCACAAATGGCATCTCAGTCCCCTCCAGCAGGTGTCTCCACTCCTCCAGGGCCAGCTTGACTGCCAGCAGGTCTCTGTTCCCCATGTCGGAGTTTCTTTCTGCTGGAGAGTGTCGGTGAGAGAAAAAGGCGCAGGGGTGCATTTTCTGGTTGTCAGGGAAATGCTGGAAGAGGACTGTCCCGACCTTGGTATCGGAAGCATCTACCTCCACGACAAACTGCAAGGTGGTGTCCATCTGGAAAAGGACCGGAGCTAAGGTGAAATGCTGCTTGAGGTTGCTGAAAGCCACATCAGCTTCCAGGGTCCAAACATTGGAGGTCGCAGTGGATGTGAGCTTGGTGAGGGGAGTGACGACTCGGTGTCACGGTCATGGACTTTTGAGTTAGTTAGTGTTTTTTCTGTTTTGAGTTCTGTTATATGTATTCTCGTGTATTGTTTTGTCACCAACCCCTGGTGTCATGTTTTGTTTCACTCCCTGTCCTGGTCCGGGTGTCTTGTCTGTGGTGGTTTCCTGTTTTATTTTGAAAGTCTTGCGTCTCTGTGTCGTGTCCAGCTTTACTTCCTGTCTTTGTCTGTTTTCCCTCCTTTTCTGATTGTTTGCTCCGCCCTTGATTGTTTCCACCTGGTTGTCTTCCCTGTGTGTATTTAAGCCACCCCTTTCCCCTCTGTTCTTGTCGGTTCATTTGTTCAGTCTCTATGTTCACCCCGTGCTCCGTTTTCCTTCAACTTAGATTCGTGTGCCTCCTCGTTTATTTTCCTGGATTCCCTGTTAGACTCCCTTCTCTTCCGTGTTTCTTTTCTATGGTAGGTTCTCTTATTCTGTTTAAAGGTCTCCTCGTGCACTTCTAGTTGTCCTGTGTCTCACTGGTTGGTGTTTGTTCCATAGTGTATCCTCCCTGTCTCACTGAGTATTTTAGGTTTAGTGTTAATTCTAGTTTATGGGTTCTTGGTGTTCTTGCTGTAACCTTATGTTTAGTTATTTAGTTTTCCTGTGTTTAGTTAATGATTCTTTTGAGTATCGGTTTATGTTTTTTGTATTACTATAAGAGATTGGTTTTCAGTCAACGATTAAAGACTCACCTTTTGTTTAAATTCATCCGTGTGTGTGTTGTCTGCGTTTGGGGTTTCTCTCTTTCTCTCTTCCTTTGTAAATCTCCCAGTTATACCTTGACACTCGGGCTGTAGTCCCAGACGAATCGGCGGTAAGGTAGCAAAGCCAAGGAACCGCTGAAGCTGCTTCCTTGAAGTTGGAACAGACCACTGCACCACCACCTGGATCTTGCTGGAACCTGGACAAAGCCGCCCCTTCTCCACAATGAAGCCCAGAAACTCCACTGACTCCACCTGAAACTTGCACTTCTCTGCTTTCACAAACAGTCTGTTTTCAAGAAGTCTCCGGAGGACTTGAATGACGTGCTGAACATGCTCCTCACAGGAGCGAGAGAAGATCAGAATGTCATCTAAATACACAAACACTGAGCGATTGAGGAAATCACAGAGCACATCATTAATTAAGGCTTGAAAAAGACCCGGGGGGTTAGTGAATCCCAAGGGCATGACCTAGGTACTAGGTACTCGAAATGGCCGAGCAGCATATTGAGTGCTGTCTTCCACTCATGTCACTGACGGATCGACGCAAGGTGATAAGTGTTTCTTTAATCAAGTTTTGAAAAAATGGTAGCTCCCTGCAGAGGAGTGAGGGGAAAAGGGTACTTGTTCTGGACAGTGATAGCGTTCAGACCCTGGTTGTCAAAGCATGCATGGGGGGGGGAGCAAAGAGCCCAGTCTTGACTGAAAACCCCCAGTAGACTATGATACTCCACCAGCACAGAGGACAAATTGAGAGATTTGGATGGTGGTGGATGGCGAGCGCTATCTGCTGGGGATGAAGCGTAACGCAAGCAAGACACGTGGCAATGTGTGCTCCAGCCAATGATCTTCCCCTCCCTCAAGTCAATGTGGGGGTTAAGGAGCTTTAACTACGGTTGACCCAGTGCAATAGGTGACTGTGGGGAGTCCAAAACAAAAAATCAAACGTGCTCGTGATGATTACCTGACACGAGATGGACTGGTTCAGAAATGTGTGGAACTCTGGCAAGCAACCGGACATTAAGACCCAGAGCTCAGCGTGTTTCAGGAATGGGTTCTAGCGCGATGTTTAAACAAGCTGCAACACAGGCGTCAATAAAACTCTCATCTGTCACACAATCTACCAAAGCCTCAAGCGACGGTGAGCCATCAGGCAAACACAGTTTCACAATGAGCATAACAGTGGAACTCTCTAGTTTGAATAGGATCACTAGAGAGTGCTGTCTTTTGGCCATGACTCACACTCAGCTATGCGGTGGCCAGAGTTAGCACAATACAAACAGAGACCCCACTAAATTCGCCGGTCACGCTCCAAATCTGACAACCAAGCCTGGTTAACAATCATGGGCTCTGGTTGAGAGGATGAGGACTCCACAGCAGTCTCACTGTCGGAGGAGAACATGGGGCCAGTGGACCCAGGAAGTGACCTAGGCAACGGAACCGCCAGGGTGCGGGCAGTCTGTTCTCTACAGCATTCACCAAGGTGATTATCCAAATTAACCACCAAGAAAGTAAACGCATCAAGACTAACTAGGTCATTGCAGATAGCCACCTCATCTCGTACTGCTTCTGACAGTCCCTGCTGAAATACCCATAACAGAGCTGCCTCATTCCACCGCAAAGCTGCCGCCATGGTTCTGAACTCAATCAATTACTCAGCTACGTTGTTGTGGTCATCCTGGAGTACAAACAACACAAAAAAATGAGTGCAAGCACTACTTATGAACAGAGGTACGTGGAACAAACTGGCACCTGTTCACTGGATCACCCGGGTATATATAGGTCAGCCGATAGGCTGACTGGTATCAGCCGTGTGTGGAGTCAGGTGCTCCTGGTGAGCAGGGGGAGGAGGCCCACACTCACAGGTACAGACAGGGACACAAGGAGGAGAGGGAATGTGGAAACATGAGGGAAACATTTAACTAACAGACCAGGTTTCTAACAATTTCATCTTTACATGAATAAATATATAAATATATATAAACCCTGCCAAGTTTCTTAAATCCAGACTCTCACTGCAGGGAATTCTTACCTCATCCTAACTTTCTGGGTTTTTGTACTTTCCTCTCTGGAGTCAGTCCAGGTCACACTGCCTGTTTTTTATTGTGTGTTCGCTTTTGGGTGACTTGTGTTGGCCCGAGCTTTGACTTAGATCTCTTTTCAACTGTGGAGTTAACAGACAACACAGGGAGATCTCTGGGTTACATTCCCCCCTAACTAGTCTTTGAGACCACTAGTTAAACTTATATTCCAACTGGATCTGAGACAGAACCAAGCACCAGCTGTTCTTCTATCTCAGCAGTAGCTCAGCAGTAGTATTACTACCTTCAATCCTCGGCGTTCGATCTCTGCTACTGATTTCTGGATCAGCAGAGGGATTGGAGATGCAGATCCTTCTTTCTCCACCAGATGGTGCAGTTCAACACCAAACACATTACCAGGTACTGATGAGTCGCTGCTGGGCTGCGGGGAGACAATAGTATTAGTAGGAATATATGTAGGTAGGTAGGAACAACTTCTGGTGCCGTCGCAAGCGGCAGCTTTTCCTTCAGCTCTGTGTGGGTTTTTTTATGTTTTATCTGCTATTTTTGCTTGTTATTATTGTCTGATCAGTTCTGCTTTTACCCCATTCTGGTAACTTATATCCTGTGGATATGGCCTCTTACAAGCCGAAACTCATTTATTCGCGAAAACAACTACTCAACCTAAAGGCAATGTCTCGTGTCAGTGTGGTCCCCCATTTACCTGACGAGGTAAGGAAGCCATATCATGGCTGCAGATCCTTCACTAAGCTAAAGGCTAAGTGGCTAGCGAAGAAGTGGTGAAATAAGCCTCCAGTGCCCTCTGTGATCATGGGAAATGTGAACTCACTACCGAATAAGATCGATGAACTGGCTGCGCTGGTGAAAAATGTCAAGACCTACAGGGAGTGCAGTTTGTTGTGCTTTTCTGAGACGTGGCTCACAACTAGCATCCCAAATGCTAATGCAGAGCTACCTGGCTTCAGCAGAGTCAGAGCAGACAGCGATACTAAAGCCTGCGGGAAGCGGAAAGGAGGAGGACTCGCTGCATACGTCAGCACAAGGTGGCGTAATCCTGGGCATGTGAACATCAAAATCACCATCTGCTGCAGGGACATCGAGCTGTTGGCTGTAAGTCTGCATCCCTATTACTTGCCTAGAGGGTTTGGGGTCATCATTCTTGTTATTGTTTACATCCCTAGCGCCTGACGTCGTCCACTTCGCAGCACCCAGAGGCACTCCTGTTGATCTCTGCGGACTTCAATCATGTGAATCTGGAAAAAACATTAGCTGCTTTCTACCAGTCTGTAGACTGTAAAACCAAGGGAACAGGACTATAGATCTACTGTATGGGGGTGGCAGTAGCTCAGTCTGTAAGGACTTGGGTTAGGACGCGGACGCCGTGGGTTCAAGACCCCCATGGACCAAGACCAACTGGTTGCTGGAGAGGTGCCAGTTTACCTCTTGGGCACTGCCGAGGTGCCCCTGAGCAAGGCACCAAACCCCCAACTGCTCTGGGCGCTTGTCAGGAGCAGCCCCCCTCACTCTGACATCTCTCCATTGACGCATGTATACTGTATGTACTGTGTGAACAACAGAGTGTAAAACTGAATTTCCCCACTGTGGGACTAATAAAGGAATATCTTTCTTTCTTTCTATGCAAACACTGAGGATGCATACAGCGCCACCCCGCTGCCTGCACTGGGGAAAGCAGACCACAAACTTATTCTGCTTCAGCCTCACTACAAACCTAGCCTGAGGAAGCTACCCACAACCACACACTCATTCAGGAAGTGGTCACCTGAGGCAGAGCAGGCTCTGAGAGACTGCTTAAAGGGGGAACATTGAGGAGATTGCTGACTGCACCACTGACTATATTAACTTCTGTATGAATGTTGTAGACCTGGTAAGGACTGTACGGTGCTTCGCTAACAACAAGCCCTGAATCACCAGTGACATCAAGGCCTTCTGAACCAGAAGAAGAAGGCCTTTAAAGACAGAGATCCACAGGAGCTGAAGCATGTGCAGCGGGAACTCAGAGTCCAGCTCAGGGAGGTGAAGGAGCAGCACAGAAGGAAACTGGAGCAGAAGCTGCAGAACAACAGTATGAGGGAGGTGTGGGATGGGATGAAGATCATCACGGGCTGCAGCTCGAGGCGGGGTTCGACCATCGAGGGAGAATTGGGGAGAGCATACCAGTTGAACAACTTCTTCAACAGGTATGACCTCCCCCACTCCACCTCACCACCACTAAAGCAGCAGTTCCAGACCAGTGCCTCCTCGGCAGACCTCAGTATATGCGACTGGGGGACTGCAGGTCTGACATGGTGGTCAGCAGCAAGGGAGCACCGCAGGGGACTGTGCTCTCTCCGGTTCTTTGACAGGTGCCGAGCGGGATCCTGTCAATCAGGGACAATCTGCATCCACTGCACAGCACCGTCTCCAGGAAGAGGAGCAGCTTCAGTGCCGGCTGCTGCCGCTGTCCTGCTCCACGGTGTAAACGCTCTGATGAAGGTCATGGCTTCACTGAGCAAAGATCGCTGTACTTGTGTAAAGTGTAGTTTTATGAATAAAATAGGACTATATGTGTGATTAGAATTCTATTTTCTATTTTTATACATTTTCTCAGTTTGGATGCCATATCATGCTGTAAAGTCATGATTCAGAGCTGCCTGGTAGAACTGATGGTTTTACCACTTTAATTAGCAGTAGTAGTATTAGTAGTTGTGGTAGTACTAGTGGTAGTAGTAGTATTAGTAGCATTAGATGTATTAGCAGTAGTAGTAGTAGTAGCAGTAGTGTTAGTAGTAGTGATAGTGCGTACCTGTGAATCCCATTTCTCCTGCAGAGACAGTTTGACATAAAGAAGTCCTCTGGGTTCCAGCTTCACACAGAGCTGCTGACTGCGTCTCCCTGAGAGACACAAACACACCACAGTACATCAGTATCAGACCTGTAACCCGCAGAGGTGACAGTAAAACCACAATACTGTAGCAAACCTTTAAAGAGTGGAGGGATGGAGACGCCGCCCAGACCACACACTCTGTTCCTGGTGGGTCCTGCTGAAGTCAGGTCCGTTCCTGATCCGGACTGGCCCACTGTTGCTGAATCGGCTGAAGTTTGGTCTGTCCTTGATCCGGACTGCGGACACTTCAGCACTGAGACGAATCACACAGAGAAGGTTCTGGTTCATTTTACATCTCCAATCACTGTTAAATCTCAAAAGAAGTACTCAGCAGTAGTGCAGTAAAAGTAACAGTATCAATAAAGTACCAAAAGTAAAAGCACTGAATCTACAGTATACTCTATACAGTATACTCCCGAATTTCCCTCCGGGGATTAATAAAGGTTCATCTTAACTTATCTTATCTTATCTTATGATAGTATTCTAATGATTGATGCATTATTTACTTTAATGTTGTAGCTGGTAAAGGTACCTGGTGTTAAGACCACTATGCGGAGCTGGCGGGCTCGCTCCAGGTCCAGGTGGAAGGCATGGTTCAATGGGAGGGAAGAGCCTCGCAGGGTCAGAAGGGCGGTCCTCGCTCTTGTTACACCATCAATCTGGATGGCCAGGAAGACCTCTTTACTGCCCTCTGACCTGAGACCAGGAGACACATCCACACAAACACTATTGACCCAAAACCACCATTTTCCTAACTCCTAACAGAATAACAACCTTTAATTAGCTGCTTTTAGCTAGCTCCAGATGTTGGTGCTGTTAGCTGCTTCCAGGTGTTGGTGGTGTTAGCCCTGGCAGAGGAGACACCAATTAACATCATCCTGGACTCACTTGCTCTTTTGATTTCTCTGCACAATACTTGTAAAAATCTCTGTGATATGGATTGTCATTAATATGTTGTTACTCTGTACACATCTATTGCACGTCTGTCCATCCTGAGGAGGGATCCCTCCTCTGTTGTTCTTCCTGAGGTTTCTAACATTTTTTTCTTTTTTCCCTGTTAAAAGGGGTTTTCTTTATTTGGGGAGTCACTCTGACATCTCTCCACTGACGCATGTATATGTACTGTGTGAACAACAGAGTGTAAAAACTGAATTTCCCCACTGTGGGACTAATAAAGGAATATCTTCATCTTTCCTTATCCGATGTGAGGGTCGTTTTTGTAAAGGACAGAGGGAGTCGTATCCTGTACAGATTGTAAAGCCCCCTGAGGCAAAATTGTGATTTTGGGCTTTACAAATAAATTGAACTGAATTAGCTAGTTCCAGGTGTTGGAATCAGTGCTGTTAGCTGATTCCAGGTGTGGGTGGTGTTAGCTAGTTCCAGCCGTTGATGTCAGCACTGTTGCAGGTATTAGTGATGTTAACTAGTTCCAGGTGTTGGTGTTGGTGTTATTAAGTAGTTCCAGGTGTTGGTGTCCTACCTGCTAGTTTTCATCTCTTCCAGGCCCAGCAGATGGACAGTTAGTAAACCTGTCACCCGCTGGCTGCATCTTGGTGGATCGGCGCCCATGTACAGTCGGAATGAACTGACATCACACGCCATTTCCTGGGAAGTTGATACAGAAGAGGCATGTTGCCGTGGCAGCAGCTCAGGGGAGTCCCCATCACTCAGATAACCTAAAAGTAAAATAAACATTTCACATTTCAAGACATTTAATAATACAAGTCAACTGAAGCTTGAGGTTTGCTGAACAGATACTGTTGTAATTGCTGATGTTTAAGTTCTTCTTCTGGTGTTTTTGGCAATTACCAAACAGCTTCAGGTGCATTAGCACAAGCATGTAGCCTGGGAAGGTTCATAATTATCTTTATTGTCCCACTAGTGGAAATATGGTTTTGTATCTAGATTTTACCTTATCAACACTATAAATTACAAATCTGAATCAGGGAAATAGAAATTCACCAAGTACATGTACAAGAAAGCAAATGTGCAAAGAATGTATCCAGATTGCTACATGCTATTAAGCATATTGATAGATCTTGGGGGACATCCACACTAATGTGTGTTTTAAAACTCATACTAGCTTTTGTTGTGTTAATGCTTAGCATCCACTCTATGCTGGCATTTTAGAGTCCCTAAACTGAGATATCTGAAATGTCCAGTGATGTTATCAGCCCTACAACGCGAATATTTGAAGACATGGTTTGTGGCTTTGAGGAGAACAATAGACATAAAAGGGGGACTTTCCTTTTGTTATCTGTGCTTGTTTTGTTCTGCAAAACTGTTGTGAAGGTCACAAAGAAACTGTCAAAAAACAACAAAACCAAGCAGAAACAGCTGACATGTAAGTCAAATTTCTTGACCCATGATAGTGAAACTACTAAATTAAAAAACTGTAACTTAAGGATTAAACAAGACCTTCTATCATAGTAGCATAATTATCTGTTGTTTTAGAAGTAACCAACCACAGAGTGGACATATCCCCTTCATGAATGGTCATGTGATATGTGATTTCAGGCATTAGTATGGACAGAGATTATTTCTAAAACAGTGCTAACACAGTACACACAGAGGGTTTTGGTTTTGCTATAATGGTCCTGGCAGTCCAATATAGCATTAGGCCTTTTCAGGACCTGCCTGACTGTAATCAGATTTTTAATCTGGTCAACAGACACAAAAAGAGACAGGTAACTATAAATGAAAGTGTATTATTCTCATCTGGATATAAAGTCTTCAACTTCACATAACTATCCACTTGACACACTCAGAACTGAGAATTAAAATGTGTAACGTAAAAAAAAGTTTATCTCTTCTGTGATAAACGTGCAAACTTGACCTCCTCTGGCTGAACGTCCTCTGGATGACCGTCGCGGCGGTCTGGCTGGAGAGGCGGAGCTATCCAGGTGATATCTACTGATCACATTCTGATTGGCTGATGATGATGATGCAGTCTTACTGGTCGTCTCATCACCGCCCCCTCTGCTGTCGTTTCCCTGGCGGTGGGCACGAGAGGAGGAGCGAAGGCTGAGCTTGCGGCGCAACTCAGGAAGTTTCTTCATCTTTATAGAGAGTTTCCTTACTGTACCAGGGGACTTCAACTTGTCCATCACACTGCTGGACACGCCCACTTTCTTTTGGGGGGCGGGGCTAGAGTCTGAGGGGGCGAGGTCTAAGGGAGAGACATACAAAGACTGAAGACTCTACCTGAAACTGGTCACAAACACAAAGTGACAAAGTGTATTTCGCAGTCAGCAGCAGATGAATATATTATTAGTAGAGAGTGTACAAGTGGAGTCACTCAGGTCTTACCTATGTTTTCTGTTGTGATGTCATCAATATGGTGGCTAACACTGGGATTGGTGCTCTCTGGTGGACAGTCTACGCCCAGATCTGTTCTGGGATCTCCTGACCCCATCCTCTTTACTGCTACTCCCTCCTCCCTCTTGTCCCTCTTTCTCCATATCTCCTCCTCCATGCATGGACTTCCTGCATCCTCCTCCTCAGGGATAGGGTTGTACCAAATGTTGCTGCTGCTCTCCTGCTGTAGACCACAGGCCTCATCCAAAGCCTGGGTCTTTCCTGAAGACAGCACCCAGGCTCGGCTGCTGCGATCCAGGCTTTGCAGATAGGTCCGCTGGCCAGATAACTTGGTGCTGACAGAGGTAGCTGGCATATCAGAGGAGCCCCCTGCTGGCTGGGGACTAGCAGGAACACTGGGGTTGCTGGTCAAATCCCAAGCCAGACTGATGCACATCCTGTTGCCACATTGCTCTGTCTGGGAGGAGAACAAGAAGTGGGAGTCAAAGAATTGAAAGGAGGGGTTGAACACCAGGGGCAGGACTAGAAGGAGAGCATAAGGTACTAAAAGATGGGGTCAAACACCTGGGGGAGAACAAGATGGAAACTACCATGAAGAGAACAAGAACGAAAGGTTAAGGTGCTGAAAGGAGGGGTCAAACTACCAGGATAACAACAAGAAGCAAAGGTTAAGGTACTGAAAGGAGGCTTATAAATACCAGGATAACAACAAGAAGGAAAGGCTAAGGTCCTGAAAGGAGGGGTCAAACTACCAGGAGGAGAACAAGGAGGAAAGGTTATGGTACTGAATGGAACAACAAGAACAACAACAAGAAGTTGGAGTCCATCTGCCAGGAGTGAAACTAGGAGGAGGGATTGAACTACTCAAAGCAGATCTCAGAAGATAGGTCAAAAAAGGAAGGGTCCATACCAGGACTAGGACTAGAAGGAGGGTTCAGTCTTTACTGGACTGATATGAAACAAACGCACTGTAATCAAGAAAAAAGTGTCAACTCTTCCATCTTGTACCTTATCCTGTGCTAGCCTGTGACTCCAGGCCTCCCCAGGTGCATCCTGGGATATCCGCTCAGAATTTCTGGGGGCGGAGCTTGACTGCAGGGAGGTAGGCAGAGCCACAGAGCCCTGCCGTGCCCATGACTGTTTTTTAGCAACTGTGATGTGGTTATGTGGAGGCAAGGGGGGGTCAGGGTCTACTACTGGTGGAAGTGTTGTTGACATCAATGGTGATGATGCTGAGGATGAAGATGTTTGGTGGACAGTGTGAGCCTGGACTGGAACATCTGTGGGAAACACACACTCAGCTGTTAATAGCATTCTCACAGTTGGATTAAAGCATTCAGGATTAAGAAATCTGAGGAGAGAGAGAGACAAAATAAACTTGAGTTATTTTTATTTTTTAGTCCAGTCTCTCTTTATATACAGCATATACTGTATATTATTTCATTCTTTTGGTCATACCCAAAGCTCATGACCATGAGAGAAAGTTGGAACAGATGGACCGGTAAATTGAGAGCTTTGACTTCCAGCTCAGCTCCCTCTGAGCCACAACTGTCCAGTACAGCAACCAGATAACTGCTGATGATGCACCGAAACACCTGTCCATCTCCAGCTACATTTTACCCCCAGGACCCCAAGATACTTGAACTCCCTCACTTAGTACAGTGACTCACACTGGACCCGGAGGAGCTGTCAACCTTTACCTTTTCGGGCAGAGAACCATGGCCTCAGACTTGGAGGTACTGACTCTCAACTCGACCACTTCATTCTCAACTGCAAACGGCCCTAGTGCATGCTGAAAGTCCCAGTCTGATAAAGACAACAGAATCACATCATCTGCAAAGAGCAGAGATGCAATTCTGAGGTCACCAAACCCCTGTCCATGAAAATCACAAACAGGATTGGCGACAAGGGACAACCCTGGTGGAGGCCAACACCCACCAGAAATGTGGTGTTTGTTCTTATATTGTTTGTTCATGGAAATACAGTATACTATAATGTATATATACAAATATATATAAATATAAATGTATATATGTGTGTGTGTGTTTATACATGTGTAAAAAAAACTGCTGCCAACCAAGTAAGAATCAGTAAAAGAGAAAATTTTTACTAGAAACAATTGAAGACCCGCGAGCTCACAAATACAGGTGCTATTAAAACAGGAGTCAAAGTCATGTGATGGTCCCTCTCTGGTTGTGATGTCATCACTGATCCATAATCACTCAGAGCAGAACGTCATCAGTTCTGAGGTCAGAACGTGTTGTGGCGATCTGCCTGAGGCGCGACAGTGAGCGTGCTGCTGCATGCGTGTGACGGTGAGCGTGAGCACTCTGTGGCGCACCTCACCAGGTGAACGAAATCAGGTCTAATCAGCTCCAAACGCAGTGAAAACCAAACAATTCAAGCGACGCACCCGTCATTTGGCTGGGGTGCGACGGAGCTGAAGACAGCAGCAGCAGTCACGAAGGCACTTCACGAGGAAAGAGATCAAACGCATGGGAAAAAGGACTTTGACTAAAAAGGGCTACCGGTAAGCTCGAGCCTCTTCATCGGTCATTAATAATGCGAACCCTGGCTTCCTTGTATCTTGTCTTTATTTGGGCAGAGGAAGTATTCTGGAAATGATATTCCTATTGTTAAACTTAGTGTTCTTATGTTTGTTTAATTGGGTTGCCTGTTTATTTTCCATTAAAAATAACTATTTGTTAAATTATGAGACAATACAGTGACCCAAAGAATTGTTTAAAAAACTGTTTAAAACATTTGAGTTGAACTTGGGTTTGAGTTAAACTGATAAAATGTGTTTGTTAAAATACAGCAAATTTTGCTTAATTGAAATGCAAATTAAAAATGTTTAATTTATCTGTGGAAATAGAGTATTTCTGTTTAAAATAGTAATGTTAAAATCTACAGTAAAATTGGTTAATTTAAAACTAAATGATTCTAAAATATATATAGAACTGATTTCTGTTCTGTTCAATGGATACTTAAATGTACTTTGTTTAATGGAAAATGACTTTTATTTACATTGGTTTTATATTTTGTGTATTTGTAGGTTTTTCACCTTCCATCCTTGCTTCCTGTTCATTGGTCAAATAAAAAAGGAGAACGAGTGAAATCCTGAGTTGGTCAATTCCTTCCTTTGTCAAGTGTGGGAAGCCATGTGTTAGAGAAGATACTTGACAGAACGTCATCAGTTCCATCAATGGTCTCGTCACGTCCTGATCATCTACATCTGTCTCTCAATTTGAGTGTGTGATCTCCTCATGACACACTGTGCAGTGTCTGACGAAGTGTCTGTCTGTCTGTCTGACCGACTGTCTGTCTGTCTGACTGTCTGTCTGTCTGTCTGACTGACTGTCTGTCTGACTGTCTGTCTGACTGTCTGTCTGTCTGTCTGTCTGTCTGTCTGTCTGTCTGACTGTCTGTCTGTCTGTCTGTCTGTCTGTCTGTCTGTCTGTCTGTCTGACTGTCTGTCTGACTGACTGACTGAGTGTCTGACTGAGTGTCTGACTGACTGACTGTCTGTCTGTCTGTCTGTCTGACTGACTGTCTGTCTGACTGTCTGACTGTCTGACTGTCTGTCTGTCTGACTGTCTGTCTGTCTGCCTGCCTGCCTGCCTGCCTGTCTGACTGACTGACTGACTGTCTGACTGACTGACTGTCTGTCTGTCTGTCTGACTGACTGTCTGTCTGTCTGACTGTCTGTCTGTCTGTCTGACTGACTGACTGTCTGTCTGTCTGTATGACTGTCTGTCTGCCTGCCTGCCTGTCTGTCTGACTGACTGACTGTCTGACTGACTGACTGACTGTCTGTCTGTCTGTCTACTGACTGTCTGTCTGTCTGTCTGTCTGTCGGTCTGACTGTCTGTCTGACTGTCTGTCTGTCTGACTGACTGTCTGTCTGTCTGTCTGTTTGTCTGACTGACTGACTGACTGTCTAACTGTCTGTCTGTCTGTCAGACTGTCTGACTGACTGTCTGTCTGTCTGTCTGTCTGTCTTTCTAACTGTCTGTCTGTCTGACTGACTGTCTATCTGTCTGTCTGTCTGTCTGACTGTCTGTCTGACTGACTGTCACTGTCTATGTGTCTCTGACCTCAGTAGAACTGGTTTAATGAATGGGTGAATCCTTCTGCTCTCTGATTGGCTGTCTGGTGTCAACTCTTCACTTCTGATCCAAACAGAGTTTACAGGTGTTTTAACCTGAAGGTAACCATAGCAACACACCTGGTGGAGACCTGAACCCTAAGTGTCATCTAAACCCTGTCAGTCCAGACTGGGAGGAGGACTAGGAGGAGGACTGGGAGGAGGACATGGAGGACTGGGAGGAGGACTGGGAGGGGGACCTGGAGGACTGGGAGGAGGACTGGGAGGGGGACCTGGAGGACTGGGAGGAGGACTGGGAGTGCTAATAATAATCTATCTGTTTTTACTTTTCAGAAGCCTGAGAAATACTTATCTGTGAGAGGGGAGGAGAGGGAGAGGAGGAGGAGAGAGGAGGAGAGAGAAGGAGAGAGGAGGAGAGAGGAGGAGGAGAGAGGAGGAGAGAGAAGGAGGAGAGGAGGAGAGAGGAGGAGGAGAGAGGAGGAGAGAGGAGGAGAGAGAAGGAGAGAGGAGGAGGAGAGGAGGAGGAGGAGAGAGGAGGAGGAGAGAGAAGGAGAGAGGAGGAGAGAGGAGGAGAGAGGAGGAGGAGAGAGGAGGAGAGAGAAGGAGAGAGGAGGAGAGAGAAGGAGAGAGGAGGAGAGAGAAGGAGAGAGGAGGAGGAGAGGAGGAGGAAAGAGAAGGAGAGAGGAGGAGATGAATGAACAGCTGAGTGCAGATGTCAATGACCTCTCTGTAGTTTAACACACTGCTGCCTATTCACTATTCATTAGAGGGTTAACACACACTGACACACACTGACACACACTCTGACACACACACACAGACACACTGACATACACTGACACACACTCTGACACACACACAGACACACTGACATACACTGACACACACTCTGACACACACACTGACACACACACAGACACTGACACACACACACACAGACACTGACACACACTGACACACACTGACACACTCTGACACACACACACACTGACACACACTGACACACATTGACACACACACTGACACACACTGACACACACACTGACACACACACTGACACACACACTGACACACACTCTGACACACTGACACACACTGACACACACATTGACGCACACATTGACACACACACTGACACACACACTGACACACACTGACACACACACTGACACACACTGACACACACACTGACACACACATTGACACACATTGACACACACTGACACACACATTGACACACATTGACACACACTGACACACACTGACACACACTGACACACACACTGACACACACTGACACACACACACTGACACACACACTGACACACACACACTGACACACACACTGACACACACTGACACACACACTGACACACACACTGACACACACTGACACACACTGACACACTGACACACACACTGACACACACATTGACACACATTGACACACACTGACACACACATTGACACACACATTGACACACACATTGACACACACACTGACACACACTGACACACACATTGACACACATTGACACACACTGACACACACTGACACACACACTGACACACACTGACACACACACACTGACACACACACTGACACACACACACTGACACACACACTGACACACACTGACACACACACTGACACACACACTGACACACACTGACACACACTGACACACACTGACACACACACTGACACACACACTGACACACACTGACACACACTGACACACACTGACACACACACTGACACACACTGACACACACTGACACACACACTGACACACACATTGACACACACTGACACACACTGACACACACTGACACACACTGACACACACACTGACACACACTGACACACACACTGACACACACTGACACACACTGACACACACTGACACACATTATGATATTGTCGTCTGTTTCTCATTCACTCTTTTTATCAGTTTCTATAGTAACTGTCTGTGTTCATTAAAACTACATTAAATCTCCTGTAATTCTGGAACTACAAGACAGTAAACAGGAAGTGACAACACACACCCAGGTCTAATGACAGGAAATGACCCATTTGTCTGCAGGAAGCTGAACATTAAACATGTGTGAGGATAAGTAGATTATAGACAAAACTGTTAGCCTAGCTTAGCACAAAGACTAGAAGCAGAGGGAAACTGTTAGCCTAGCTTAGCACAAAGACTAGAAGCAGAGGGAAACTGTTAGCCTAGCTTAGCACAAAGACTAGAAGCAGAGGGAAACTGTTAGCCTAGCTTAGCACAAAGACTAAAAGCAGAGGGAAACTGTTAGCCTAGCTTAGCACAGAGGCAAGAAGCAGAGAGAACTGTTAGCCTTATGAGCATGGTATGAGCTGAAAATGATTATGGACATTTCAGAGGACACAGACAAGAAGAAGACGACTACTACTAGTAGGAGTAGTAGTTGTTGTAGTAGTAGTAGTAGCAGTAGTAATAGTAGTAGTAGTTGTAGCTGTGGTAGTAGTAGCAGTAGTAATAGTAGTAGCAGTTGTAGCTGTGGTAGTAGTAGTAGTTGTAGTAGTAGTTGTAGTAATAATAGTCGTACTAGTAGTTGTAGTAATAGTAGTAGCAATAGTAGTTGTAGTAATAGTAGTAGCAATAGTAGTTGTAGTAATAGGAGGTAGTAGTAGTAGTATAGTAGTGGTAATGGTAGTAGTAGTAGTAGTAGTTGTTGTTGTTGTAGCAATAGTAGTAGTAATAGTAGTAGCAGTTGTAGTAGTAATAGTAGTAGTAATAGTAATAGTAGTAGTAGTAGTTGTAATAGTAGTAGTAGTAGTAATAGTAGTAGTAGTAGCAGTTGTAATAGTAGTAGTAGTAGTAGTAGTAGTAGTTCTAGTAATAGTTTTAGTAATTGTAGTAGTAGTAGTGATAGTAGTAGTAGTAGTTGTTGTTGTAGTAATAGTAGTAGTAGTAATAGTAGTAATAGTTGTAGTAATAGTAGTAGTAATAGTAGTAGTAGTAGTTGTAGTAATAGTAGTAGTAGTAGTATTAGTAATAGTAGTAGTAGTAGTAGTTGTAGTAATAGTAGTAGGAGTAGTTTTAGTAATAGTAGTAGTAGTAGTTGTAGTAATAGTAGTAGTAGTAGTAGTTGTAGTAATAGTAGTAGGAGTAGTTTTAGTAATAGTAGTAGTAGTAGTAGTTGTAGTAGTAGTAGTAGTAGTAGTAGCTGTAGTAATAGTAGTAGTAGTAGTTGTAGTAATAGTAGTAGTAGTAATAGTAGTAGTAGTAGTTGTAGTAATAGTAGTAGTAGTAATAATAGTAGTAGTAGTAGTTTTAGTAAATGTAGTAGTAGTAGTAGTTGTAGTAGTAGTAGTAGTTGTAGTAATAGTAGTAGTAGTAATAGTAGTAGTAGTAGTAGTTGTAGTAATAGTAGTAGTAGTAGTAGTTGTAGTAGTAGTAGTAGTTGTAGTAATAGTAGTAGTAGTAATAGTAGAAGTAGTAGTAGTTGTAGTAATAGTAGTAGTAGTAATAATAGTAGTAGTAGTAGTTTTAGTAAATGTAGTAGTAGTAGTAGTTGTAGTAGTAGTAGTAGTTGTAGTAATAGTAGTAGTAGTAATAGTAGTAGTAGTAGTAGTAGTTTTAGTAATAGTAGTAGTAGTAGTTGTTGTAGTAGTAATAGTAGTTGTAGTAGTAGTAGTAGTAGTAATTGTAGTAATAGTAGTAGTAGTAGTAGTTGTAGTAATAGTAGTAGTAGTAGTAGTTGTTGTAGTAGTAATAGTAGTAGTAGTAATAGTAGTGGTAGTAGTAGTAGTAGTAGTTGTTGTTGTAGTAATAGTACTAGTAGTAGTTTTAGTAATAGTAGTAGTAGTAATAATAGTAGTAGTAGTAGTAGTTGTAGTAGTAGTTGTAGTAGTAGTAGTAGTAGTAATAGTAGTAGTAGTAGTAGTTGTTGTAGTAGTAATAGTAGTAGTAGTAGTAGTTGTAGTAGTAGTAGTAGTAGTAGTAGTAATAGTAGTAGTAGTAGTAGTAGTAATAGTATTAGTAGTAGTAGTAGTAGTTGTTGTAGTAGTAATAGTAGTAGTAGTAGTAGTTGTAGTAGTAGTAGTAGTAGTAGTAATAGTAGTAGTAGTAGTAGTAGTAGTAGTAGTAGTTGTTGTTGTAGTAATAGTAGTAGTGTAGCCACTGATAGATGTAGCTTTTGTGTATATGTGCAGCAGCTCGTCCTCACCGCTCACTTTGGGCTCGGTCTTCCTCCTGGTTCTGGTTTTGGGCTCGGTCTCGGTCTCTGCCCTTCTCCTGGTTCTGGTTCTGGTTTTGGGCTCGGTCTCAGTCTTCCTCCTGGTTCCGTCTTTGCCTCTCAGCCTGGAGAAGGTTCTCTTCAGCAGGGGCTCGGCCATGGCGGACCTCCTCCAGCCCCCTCCAGCCTCCTCCGGTCTCCTGGTCCGGGTGGAGGTCCTGGTCCTGGAGACAGTAAACCAGCAGGAGTTCAGAGGAGTCACTGCTCCTTCATGTCCTCCTCTTCTCAGTGTTCTCCCTCCACCATGACTCCGACTCTGAGCTGCAGGACAGGAAATGAATTCCTCACATTCTTTCCCAAAGTGCCCCCTCTCCTCCTCCTCCTCCTCCTCCTGTTCCTCCTCCTCCTCCCACTCTAATCCCTTCCACAGGCAGAGAAGAGAGGCTTCATGGGAAATGTAGTCCAAAAGCTCCAAAAGCCAGTTCACAAGTCAGTTTTTCTTTTTCGTTGTGTTTTTGACATCTCAATATGATCCTTTATTAGTAGTACTAGTAGTACTAGTAGTAGTGGTATTACTCCACTTTTTCTGGGGGCGGCAGTAGCTCAGTCTGTAGGGAGTTGGCTTGGGAACTGGAGGGTCACCGGTTCAAGTCCCGAGATGGACCAAGAACTGAGTGTGAACTGGTGGCTGGAGAGGTGCCAGTTTACCTCTTGGGCACTGCCGAGGTGCCCCTGAGCAAGGCACCAAACCCCCAACTGCTCGGGGCGCTTGTCAGGAGCAGCCCCATCACTCTGACATCTCTCCATTGTTGCATGTTTGTGCATGTGTGTGTTCAGGTCTGCATGTACCGTGTATAAGTTAACAACAGAGTGAAAACATTGAATTTCCCCTAGTGGGACTAATAAAGGAATATCTTCTTTCTTATTATTATGAAATTTTAAAAATAGCCAGAAAAATGCCCGAAAAATATTCAAAAAAATTCATAAATAATTCATAAGAATGCTCTACTCTCTCTGAAGTCCAATAATATTCTACACCGTGGTATTGGTACTTTTACTAAAAAAAATACTGACTGCTATACTACTACTACTAAATACTGACTACTTCAGTACTAATATATTATCTCTTCTTCAGATACTGACAGGTCAGACAGGGTACATTGTATATACATACAATATATATACAGAGTGTTGATACCAGTTTTAATACCATGTTGATACCAGTCTTAATCCAGCATTGGTACCAGTTTTAATCCAGTGTTAATACCAGTCTTAATCCAGTATTGGTACCAGTTATAATCCAGTGTTGATACCAGTTTTAATCCAGTATTGGTACCAGTTTTAATCCAGTGTTAATACCAGTCTTAATCCAGTATTGGTACCAGTTATAATCCAGTGTTGATACCAGTTTTAATCCAGTGTTGATACCAGTCTTAGTCTAGTATTGGTATCAGTTTTAATCCAGTGTTGATACCAGTTTTAATCCAGTGTTGATACCAGTCTTAATCCAATATTGGTACCAGTTTTAATCTAGTGTTGATACCAGTTTTAATCCAGTGTTGATACCAGTCTTAGTCCAGTATTGGTATCAGTTTTAATCCAGTGTTGATACCAGTTGAATCCAGTATTGGTACCAGTTTTAATCCAGTGCTGATACCAGTTTTGATCCAATGTTGATACTAGTCTTAATCCAGTGTTGATACCGGTCTTAGTCCAGTGTTGATACCAGTTGAATCCAGTATTGGTACTAGTTTTAATCCAATATTCTGTCCAGCTGTGGTCCACTTGTGTCCACGCTGCCTGTCGAGGAGGACGTCTGTCTGTCCTCAAAGTGCTGTTGAACCACAGAGCAAATATTACTGCAAAAGACAAGGTAACACTACACACATTACTACAACTACTACTACTAAACTAGCACTACTGCTAGTAATACTGTATCTGGTAACTACCACTGCTTCCACCATCATTTCATCTCCACTGTGTTGTGTATTGTAGTTGGACAGTTCTGCTCTTCATGTCTCTGTGAGGACCGGACACCTGATTCAGTGTGGAGCTGAAGCTGGAGCTGGCTGCAACACCCAGGACCGGGTCAGTCCAACACCAAGGACCAGGTCAGTCCAGCAACCAAGAATGGGTCGGTCCAATACTCAGGATTGGGTCGGTCCAACACCCAAGAATGGGTCGGTCAAATACTCAGGACCGGGTCGGTCCAACACTTAGTACCGTGTCGGTCCAACACTTAGTACCATGTCGGTCTAAAACTTAGGACCAGGTTAGTCCACACCCAAGAATGGGTCGGTCCAATACTCTGACCTCTGACCTCTCACCTCTGACTCTGTCCTCTCACCTCTGACTCTGACCTCCGTCCTCTAACTCTGACCTATGACCTTTGACCTCTCACCTCTGACCTATGACCTCTGTCCTCTGACTCTGTCCTCTGTCCTCTGACCTCTGTCCTCTGACCTCTGACTCTGTCCTCTGACCTCTGTCCTCTGACCTCTGACTTTGTCCTCTGACCTCTGTCCTCTGTCCTCTGACCTCTGTCCTCTGACTCTGTCCTCTGACCTCTGACTCTGTCCTCTGACTCTGTCCTCTGACCTCTGTCCTCTGACCTCTGTCCTCTGACCTCTGACTCTGTCCTCTGACCTCTGTCCTCTGACCTCTGACTTTGTCCTCTGACCTCTGTCCTCTGACCTCTGTCCTCTGACTCTGTCCTCTGACTTCTGACTCTGTCCTCTGACCTCTGACTCTGTCCTCTGACCTCTGACTCTGTCCTCTGACTCTGTCCTCTGACCTCTGTCCTCTGACCTCTGACTTTGTCCTCTGACCTCTGTCCTCTGTCCTCTGACCTCTGTCCTCTGACTCTGTCCTCTGACTTCTGACTCTGTCCTCTGACCTCTGACTCTGTCCTCTGACCTCTGACTCTGTCCTCTGACCTCTGACTCTGACCTCTGACTCTGACCTCTGACCTCTCACTCTGTCCTCTGACCTCTGACTCTGTCCTCTGACCTCTCACTCTGTCCTCTGACCTCTGACTCTGACCTCTGTCCTCTGACTCTGTCCTCTGACCTCTGACTCTGTCCTCTGTCCTCTGACCTCTGTACTCTGACCTCTGACTCTGTCCTCTGACCTCTGACTCTGTCCTCTGACTCTGTCCTCTGACCTCTGACCTCTGACCTCTGACTCTGTCCTCTGACCTCTCACTCTGTCCTCTGTCGTCTGACCTCTGACTCTGTCCTCTGACTCTGTCCTCTGACCTCTGACCTCTGACTCTGTCCTCTGACCTCTCACTCTGTTCTCTGTCGTCTGACCTCTGACTCTGTCCTCTGACCTCTGTTCTCTGACCTCTGACATCTGGGGTCTTAAGTGTGTGGTAACAGAAGTAAATGAAAACATGTAGTGCAGCGCTACACATGCTCAGACTGTGAATCCGTCCACTCAACATGTCTCTGTCTGTCAGGACGGACGGCGTCCTCTGGACGGCGTGTTGGACCGGCAGAACAAAAAGAATCTCCTCGTCCAGCAGAATGACAGGAAGTGATGTCAATGACAGGTTACAGACCAGTCAATCGCTGCTTGCTACTTCGAGGCTTCTGATTGGTTTGAAGTGAAATAAGTGAAGAAAAAAAGTTTCTTTTTCTCTGTTTTTACTTTAATGTGAAAATTAAAACTTGATTCAAACTAAATGTGTTTCCTTTCCTGCATGTTGTCCTACAGATGAAGAGTTTTATTCTCATCTTATTTTCGTCCTCTGATCCCGGTCGGGTCTCTGGACCAGCAGCTCCAGCAGGGACCCCAGACTTCCCTTTCCTGGGCCACATTAACCAGCTCTGACTGGGGGATCCCGAGACGTTCCCAGTGAGGAGGTATAGTCTCTCCACCTAGTCCTGGGTCTTAGGGGGGTATCCTAAACAAATCAACCACCTCGACTGGCTCCTTTCAACCGAGAGGAGCAGCTGTACTCCAAGTCCCTCACGGACGGCTGAACTTCTCACCCTGTCTCTAAGGGAGACGCCATAAAGCGAATCCAACACAGCCCCGCTGCTGCGGTTCTCCGGCCGATCTCACGCTCCATCGTCCCCTCACTAGTGAACCAGACCCCGAGGTACCTGAGGTACCTGGACTCCTTCACTGGGGTGGAGACTCCTTCTCTACCTGGAGGAGACAGTCCATCAGTTTCAGAACCACGGCCTCAGATTTAGAGGTGCTGATCCTCCTCCCAGCAGCACACTCCAGAGGCTGCCATTCATCATTTTATTACTAGTTTCATTATTTATTGGGCTAGTTGTTTATCTTATCATTTGTTTTATTAGTTTCCTAATTTATTACTTCTTTTATTATTTATTTGATTTATTATTTAATGATAAGTAGTGGTAGAAATAGTAGTAGTAGTAGTGGTAGTGGTAGTGATAGTGGTAGTAGTAGCGGTAGTGGTAGTACTAGTAGTGGTAGTTGTAGTAGTAGTCATAGTAGTCGAGGTAGTAGTAGTGGTAGTAGTAGTAATAGTAATAGTAGTAGTGGTGGTAGTTGTAGTAGTAGTTGTAGAAGAAGAAGAAGAAGATCAACCTTTATTCGTCCCGCAGTGGGGAAATTCAATTTACACTCTGTTTTAACTTATACATGGTACATGCACACAAACACACACACACATGCAGTAATGGAGAGATGTCAGAGTGAGGGGGCTGCTCCAGACAAGCGCCCTGAGCAGTTGGGGGTTTGGTGCCTTGCTCAGGGGCACCTCGGCAGTGCCCAAGAGGTAAACTGGCACCTCTCCAGCTACCAGTTCAGACTCAGTTTTTGGTCCATGTCGGGACTTGAACCGGTGACCCTCCGGTTCCCAAGCCAACTCCCGACAGACTGAGCTACTGCCGCCCCCAACTACTACCAGTGGTGGTAGTAGTAGTAACAGTGGTAGTGGTTGTAGTAGCAGTAGTAGTAGTGGTGGTAGTAATAGTGGTCGCAGTTGTAGTAGAGATTATTAGTGGAGTATTTAGTAGTACTTGCAGTAGTACAGTATAATAACAGGCTGTATTTATTAATATCCTGCTCCACATCCGGTCCAGCAGGGGGCACCCCTAAACTGCTCCAATAACACTAAAGAAGAAGAAGTCTGACCCGGAAGAGGAGGTAGAAACACTTCCTGTATTTTCCGTCTCCACTAGTTTCTGGTTACTGAACACTTTATTTTCTCCTAAAGTGTCTCTTTTATGAATTTTACGTCATATAAACTCACATAGCTCAGCTAATGTTGCTAACCGGTTAGCAGTAGCCGTTAGCCGCAGGTAGCCTCGTTCAGTTCAGCGGGAGCAGCGGCGGCTGTTAGCCGGTAGGATGAGCTCCTCCGCGGGCCTGCACACCCAGCTGGCCGCCGTCATGGAGTCTCTGGTCCACGCTGCGGTGGCGGAGCTCCAGAAGCTGGTGGAGGACGGCTCGGCCTGCCGGCAACGTCTGGAGCTCCGGACCGTAGAGGAGGCGCCTCCACCGTCCAAACTGCAGGTCAACGGCCGGGAGAAGATGGTGAGGAGCGGGGTGACTCGACCACCAGGGTCCCTGGTCATTAGCTACCATTACACAGCCATTAGTCATGGCTCTCTTACGCTGTTTAATTGCAACGTATTTAGTTTGAACTGTGTGAATTGTTTTCTTGTTTTTGTTTTGTCATAATTATTATTTATTACCTTTAAAACAAATCAGCTGTACGAGTGTACAGCTTCACACCTTTATCAACGTGCTGAGATGCTTCAGTCAGTCCATCACTCTGTCAACCTTACTGAAGCCTCCCACTTCAGACTGCCCACTCCCACTCCCACTTCAGACTGCCCATTCCCACAGACTGCCCACTCCCACAGACTGCCCACTCCCACAGACTGCCCACTTCCACTTCAGACTGCCCACTCCCACAGACTGCCCACTCCCACTTCAGACTGCCCACTCCCACTTCAGACTGCCCACTCCCACTTCAGACTGCCCACTCCCACAGACTGCCCACTCCCACTTCAGACTGCCCACTCCCACTTCAGACTGCCCACTCCCACAGACTGCCCACTCGGTCTGTTATACGTAGCAGCGGCCTGTTATACGTAGCAGCGGCCTGTTATACGTAGCAGCGGCCTGTTATACGTAGCAATGGTCTGTTATACGTAGCAGCGGCCTGTTATACGTAGCAGCGGCCTGTTATACGTAGCAATGGTCTGTTATACGTAGCAGCGGTCTGTTTTACGTAGCAATGGTCTGTTATACGTAGCAATGGTCTGTTATACGTAGCAGCGGCCTGTTATACGTAGCAGCGGCCTGTTATACGTAGCAATGGTCTGTTATACGTAGCAGCGGCCTGTTTTATGTAGCAATGGTCTGTTATACGTAGCAGCGGCCTGTTATACGTTGCAACGGTCTGTTATTCGTTGCAGCGGTTTGTTATACGTAGCAGCGGTTTGTTATACGTAGCAGCGGTCTGTTATACGTAGCAGCGGTCTGTTATACGTAGCAACGGTCTGTTATACGTAGCAACGGTCTGTTATACGTTGCAACGGTCTGTTATACGTAGCAGCGGTTTGTTATACGTAGCAGCGGTCTGTTATACGTAGCAACGGTCTGTTATACGTAGCAACGGTCTGTTATACGTAGCAGCAGCCTGTTATATGTAGCAGCGGCCTGTTATACGTAGTAGTGGCCTGTTATACGTAGCAGCGGTCTGTTATACGTAGCAGCAGCCTGTTATACATTGCCACGGTCTGTTATACGTAGCAGCTGCCTGTTATATGTAGCAGTGGTCTGTTATACGTAGCAGCGGCCTGTTATACGTAGCAGCGGCCTGTTATACGTAGCAGCGGCCTGTTATACGTTGCAACGGTCTGTTATTCGTTGCAGCGGTTTGTTATATGTAGCAGCGGTCTGTTATACGTTGCAACGGTCTGTTATACGTAGCAACGGTCTGTTATACGTAGCAGCGGCCTGTTATACGTAGCAATGGTCTGTTATACGTAGCAGCGGTCTGTTTTACGTAGCAATGGTCTGTTATATGTAGCAGCGGTCTGTTATACGTAGCAGCGGCCTGTTATACGTTGCAACGGTCTGTTATTCGTTGCAGCGGTTTGTTATACGTAGCAGCGGTTTGTTATACGTAGCAGCGGTCTGTTATACGTAGCAGCGGTCTGTTATACGTAGCAACGGTCTGTTATACGTAGCAACGGTCTGTTATACGTTGCAACGGTCTGTTATACGTAGCAGCGGTTTGTTATACGTAGCAGCGGTCTGTTATACGTAGCAACGGTCTGTTATACGTAGCAACGGTCTGTTATACGTAGCAGCAGCCTGTTATATGTAGCAGCGGCCTGTTATACGTAGTAGTGGCCTGTTATACGTAGCAGCGGTCTGTTATACGTAGCAGCAGCCTGTTATACATTGCCACGGTCTGTTATACGTAGCAGCTGCCTGTTATATGTAGCAGTGGTCTGTTATACGTAGCAGCGGCCTGTTATACGTAGCAGCGGCCTGTTATACGTTGCAACGGTCTGTTATTCGTTGCAGCGGTTTGTTATATGTAGCAGCGGTCTGTTATACGTAGCAACGGTTTGTTATACGTAGCAACGGTCTGTTATACGTAGCAGCGGCCTGTTATACGTAGCAATGGTCTGTTATACGTAGCAGCGGTCTGTTTTACGTAGCAATGGTCTGTTATACGTAGCAGCGGTCTGTTATACATAGCAGCGGCCTGTTATACGTTGCAGCGGTCTGTTATACGTAGCAACGGTCTGTTATACGTAGCAACGGTCTGTTATATGTTATACGTAGCAGCGGTCTGTTATACGTAGCAGCGGTTTGTTATACGTTGCAACAGTCTGTTATATGTTATACGTAGCAGCGGTCTGTTATACGTAGCAGCGGTCTGTTATACGTTGCAACAGTCTGTTATATGTTATACGTAGCAGCGGTCTGTTATACGTAGCAGCGGTCTGTTATACGTAGCAGCGGTCTGTTATACGTAGCAGCGGCCTGTTATACGTAGTAGCGGTCTGTTATACGTAGCAACGGTCTGTTATACGTAGCAACAGTCTGTTATATGTTATACGTAGCAGCGGTCTGTTATACGTAGCAGCGGTTTGTTATACGTAGCAGCGGTCTGTTATATGTAGCAGCGGTCTGTTATACGTAGCAGCGGTTTGTTATACGTAGCAGCGGTCTGTTATATGTAGCAGCGGTCTGTTATATGTAGCAGCGGTCTGTTATACCTTGTACGAGTGTACAGCTTCAAACCTTTATCAACGTGCTGAGATGCTTCAGTCAGTCCATCACTCTGTCAACCTCCCATAGACTGCCCACTCCCACTCCCACTTCAGACTGCCCATTCCCACAGACTGCCCACTCCCACTTCAGACTGCCCACTCCCACTTCAGACTGCCCATTCCCACAGACTGCCCATTCCCACAGACTGCCCACTCCCACTCCCACTTCAGACTGCCCACTCCCACTTCAGACTGCCCACTCCCACTCCCACTTCAGACTGCCCACTCCCACAGACTGCCCACTTCCACTTCAGACTGCCCACTCCCACTTCAGACTGCCCACTCCCACTTCAGACTGCCCACTCCCACTTCAGACTGCCCACTCCCACAGACTGCCCACTCCCATAGACTGCCCACTCGGTCTGTTATACGTAGCAGCGGTCTGTTATACGTAGCAGCGGCCTGTTATACGTAGCAGCGGCCTGTTATACGTAGCAATGGTCTGTTATACGTAGCAGCGGTCTGTTTTACGTAGCAATGGTCTGTTATACGTAGCAGCGGCCTGTTATACGTAGCAGCGGCCTGTTATACGTAGCAATGGTCTGTTATACGTAGCAGCGGTCTGTTTTACGTAGCAATGGTCTGTTATACGTAGCAATGGTCTGTTATACGTAGCAGCGGTCTGTTATACGTAGCAGCGGTCTGTTATACGTAGCAACGGTCTGTTATACGTAGCAACGGTCTGTTATATGTTATACGTAGCAGCGGTCTGTTATATGTAGCAGCGGTCTGTTATACGTTGCAACGGTCTGTTATACGTAGCAGCGGTCTGTTATACGTAGCAGCAGCCTGTTATACGTAGCAGCGGCCTGTTATACGTAGCAGCGGTCTGTTATACGTAGCAACGGTCTGTTATACGTTGCAACAGTCTGTTATATGTTATACGTAGCAGCGGTCTGTTATACGTAGCAGCGGTTTGTTATACGTAGCAGCGGTCTGTTATACGTTGCA
Source organism: Pterois miles (assembly GCA_947000775.1). Lineage (NCBI taxonomy): Eukaryota > Metazoa > Chordata > Actinopteri > Perciformes > Scorpaenidae > Pterois > Pterois miles. The sequence goes on along the minus strand of CAMQGK010000299.1, from coordinate 22,251,638 downwards.
ACGGTCTGTTATACGTAGCAGCGGCCTGTTATATGTAGCAGCGGCCTGTTATACGTAGTAGTGGCCTGTTATACGTAGCAGCGGTCTGTTATACGTAGCAGCAGCCTGTTATACATTGCCACGGTCTGTTATACGTAGCAGCTGCCTGTTATATGTAGCAGTGGTCTGTTATACGTAGCAGCGGCCTGTTATACGTAGCAGCGGCCTGTTATACGTTGCAACGGTCTGTTATTCGTTGCAGCGGTTTGTTATACGTAGCAGCGGTCTGTTATACGTAGCAGCGGTCTGTTATACGTAGCAACGGTCTGTTATACGTAGCAACGGTCTGTTATACGTTGCAACGGTCTGTTATACGTAGCAGCGGTTTGTTATACGTAGCAGCGGTCTGTTATATGTAGCATCGGTCTGTTATACGTTGCAACGGTCTGTTATACGTAGCAACGGTCTGTTATACGTAGCAACGGTCTGTTATACGTAGCAACAGTCTGTTATACGTTGCAACGGTCTGTTATACGTAGCAGCGGTTTGTTATACGTAGCAGCGGTCTGTTATACGTAGCATCGGTCTGTTATACGTTGCAACGGTCTGTTATACGTAGCAACGGTCTGTTATACGTAGCAACGGTCTGTTATATGTAGCAGCGGCCTGTTATAAAGTCAGAAATGACCACAGATTCATGAACGCTGTGTAATAATCTTCGTAACAATGAATTACTGGTGTCTGTGTTGAATAGATGAAGTTTGCAAATTCTCTGACTTTTATCTTGAAACCTGAATTGTTGGCACTAATTTGAAATGTACCTTTACATGCAGCCATGGCGACGTGATGTCACATTATGTGATGTCATAATGTGCGGCGATAGTTGACATGTTGGTGTCTGAGGTTGTGAAGGATTAATGATGGTGGACCGTCGCTGGTCTTCCTGTTCCTCATCCTCATCTTCTTCCTCCTCAGAACACCCACAGCCATCATTTTCACTTAAAGTCATCACAGAAACACAACAGATAAATAAGATCAAACTTTATTGATCCAGAGGAAAAGAGCTGAGGGAAAGAGTGCAAATAAAAGTGAATATTAACTCTAAAGATCATCAACAAGGCGCTAAACCAAATGTGAAGATGTGAAAGGAAGTAGAAGATGAAGTGAAGCGGGTTCCACCCAACATGCAGGCTGACGCTGTCTGATCAGTACTTGTATGGAAGTCTCCTCTGCTGGACCGTTAGAACCGTTCTCACACAGCCAGATAATCTGTTGACCCATTTATGATGGAACATTTTCATCCAGTTCTGAGCCACTTTCCAAAATCCACTGATCGGTGTTCACACTGAAACATCTGTTTGAAAAGTGTAAATAAAACAACAGTGTGATGCATTCAGTGGTTTAGTTCCAGCCCTGTTCAGAACGCAGATTTCAGTTCAAGACGACAGGTTGAAACGGCGGCAGCAGTCCTTCCTCCCTCGCTTCCTGACTATGAGTGTGCATAGAGAGGCAGAGCTAACGATAGCGGGTCAGTCATCACTGTGCTTGTGAGAGAGAGTGAGGTCAGGAGGGGCTGAGCCAATCAGTGAGCTGCACACCGCTCTACAAGGAAGTCACATTTTACCCATTTTAAATACCGGATTTTTGGCACTATAAGGCGCACTAACAATGAACGTGTCTATTTTCATACATACGGCGCTCTGGTCATTATCCGAGTCAGTCTGGTTGCTGTTACTTAGCTGTTCAGTGATGATTCCTGCCTTCCTGATCCATCGGCAGATAGTGGAGGAACTGGCCCGGCGTTGCCTCCCTGTCTTGGTGAATGTGTGTTGGCCTTCTGTCATCCAACGCTCCCACGCAGCTCTCAGTTTAACTCTGAACGACCTGTCGACACCGATATCTAGCAGTGTGAGTTCTTTAGTTAATCCACCCAGACTGGCGGTGAGCTCCGAAGTAGTTTTCTTCACTTTGGTTCTGACGGTGTCGGTGAGTACCGTAATGCTCCGACAATCCATCCAGCGGTGTGGCTTCGTAGCTACCAAAGTCATAATAAAACATTTTGACAGGTTTTTGACGCCCTGTACCACATAAAATTGGTTCGAGAGCAGTAGCACAACCAGAACTGATACATAAGGCGCGCCGGATTATAAGGCGCACTGTTGATTATTGAGAAAATTAAAGGATTTTAAGTGCGCCTTATAGTGTGAAAAATACGGTAATAAAAATAGAAATTTGGTGCTCGGCGACATTGTGAGAAACGTGTGTGATGTTGGCATCTGTTTGACCTCTGATCTGGGTCAGGTGCAGTTTGCCTCCGTCATGGAGACTCTGGGAAACGAGGCTTTGGGGAAGATCATGAACATCGTGGATGAAGCCAGACTGCTGGTGGAGCCGGAGTCAGCAAGGAGCGCCAGGAAACCGCAGACCAGCATCCTTAACGTCCTCAACGTCCTCAACGACGCACGCGTCGGTACGTATGCCGGCCCTGCCACCGCCAATCAGGACACATCACGTGATGATGTCATAATAGCGTGATTTTCTTCCATCGCAGAGGTGGAACACTCGTATGGAGTCCGACTGGACGAACACAGATCCGTTCAGGTAAGACTCACCTGTTGATCAGTGATGCATTCGCTGACCTCACTGTGACGTCTGTACATTGTGTGACAGCAGACCAAACAAGAGGAGGGAACTGAGAGCCCGTTTGTCCTGGCAGTCACCATTAAAGATGAACATGGTAACGTCGACCTGGGGGCCATCGCTGAGAGTAAGTACCTGATCAGTATGTGATTGATTCTTTATCAATCCCTGATCAATACTTGTCGTTTAAACTGTTTGTGTCTTTCCTTCCAGGAGCTGAGTTTGAAGCGGCCCAACCGGTGACCTCTGACCTCCAGCAGCAGCAGAAAGTCTCCAGCACACCGGAGTTTGTCCTGCAGAGCGTAACGTGGAAATACTTCACATGTACGGCATGCGGTAAATCCTTCACGTCTCAGAGCAACTTGAAGTCTCATCAGCGCGTCCACACCGGCGAGAAGCCGTTCAACTGCAGCGTCTGCAGCCGCGCCTTCCGCCAGCGGCAGAGTCTGCAGAGCCACATGAGGACGCACACCGGCGAGCGGCCGTACTCGTGCCCCGAATGCAACAAACGCTTCTCGAAGCAGACGCAGCTGAAGACACACGCCATCATCCACACGGGAGAGAAACCGTACGGCTGTGAGGTCTGCGGCCGCCGCTTCAACCTGCTGCAGAACCTGCACCGTCACGGCCACACCCACAGCGGCAAGAAGCTGTTTGTGTGCGGCATCTGCGGTAAAGGGTTCACCCGAACCGTCACGCTGAAAACGCACCAGCTCATCCACACCGGACAGAAACCCTTCAAATGTGAGCAGTGTCACAAAACCTTCCGCCATGCCGTCAACCTCAAGAATCACCAGAGGATCCACAGCGGCGTTCGTCCATTCAAATGCGACCTCTGCGGGAAAACCTTCCGCCAGTCAGTGAACCTGAAGATCCACCGGAGGACGCACACCGGCGAGCGTCCGTTCAGCTGCCAGGAATGCGGCAAGACGTTCAGCCAGCAAAGCAGCCTGATCTCGCATGGCCGCACGCACTCCACGGAGCGGCCGTTCGCCTGCAGCTACTGCGACAAGACGTTCAACAACGCCAACAGCCTGAAGCTGCACCTGCGCGTCCACACCGGCGAGAAGCCGTACGGCTGCGATGTCTGCGGCAAGACCTTCAGCCAGGGCAGCCACCTGAGGACGCACAAGAGACATGTCCACGCCGGCGGAAAGCAGTTCATCTGTGACAGGTGTGGGAAGAGATATTCGGACCAGCGGAACCTCAAGATGCACAAGTGCTGCTACGCATGAATGGAACCACAATACAACAGAACACCCAATAAATGGAACCCCCAATAAAATGGAACCCCTGTTTCAATGGAACCACCAATTCAATGGCACCACTGATGAAACCGAACAGAAGGAACCACCAATTAAACACAACCCCCAATAAAACTGAGCCCCCAACAAAGCGTATCCACAGATAAAATGGAAACACTGATAAAATGGAACCGCCAATACAACAGAACCCCCAATATAACGCCACCACCAATTAAATGGAACCACCAACAAAATGGAACAAAAGGAACCGCCAATAAAATGGAACCCGTGATAAAAAGGAACGGGGGGTAAAACGCACCAGTTCTTTGACGGAGTTTGGAACAGAGAGAATGACACTGAAAAATCTAAATGTGATTAATGACTAAAGAGTTGACCATGTTTTTTCAGTTGTTGACAGGAAGTGGGCTTTATACAGGAGGTAGACCAGTTCAACCAATCAGAGCTCATATGTGTTGAAGTGGGCGGGGCTAGTTACCTGAACTCTGAGACGCACCTAAGAAGGTACATCGCTAAGAGGGGAAAGAAAGTAGTTGGTTCCATGTCAACATCAGCGGCAACCAGACACTATTAAAACGTCCTCCTACAAAGAGACGGACTACAGTAGAACTACAGTATTTCTATTCTACTGTTGTATTTAATGTCTCTACTGAAATGTCCTGTGTTGAACAATTAAATATTATAAATATAATCATTGTTTTCAGTCCAAAATGGCGGCATTGGCTGTTGTTTCATCTCTTTGTTTCTAGACTTTGTAGCCACAGTCTCCAGTTTAAATACTACATTACCCATGAGGCTCCTGGTGTGTTGTCATCTTTCAATCACTGAATATGGAACAGATGTTGTCATCTGATATAAGCCCCGCCCACTGAAACACTGTAGTCCGATTGCTTGAAACAACTTTATGTTATGTTAATTATGTTGCTGAAATGGTCTGTAAATGTGTACATATACATTGATGCTTTTTATAAATTTATATATTCTATTTTTCATTTGTTTGGAAAATAAATAACCTAAACACATCTTTTACTGCGTCTTAAAGGGACAGTAACAGTAATGAATAGAATTTCAGTTTAATTTTGATTGATAAATTACAGAAAAAAACTTTATTCAGTCTATTGAAAAAACATTCAAATGTACAAACTGCAGACATACAGTTCACAGCATAATGGTACAGATGCAAGAATCCATCCATCCATCCATCCATCCATCCATCCATCCATCGTCAACCGCTTATCCCGTTAGGGGTCGCAGGGGGGCTGGAGCCGATCCCAGCTGGCATCGGGTGAAGGCAGGGTTCACCCTGGACAGGTCGCCAGTCCATCGCAGAGATGCAAGAATATACATTTAAATAAATCATTAAAAATAGAATTGTGATTGTTTTGTCCCAGTTTTCTAATTATTTTATAATAAATGTAGATGAACAAATTTGAAAGAGAAAAGCACTCGGAGACCACAGACCTCCACCAAGCACCATAGTTTCCCCCCTGGCGGTTTCTTCTGGATCTGTCTCCTCAAGTATTAAGAAAGAAAGAAAGAAAGAAAGATATTCCTTTATTAGTCCCACAGTGGGGAAATTCAGTTTTACACTCTGTTGTTCACACAGTACATATACATGCGTCAATGGAGAGATGTCAGAGTGAGGGGGCTGCTCCTGACAAGCGCCCAGAGCAGTTGGGGGTTCGGTGCCTTGCTCAGGGGCACCTCGGCAGTGCCCAAGAGGTAAACTGGCACCTCTCCAGCAACCAGTTGGTCTTGGTCCATGGGGGTCTTGAACCCGTGACGTCCGCGTCCTAACCCAAGTCCTTACAGACTGAGCTACTGCCGCTGGATCAGATTCGTTGACATACTTCAGATGAGGATTTGTCTCAGAAATCTCTACCTCTAATATTAAATGCACAGTAAGCCAAAATGTAAGACTACCCCCATTTTTTATATAAATTGCTATAAAATCCTCCATCTGGATCAGCCTTTGGGATTTGAAAGAAGTCCACATTGTAAATCCCTGAGTCAAATTTCATGAGCTTTGGGCAACAATTACCAGAGATATTGAGGAACATTTTTTTGGGTCCCATTGACCCCAATGTTAACGAAAATTTCAAAGTGATCCAGGATTTCTTCCGGATCACCCCCAAAATTAAATCAGTTCTTCCTTTTCACATTTTCAACACACCCTGAAAATTTCATCAAAATCCGTCCATAAGTTTTTGAGTTATCTTGAACACAGACAAACAGACAGATAAACGCCGGTAAAAACATCACCTCCTTGGTGGAGGTAATAATAATTAAAAAAAACAAAAGTCTTTATCAACGTAATTCAGTCAAACTGGCGCCAACTTCTTATTTTGCATCTATCTAGATTCAATAGATGGATCAGGACCAGGCTGATACCAGATCAGAACTAGTTAAGTATTAGATCAGTAGTGGATCAGGACCAGGCTGATACCAGATCAGAACTAGTTAAGTATTAGATCAGTAGTGGATCAGGACCAGGCTGATACCAGATCAGAACTAGTTAAGTATTAGATCAGTAGTGGATCAGGACCAGGCTGATACCAGATCAGAACTAGTTAAGTATTAGATCAGTAGTGGATCAGGACCAGGCTGATACCAGATCAGAACTAGTTAAGTATTAGATCAGTAGTGGATCAGGACCAGGCTGATACCAGATCAGAACTAGTTAAGTATTAGCTCAGTAGTGGATCAGGACCAGGCTGATACCAGATCAGAACTAGTTAAGTATTAGATCAGTAGTGGATCAGGACCAGGCTGATACCAGATCAGAACTAGTTAAGTATTAGATCAGTAGTGGATCAGGACCAGGCTGATACCAGATCAGAACTAGTTAAGTATTAGATCAGTAGTGGATCAGGACCAGGCTGATACCAGATCAGAACTAGTTAAGTATTAGATCAGTAGTGGATCAGGACCAGGCTGATACCAGATCAGAACTAGTTAAGTATTAGATCAGTAGTGGATCAGGACCAGGCTGATAGCAGATCATTTTGAACTGATGGCCTACCGAGCGGCTGGAGCTGCTGTTCCTCCTCAGGTAGAAAACAGAATATAACAGCACTGACACATTTCCACAATTTCCCAACTTGGGATCAATAAAGTATATTTATCTATCTATCATGAACGTAACAACATTTCAGTACTTATGGAGGATTCTGAGGTACTTGTACTTCACTGGAATATTCACGTTTCCTGCTATTTTCTACTCGACTACATCTCAGAGGTAAATATTGTACTTTGTACTCCACTTAATAACTTAATAACTTTAGTTGCTTTGCAGATTGATATTGAAACAAAACATAATCAACTAGAAAATGCATTTCCCGCTAAAACTGCATGTGAATGCTGATAGCTGAAATTAATTAGCAAAGCATTGCTAAAAATGCAGAAAGGTGCAATGACTTGTCTAAAAACGTGAAAGCTGGAGTCCACGACTCTGCACAGCTGAAACCCCTGAAGCTGGTGCAGCTGGCTGGGCTGCTTCAGCTGAAGCAGACAGAGCTGGAGGACGCTGCTAGAACAGCTAAGATCAGCTGTAACACCACCTGAAGCTGTCTGTTTGAATCTCTCCCTCTGAGGAGCTGAAACATGCAGCAGGAGTAAAGTCCAGAACACGTGCAGAAAAAACAGATGAAGATGAAGTTTAAGTAGAGCAACACTGTGTCCCTGATTCTCCTGCATTTATCCAGCTATAGTCAATAATAAATAATGGATTGATGAATCTGATAGTGTATGGTATTGTCAACCTCCCGCCGCTGGGGGCGCTGCTGCTCCGCCAACCGGGAAGTTGGAGTGTTTCCGGGTCGTCGGTGTGAACCCGGTTCTCCGGTCAACACGCGTCCGGAGACAAACTAGAAGTTCTCCACTAAAACACACCGACGGTACTTACCGGACACACCGGGAAGAGTCCACCGAACCTCGGCCCGGAGCTGCGGAGTGAGCCGGAGTCTTTGTGTCACCATGGGCCCGGTAAGTTCCCACCGGAACCCCGTTGATTGTCCCGAATCAACATGTTAGCCCCGTTAAATCAACATCAGCATGTTAGCCCCGTTAAATCAACATGTTAGCCCCGTTAAATCAACATCAACATGTTAGCCCCGTTAAATCAGCATATTAGCCCCGTTAAATCAACATCAGCATGTTAGCCCCGTTAAACCAGCATGTTAGCCCCGTTAAATCAACATCAGCATATTAGCCCCGTTAAATCAGCATGTTAGCCCCGTTAAATCAGCATGTTAGCCCCGTTAAATCAACATCAGCATGTTAGCCCCGTTAAATCAACATGTTAGCCCCGTTAAATCAACATCAGCATGTTAGCCCCGTTAAATCAACATCAGCATGTTAGCCCCGTTAAATCAACATGTTAGCCCCGTTAAATCAGCATGTTAGCCCCGTTAAATCAACATCAACATGTTAGCCCCGTTAAATCAACATGTTAGCCCCGTTAAATCAGCATGTTAGCCCCGTTAAATCAACATCAGCATGTTAGCCCCGTTAAATCAACATCAGCATGTTAGCCCCGTTAAATCAACATCAGCATGTTAGCCCCGTTAAATCAACATGTTAGCCCCGTTAAATCAGCATATTAGCCCCGTTAAATCAACATCAGCATGTTAGCCCCGTTAAATCAGCATATTAGCCCCGTTAAATCAGCATGTTAGCCCCGTTAAATCAGCATGTTAGCCCCGTTAAATCAGCATATTAGCCCCGTTAAATCAACATCAGCATGTTAGCCCCGTTAAATCAACATCAGCATATTAGCCCCGTTAAATCAGCATGTTAGCCCCGTTAAATCAGCATGTTAGCCCCGTTAAATCAGCATGTTAGCCCCGTTAAATCAACATCAGCATGTTAGCCCCGTTAAATCAACATGTTAGCCCCGTTAAATCAACATCAGCATGTTAGCCCCGTTAAATCAGCATGTTAGCCCCGTTAAATCAACATGTTAGCCCCGTTAAATCAGCATGTTAGCCCCGTTAAATCAACATGTTAGCCCCGTTAAATCAGCATGTTAGCCCCGTTAAATCAACATGTAAGCCCCGTTAAATCAACATGTTAGCCCCGTTAAATCAACATGTTAGCCCCGTTAAATCAACATCAGCATGTTAGCCCCGTTAAATCTACATGTTAACCCCGTTAAATCAGCATGTTAGCCCCGTTAAATCAGCATGTTAGCCCCGGTAAATCAACATGTTAGCCCCGTTAAATCAGCATGTTAGCCCCGTTAAATCAACATCAGCATGTTAGCCTCGTTAAATCAGCATGTTAGCCCCGTTAAATCAGCATATTAGCCCCGTTAAATCAGCATGTTAGCCCCGTTAAATCAGCATGTTAGCCCCGTTAAATCAACATCAGCATGTTAGCCCCGTTAAGTCAACATCAGCATGTTAGCCCCGTTAAATCAACATCAGCATATTAGCCCCGTTAAATCAGCATGTTAGCCCCGTTAAATCAGCATATTAGCCCCATTAAATCAGCATGTTAGCCCCGTTAAATCAACATCAGCATGTTAGCCCCGTTAAGTCAACATCAGCATGTTAGCCCCGTTAAATCAACATCAGCATATTAGCCCCGTTAAATCAGCATGTTAGCCCCGTTAAATCAACATCAGCATGTTAGCCCCGTTAAATCAACATGTTAGCCCCGTTAAATCAACATCAGCATGTTAGCCCCGTTAAATCAGCATGTTAGCCCCGTTAAATCAACATGTTAGCCCCGTTAAATCAACATGTTAGCCCCGTTAAATCAACATGTTAGCCCCGTTAAATCAACATCAGCATGTTAGCCCCGTTAAATCAACATGTTAGCCCCGTTAAATCAGCATGTTAGCCCCGTTAAATCAACATGTTAGCCCCGTTAAATCAACATGTTAGCCCCGTTAAATCAGCATGTTAGCCCCGTTAAATCAGCATGTTAGCCCCGGTAAATCAACATGTTAGCCCCGTTAAATCAGCATGTTAGCCCCGTTAAATCAACATCAGCATGTTAGCCTCGTTAAATCAGCATGTTAGCCCCGTTAAATCAGCATATTAGCCCCGTTAAATCAGCATGTTAGCCCCGTTAAATCAGCATGTTAGCCCAGTTAAATCAACATCAGCATGTTAGCCCCGTTAAGTCAACATCAGCATGTTAGCCCCGTTAAATCAGCATGTTAGCCCCGTTAAATCAGCATATTAGCCCCATTAAATCAGCATGTTAGCCCCGTTAAATCAGCATGTTAGCCCCGTTAAATCAGCATGTTAGCCCCGTTAAATCAGCATCAGTATGTTAGCCTCGTTAAATCAGCATGTTAGCCCCGTTAAATCAGCATATTAGCCCCGTTAAATCAGCATGTTAGCCCCGTTAAATCAACATCAGCATGTTAGCCCCGTTAAATCAGCATGTTAGCCCCGTTAAATCAACATCAGCATGTTAGCCCCGTTAAATCAGCATGTTAGCCCCGTTAAATCAACATCAGCATGTTAGCCCCGTTAAATCAGCATGTTAGCCCCGTTAAATCAACATCAGCATGTTAGCCCCGTTAAATCAACATGTTAGCCCCGTTAAATCAACATCAGCATGTTAGCCCCGTTAAATCAGCATGTTAGCCCCGTTAAATCAGCATGTTAGCCCCGTTAAATCAACATGTTAGCCCCGTTAAATCAACATGTTAGCCCCGTTAAATCAACATGTTAGCCCCGTTAAATCAACATCAGCATGTTAGCCCCGTTAAATCAACATGTTAGCCCCGTTAAATCAGCATGTTAGCCCCGTTAAATCAACATGTTAGCCCCGTTAAATCAACATGTTAGCCCCGTTAAATCAGCATGTTAGCCCCGTTAAATCAGCATGTTAGCCCCGTTAAATCAACATGTTAGCCCCGTTAAATCAGCATGTTAGCCCCGTTAAATCAACATCAGCATGTTAGCCTCGTTAAATCAGCATGTTAGCCCCGTTAAATCAGCATATTAGCCCCGTTAAATCAGCATGTTAGCCCCGTTAAATCAGCATGTTAGCCCCGTTAAATCAACATCAGCATGTTAGCCCCGTTAAATCAACATCAGCATGTTAGCCCCGTTAAATCAGCATGTTAGCCCCGTTAAATCAGCATATTAGCCCCATTAAATCAGCATGTTAGCCCCGTTAAATCAGCATGTTAGCCCCGTTAAATCAGCATCAGTATGTTAGCCTCGTTAAATCAGCATGTTAGCCCCGTTAAATCAGCATATTAGCCCCGTTAAATCAGCATGTTAGCCCCGTTAAATCAACATCAGCATGTTAGCCCCGTTAAATCAGCATGTTAGCCCCGTTAAATCAACATCAGCATGTTAGCCCCGTTAAATCAGCATGTTAGCCCCGTTAAACCAGCATGTTAGCCCCGTTAAATCAACATCAGCATGTTAGCCCCGTTAAATCAGCATGTTAGCCCCATTAAATCAACATCAGCATGTTAGCCCCGTTAAATCAGCATGTTAGCCCCGTGAAATCAACATGTTAGCCCCGTTAAATCAGCATGTTAGCCCGGTTAAATCAATATCAGCATGTTAGCCCCGTTAAATCAGCATGTTAGCCCCGTTAAATCAACATCAGCATGTTAGCCCCGTTAAATCAACATGTTAGCCCCGTTAAATCAGCATGTTAGCCCCGTTAAATCAGCATGTTAGCCACGTTAAATCAGCATGTTAGCCACGTTAAATCAACATGTTAGCCCCGTTAAATCAGCATGTTAGCCCCGTTAAATCAACATCAGCATGTTAGCCCCGTTAAATCAACATCAGCATGTTAGCCCCGTTAAATCAGCATGTTAGCCCCGTTAAATCAACATCAGCATGTTAGCCCCGTTAAATCAACATCAGCATGTTAGCCCCGTTAAATCAACATGTTAGCCCGGTTAAATCAACATCAGCATGTTAGCCCCGTTAAATCAGCATGTTAGCCCCGTTAAATCAACATCAGCATGTTAGCCCCGTTAAATCAACATGTTAGCCCGGTTAAATCAACATCAGCATGTTAGCCCCGTTAAATCAGCATGTTAGCCCCGTTAAATCAACATCAGCATGTTAGCCCCGTTAAATCAGCATGTTAGCCCCGTTAAATCAGCATGTTAGCCCCGTTAAATCAGCATGTTAGCCCTGTTAAATCAACATCAGCATGTTAGCCCCGTTAAATCAGCATGTTAGCCCTGTTAGCCCTGTTAAATCAGCATGTTAGCCCCGTTAAATCAACATCAACATGTTAGCCCCGTTAAATCAGCATGTTAGCGCCGTTAAATCAACATCAACATGTTAGCCCCGTTAAATTAACATGTTAGCCCCGTTAAATCAGCATGTTAGCCCCGTTAAATCAACATCAACATGTTAGCCCCGTTAAATCAGCATGTTAGCCCCGTTAAATCAGCATGTTAGCCCCGTTAAATCAGCATGTTAGCCCCGTTAAATCAACATCAACATGTTAGCCCCGTTAAATTAACATGTTAGCCCCGTTAAATCAGCATGTTAGCCCTGTTAAATCAACATCAGCATGTTAGCCCCGTTAAATCAGCATGTTAGCCCTGTTAGCCCTGTTAAATCAGCATGTTAGCCCCGTTAAATCAACATCAACGTGTTAGCCCCGTTAAATCAGCATGTTAGCCCCGTTAAATCAACATCAACATGTTAGCCCCGTTAAATTAACATGTTAGCCCCGTTAAATCAGCATGTTAGCCCCGTTAAATCAACATCAACATGTTAGCCCCGTTAAATCAGCATGTTAGCCCCGTTAAATCAGCATGTTAGCCCCGTTAAATCAGCATGTTAGCCCCGTTAAATCAACATCAACATGTTAGCCCCGTTAAATTAACATGTTAGCCCCGTTAAATCAGCATGTTAGCCCCGTTAAATCAACATCAACATGTTAGCCCCGTGAAATTAACATGTTAGCCCCGTTAAATCAGCATGTTAGCCCCGTTAAATCAACAGTTTGAGCTTGTTTCCCGCCACCATGCTGAACGCGATGTAACCGTTTCCAGAGTGAACCCAGTCTCCTGATCAGATCGTTATTATTATTGTTGTTATTATTAATATTATTCTTGCTTTCTTCCTCCACCCTCCTCCCTCTCTGTCACCACCATCACCACCACCCCCCAGCCGCGGTCGAAGAAGCGCCGTCCGACGTTCCGCCGGCTGCTGAAGACCAGCGGTGTGAAGCTGGAGAACAAGCTAAAGAACCGGCAGCTGAAGCAGCAGAACGTGGCTAAGAAGCAGCGAAAGGAGCAGAAGAAGCTGAGGGCGGCGGTGAGGGACGCCGCCATCAGGACGCCCCGCCCATTGGAGACGTACAGGAAGAGACCCGGTGAGTTGAACAGAGCACTTGGTTTCCCATGATGCACCGCTCAGAGCCTGTTGTCACCTGCTCAACATATCTGACAGAGGAAGAGGAGGATGAGGAGGAGTTCCTGGAGAGTCTGCCCACGGACATGATGGAGGAGGACGATGTGCAGCAGATGACCGCCATGGCTCGCCGAGCGTCCTTCATCACCAGGGACTTGTCGTCATGGTAACGCCCACATATTCACAGCACTAGTGTAATATTAGTGAGCACGTAAACGTAACTAGTGACGAACCGGTGCTTGTTTCGGGGGGGCGGGGCTTCCCAGCGGTCCGGTGCATGGCAGTAAGAAGAGGAGCACCGAGGTGGTTCGCAGTCACGAGAAACTTCCCAGGAAGATGGTGAGGATGGAGGAGAAGGAGGTGATCCACCTTCTGCCCATCAAAGACCAGCGAGGAGTCATCCCTCAGAGCGTAGAGAGAGGTACCGAGAGATCCAGTCCTCTCTAGAACTCGGAGTGGTGAGATCGATACTCCAGCTTCTATTCAGGTGTTTACATCTAGACCTGATCCACTACTCAGCAGATAGAACTCCACATTTTATGGTGATCCACAGTCCAGGATCAGATAGACTTCAGATAGATTACAGTCAATAATACTTCATATTTAGCTGTAATAACTGCATCAAGCCTGCGACCCTCTGACATCACCAAACCTTTACATTCTTCTTCTGTGGTGCTTTTCCAGTCTTTCTCCACAGCCTCTTTCAGTAGCTGTTTGTTTCCTCCTCAGCAGGTAAAATGCTGATCAATAGGGGTTCAGTCTGCAGATAGACTGGTCCAGTCTAAAACCTTCCTCTTCTTTCTTCACTGTTGATCCTGGTCTCTGTCCTTGTAGTCTGGTTCCAGTCTGTCCTTCCTCTTCTTATTGCTAATGAGTGGTTGTCCTCTCCTGGTGGAGCCTCTGTCCTTGTAGTCTGGTTCCACTCTGTCCGTCCTCTTCTTATTGCTAATGAGTGGTTGTCCTCTCCTGGTGGAGTCTCTGTCCTTTAGGTCCTGAAGTCCTCTGTGAACGGTGGATTGGGATTCCTTCTCTCCTCCCTCTGGAGGTTGTTGCTGACGTCCCTGACGGCTGTTTTAGGGTTTTTCTTTACAGCTCTCACACTGTTTCTGTCATCAGCTGCTGATGTTTCCTCGGTCTACCGGTTCACCATCTGTTGCTCGGTACACCGGTGGTTTCTTTCTTCTTCAGGATGTTCCAGATGGTTGGACTGGCGATGGCTGACGTCGGATCAATGGCTCTGATTGATTTCCATCTTCTCTCAGCTTTTCTCCCAGAGACAGCTCTCTGGTCTTCATGTTGGTTTCACCTTTTAACTAGAAATCAGTCTGAACAGGAAAAACCCAAAGCTGAAACTGAGAGGAGACATTCAGCTCTATTTATTGATGAATAATCAATGTAACAGGACTCACCTGGGCAACAGAAACACCTGTCAGTCACGTGGTCCAATAATTTAGCTCACTAGAAAGATGGGTTTGAACAAACAATGCGGTCCTCTATGTGGTGTAACAGATCTAGATGTAAATACCTGAAATAGAAGCTGAAATACTGATCTCTGGTCTCAGATTCATCTGGTGATGTCAAACCTGAATGTGGAGGGAGAGGGAGGGAAGGTCTATAATAGTTATAATAGCATAGAGAGATACCAAGTTTTCATTTTTAAATTATATTTTGGTCTCATATTTCTTTGTCGACATCATTTCACGTTGATATTGTCCCAGTTGGTGTTTAATGATGTCGGCGCCACCTCGCCATCGTCATGGAAACACACCACACATCCACTCCTCAGTGTCCTCCATGAAATCATCTCTGGTTGTGTTGTATTTGTCTGTAGTCATCAAAAAGCAGCTGGAGGAGGAGGAGGAGGAGGAGGAGGAGGAGGAGACAGGAGAGGAGGCTGCTGACAATCCAGAGCATGGAAACGGTATGAGTCACCTTTGAACCTCCATCACTGTCACTAAATTCACATTCACATCCTGTTGGAACTTTTATACGGAGACCGAGAAATATATATATATATCTATATATCTATCTGTCTATATATATCTATCTATCTATCTATCTGTCTATATATATCTATATATCTATCTATCTATCTATATATATCTATATATATATATATATATATACACACACACACACACACACACACACACACACACACACACAGTACAGACCAAAAGTTTGGACACACCTTCTCATTCAAAGAGTTATATACTTAACAAAAAAGTGTGAAACAACTGTAAATATGTCTGATATTGTAGTTTCTTCAAAGTACCTCCTTTTGCTCTGATTACTGCTCCACACACTCTGCATCCTCTTGATGAGCTTCAAGAGGTCGTCACCTGAAATGGTCTCCAACAGTCTTGAAGGAGTTCCCAGAGATGCTGAGCACTTGTTGGCCCTTTTGCCTTCACTCTGCGGTCCAGCTCACCCCAAACCATCTGGATCGGGTTCAGGTCCGGTGACTGTGGACTGTGGCCAGGTCATCTGGTCCAGCACCCCATCACTCTCCTTCTTGGTCAAATAGCCCTCACACAGCCTGGAGGTGTGTTTGGGGTCATTGTCCTGTTGAAAAATAAATGATGGTCCAACTAAACGCAGACCAGATGGAATAGCATGCTGCTGCTAGATGCTGTGGTAGCCATGCTGGTTCAGTAGGCCTTCAGTTTGAATAAATCCCCAACAGTGTCACCAGCAAAGCCCCCCCACACCATCACACCTCCTCCTCCATGCTTCACGGTGGGAACCAGGCATGTAGAGTCCATCCGTTCACCTTTTCTGGTTCCACAAAGACACGGTGGTTGGAACCAAAGATCTCAGATCTGGACTCATCAGACCAAAGCCCAGATTTCCACTGGTCTAATGTCCATTCCTGGTGGTCTTTAGCCCAAACAAGTCTCTTGTGCTTGTTGCCTGTCCTTAGCAGTGGTTTCCTAGCAGCTATTCTACCATGAAGGCCTGATTCACACAGTCTCCTCTTAACAGTTGTTCTAGAGATGTGTCTGCTGCTAGAACTCTGTGTGGCATTGACCTGGTCTCTAGTCTGAGCTGCTGTTAACCTGCCATTTCTGAGGCCGGTGACTCGGATGAACTGATCCTCCTCAGCAGAGGTGACTCTTGGTCTTCCTTTCCTGGGGCGGTCCTCATGTGAGCCACTTTCTTTGTAGCGCTTGATGGTTTTTTCGACTGCACTTGGGGACACTTTCAAAGTTTTCCCAATTTTTGGAACCGACTGACCTTCATTTCTTAAAGTAATGATGGCCACTCGTTTTTCTTTACTTAGCTGTTTTTTTCTGCCAGAATCCAAATTCTAACAGTCTATTCAGCAGGACTATCAGCTGTGTCTCCACCTGACTTCTGATGGTCCCAACCCCATTTATAAGGCCAGAAATCCCCCTGATTAAACCTGACAGGGCTCACCTGTGAAGTGGAGACCATTTCAGGTGACGACCTCTTGAAGCTCATCAAGAGGATGCAGAGTGTGTGGAGCAGTAATCAGAGCAAAAGGAGGTACTTTGAAGAAACTACAATATAAAGCGTATTTTCAGTTGTTTCACACTTTTTTGTTAAGTACATATTTCCACATGTGTTAATTCATAGTTTTGATGCCTTCAGTGTGAATCTACAATGTCAATAGTCATGAAAAGAAAAGAAACTCATTGAATAAGAAGGTGTGTCCAAACTTTTGGTTTGTACTGTATATATATGTGTATATAGATGTGTGTGTGTATATATATGTGTATATAGATGTGTGTGTGTGTGTATATGTGTATGTATATATATATATGTGTGTGTATATATATATATATATGTGTGTGTATATATATATATATATATATGTGTGTGTATATATATGTATATATATGTATATGTATGTGTATATATATATGTATATACACACACATATATATATACACACATATATATATATATATAACACATATATACACAGTACAAACCAAAAGTTTGGACACACCTTCTCATTCAATGAGTTTCTTTATATTGTTATATTCATATATATGTGATATCACAAAGACCTACCAATGGCTGGACAAAGCTGGACTGACAGACACCACAGAGGCACTGATCATGGCAGCACAAGAACAAGCCAGAATCTACCAGAGTAGATCTGATCCAAGGTGCAGGCTGGGTAAAGATGCCCCGGAGACAGTCCAGCACATAGTAGCAGGGTGGAAGATGCTAGCAGGATCAGCGTACATGGAGAGGCACAACCAAGTGGCTGGGATAGTGTACAGGAACATCTGCACCCAGTATGGACTAGAAGTACCCAGATCCCAATGGGACATACCACCGAAGGTAGTGGAGAACAACAGGGCTGAGATCCTGTGGGACTTCAGCTTCCAGACTGACTAACAGCTGCTGGCTAACCAACCGGACATAGTGGTGGAGGACAAAGAGCAGAAGAGGGTGGTGGTGATGGATGTGGAGATACCAGCTGATGCCAACATCAGGAAGAAGGAGCACGAAAAGGTTGAGAAGTATCAAGGGTTGAAGGAACCAGCTGGAACAGATGTGGAAGATCAAGGCTAACGTGGTCCCTGTGGTAGTAGGAGCACTCGGGGCGGTGACCCCCAAACTGGGAGAACGGCTCCAACAGAACCCAGGAACCACATCTGAAGCCTCAGTCCAGAAGAGGACAGACCTAGGAACAGCTAAGATACTGAAGAACCCTCAGACTCCAGGACTCTGGTAGAGGACCAGAGCTGGAGGAGGACTCGGTTACTACCCTGAGAGGCTGGGACATGGTGGACAGGAATACGAGGTAGAACACATGGACAGTGTAACTGAAGCTGAGGTTGTGCGTTGGGATTGGCTCAGTTTCAGCGAGGGTGGACCAGATTTTACTGAGCACGTCTCTCAACCACCACTGTGTTCAGACCACCACAGCTATTAACTCACCACCACACGTTAGCTCAGCAGCTAACAGTGAATAGCAATCATGTCAGTAAATGATTGTAGTTCCTTCTAGTCAGCAGTGATCAGCGGTTGTTCAGGAGTTTATTGTGAAGGGAGGAAGAGCAGCAGTGAAGAGGTGATGATCTGTTATTGACGAGGGTCTGAACTACAGAGCCTCCATGTTATTGATATATTATCCTCATAAAGTTTAGGAGCAACGTAACCCTCAGCTACACAAGCTGAGACTAAAGCTGGCAGTAGACTCTGTAGTCTGACTGTTTAGGTTAGTTTGTCATGTATCTCAGTAGTAAACTAAAGCTGGCAGTAGGCTCTGTAGTCTGACTGTTAGGTTAGTTTGTCATGTATCTCAGTAGTAAACTAAAGCTGGCAGTAGGCTCTGTAGTCTGACTGTTAGGTTAGTTTGTCATGTATCTCAGTAGTAAACTAAAGCTGGCAGTAGGCTCTGTAGTCTGACTGTTAGGTTAGTTTGTCATGTATCTCAGTAGTAAACTAAAGCTGGCAGTAGACTCTGTAGTCTGACTGTTTAGGTTAGTTTGTCATGTATCTCAGTAGTAAACTAAAGCTGGCAGTAGACTCTGTAGTCTGACTGTTAGGTTAGTTTGTCATGTATCTCAGTAGTAAACTAAAGCTGGCAGTAGGCTCTGTAGTCTGACTGTTTAGGTTAGTTTGTCATGTATCTCAGTAGTAAACTAAAGCTGGCAGTAGGCTCTGTAGTCTGACTGTTAGGTTAGTTTGTCATGTATCTCAGTAGTAAACTAAAGCTGGCAGTAGACTCTGTAGTCTGACTGTTAGGTTAGTTTGTCATGTATCTCAGTAGTAAACTAAAGCTGGCAGTAGACTCTGTAGTCTGACTGTTTAGGTTAGTTTGTCATGTATCTCAGTAGTAAACTAAAGCTGGCAGTAGGCTCTGTAGACTGTTTAGGTTAGTTTGTCATGTATCTCAGTAGTAAACTAAAGCTGGCAGTAGACTCTGTAGTCTGACTGTTTAGGTTAGTTTGTCATGTATCTCAGTAGTAAACTTAAGCTGGCAGTAGGCTCTGTAGTCTGTTTAGGTTAGTTTGTCATGTATCTCAGTAGTAAACGAAAGCTGGCAGTAGACTCTGTAGTCTGACTGTTAGGTTAGTTTGTCATGTATCTCAGTAGTAAACTAAAGCTGGCAGTAGGCTCTGTAGTCTGACTGTTAGGTTAGTTTGTCATGTATCTCAGTAGTAAACTAAAGCTGGCAGTAGGCTCTGTAGTCTGACTGTTAGGTTAGTTTGTCATGTATCTCAGTAGTAAACTAAAGCTGGCAGTAGGCTCTGTAGTCTGACTGTTAGGTTAGTTTGTCATGTATCTTAGAAGTAAACTAACGCTGGCAGTAGCTATACTGTTTGTCTATTTTTGTGACACATTTTATGACCAATTTATGCAGAAATCCAAGTAATCCCAAAGGGCTGAGAGACTTTTCTTGCAGCTGTATGAATAAGTGAGCATTCAGTGTGTGTCATCCTGAGCAGAGGAGGATCCAGAGAGCTGTGCAGCGCTGACAGCAGAGCAGAGAGAACGACTCCGAGTTCACAAGATCAACGAGAAGAAACTGAGCATCGCCCGCTTAGGATCAGCCGTCATGTCCGACCCCTACAGTAATGTGAGCTGACCACTGATCTGGGATCAGACTGTTACAGTCTGATGGTCTAACAGTGTGTGTTCAGTGTGAACAGTGTGTGTGTTCGGTGTGAACAGTGTGTGTGTTAGGTGTGAACAGTGTGTGTGTTCGGTGTGAACAGTGTGTGTGTTAGGTGTGAACAGTGTGTGTGTTAGGTGTGAACAGTGTGTGTGTTCGGTGTGAGCAGATCAAGCGGCTGAAGGAGTTGCGGGGGATGCTGATGGAGGCCGACCCCAGCGTGGCGGTGACCGTCAGGAAGCTGGTGATGGTTTCTCTGATGGAGATCTTTAAAGACGTCGCCCCCACTTACAGGATACGACCTCTGACCCCTGAAGAGAAGGCCGCCAAGGTAACCGGCACATCTGTTCCTGGATATGTGATGATGCTGATGTCCGACAGCGTCTGACGCTCATGCTGTGATGTGGTTGGTCACTTGTTGTGCAGGTGAAGAAGGAGACGCAGCAACTCAGAGACTTTGAGGAAGGTTTGGTCAGTCAGTACAAGTTCTACCTGGAGGACCTGGAGCAGACCGTCAAAGGTTTGCAACCACAGCAACAGCACGCACACACACACACACACACACACACACACACACACACACACACACACACACACACACACACACACACACAGACACACCAACACCAACACCAACACCAACAGGGCGTGCAGGTCCACGTGTACAGGTGTGTTTTTCTCCACCTGCAGACTGGAAGCAGAAGAAGAAGAAGCGCACACAGGCGGTGGGTTTCCAGTCGTACCTGGGTCTGGCTCAGGTCGGCGTTCGGTGCCTCTGTGAGCTGCTGCTCGCTCTTCCTCACTTCAACTTCCACAACAACATCATCGTGGTCCTTGTTCCTCTGATGAACGACTCCAACAAGCAGGTGAGACTCAGGTAGCTCAGTGTGTCGACTGAGCGATGCCCTCAAATGCCTCTGGGTTACAGGTATCAGGTACAGTATGTGTTGTGATGCGTTCAGGTGTGTCTGTGTTACAGGTGTCAGGTATGTGCTGTGATGCGTTCAGGAAGCTCTTCCAGCAGGACAAAGAGGGCGGGCCTTCGTTGGCAGTGGTGCGGGTCATCTCTGGCCTCGTCAAGAGGCTCAACTACAACGTCAGTCCTGAGGTAACCAATCAAACACCACCCTGTCAGCGTCCCTGGTGACATCACCTGTTCACCAGTGATGGCATACTGATTTCATGCCCCCCCTCCAGGTGCTGAGGACCCTGCTCAGTCTCAGGATAAAGGAGGTGCAGATGAAGAAGGACCTGGAGGACACGGCACCAAAGAACAAGTTCATGAACAACAAAGACAAGAAGAAGAACCTGTCCAGGATGCAAAGGAAGGTAAACGAAACACATCTGTTTGCTTCACTTCAGTGAGCACTGCACACCTGGAACTAAATGTTCAGATGACACTCGTGAGCTCAGGTTTACAACAAGTTAAGCTTTGAAAATGCTGTTGCTAAGCAACAGCAATATTAACATTACTGTCAGCTGTAGAAGCCACAGAGGCTAACAAGCTAGCAGGAGGGTAACAAGCTAGCAAGAGGCTAGCAAGAGGCTAACAAGCTAGCAAAAAGCTAACAAGCTAGCAAGAGGCTAACAAGCTAGCAAGAGGCTAACAAGCTAGTAAGAGGCTAACAAGCTAGCAAGAGGGTAACAAGCTAGCAAGAGGCTAACAAGCTAGCAAGAGGCTAACAAGCTAGTAAGAGGCTAACAAGCTAGTGAGAGGGTAACATAATGCAGTAAATGCAAAGGCATAATGACAGAAGAAAAGAGGCTGTTGGGAATATCAACGTTTTCATCACATATAGTGTGTGTATGTGTATATATTAGATAGATAGATAGATGAACTTTTATTAATCCCTGAAGGGAAATATTCTCATTATAGTGGAAGAAGGCGGAGGAGGCGCTGCCGTAGTGTATGTAATGTATATCTTTTATAGTGGAGGAAGGCGGAGGAGGCGCTGCCGTAGTGTATGTAATGTATATCTTTTATAGTGGAGGAAGGCGGAGGAGGCGCTGCCGTAGTGTATGTAATGTATATCTTTTATAGTGGAGGAAGGCGGAGGAGGCGCTGCCGTAGTGTATGTAATGTATATCTTTTATAGTGGAGGAAGGCGGAGGAGGCGCTGCCGTAGTGTATGTAATGTATATCTTTTATAGTGGAGGAAGGCGGAGGAGGCGCTGCCGTAGTGTATGTAATGTATATCTTTTATAGTGGAGGAAGGCGGAGGAGGCGCTGCCGTAGTGTATGTAATGTATATCTTTTATAGTGGAGGAAGGCGGAGGAGGCGCTGCCGTAGTGTATGTAATGTATATCTTTTATAGTGGAGGAAGGCGGAGGAGGCGCTGCCGTAGTGTATGTAATGTATATCTTTTATAGTGGAGGAAGGCGGAGGAGGCGCTGCCGTAGTGTATGTAATGTATATCTTTTATAGTGGAGGAAGGCGGAGGAGGCGCTGCCGTAGTGTATGTAATGTATATCTTTTATAGTGGAGGAAGGCGGAGGAGGCGCTGCCGTAGTGTATGTAATGTATATCTTTTATAGTGGAGGAAGGCGGAGGAGGCGCTGCCGTAGTGTATGTAATGTATATCTT
Source organism: Pterois miles (assembly GCA_947000775.1). Taxonomy (NCBI): domain Eukaryota; kingdom Metazoa; phylum Chordata; class Actinopteri; order Perciformes; family Scorpaenidae; genus Pterois; species Pterois miles. The sequence continues at coordinate 22,229,209 of CAMQGK010000299.1, read as the reverse complement.
TTATAGTGGAGGAAGGCGGAGGAGGCGCTGCCGTAGTGTATGTAATGTATATCTTTTATAGTGGAGGAAGGCGGAGGAGGCGCTGCCGTAGTGTATGTAATGTATATCTTTTATAGTGGAGGAAGGCGGAGGAGGCGCTGCAGAAGGAGCTGCTGGAGGCTGAAGCCTGTGAGAACAAAGAGAAGAAGATCAAGCTGGTGAGTTTAAAGCTCAGGAAGCAGATTTAAATAAGAATAAGATTAACAAAGAAAAAACTAAACTCCTCGTCCTCCCTCCCTCCCTCTCTCCCTCCCTCTCTCTCTCCTCCTCTCTCTCCCTCTCTCGCTCTCTCCTCCTCTCTCTCCCTATCTGCTTCTCCCTCCCTCTCTCTCTCTCCCTCTCTCGCTCTCTCCTCCTCTCTCTCCGTATCTGCTTCTCCCTCCCTCCCTCTCTCTCCCTCCCTCTCTGCTTCTCCCTCTCTCTCCCTCTCCCTCCCCCTCTCTCTCCCTCCCTCCCCCTCTCTCCTCCTCTCCCTCCCTCTCTCTCTCTCTCCCTCCCTCTTTCTCCTCCTCCCTCTCTCTCTCCCTCCCTCTCGCTCCCTCCCTCCCTCTCTCTCTCCCTCTCCCTCCCTCTCTCTCTCCCTCCCTCTCACTCTCTGCTTCTCCCTCTCTCTCTCCTCCTCCCTCTCCCTCTCTCCCCCTCTCCCTCTCTCTCCTCCTCCCTCTCCCTCTCTCCCCCTCTCCCTCCCTCCCCCTCTCCCTCTGTCCTCTTCTCTCTCCCTCTTTCTCTCCCTCTCTGCTTCTCCCTCCCTCTCTCTCCCTCTCCCTCTCCTCCTCCCTCTCTCTCTCCCCCTCTCCCTCTCTCTCTCTCTCCTCCTCGTCTTCCTCAGCACACAGAGACTCTGAACATCGTCTTCCTCATCTACTTCAGGATTTTGAAGAAAGCTCAGAAGTCGGTTCTTCTTCCTGCTGTACTGGAGGGGCTGGCCAAGTATGACACACAGATACGTAGTACTGTAGTATGACTGTAGTTGTACTCTAGTAGTACTGACTGCTCTGGCCCACCCCCCTCTGTTCAGAGGGGTCGTGGGTCTGTCTGGTGGAGGCCCACATTATTAGCTGGTCTATGAGGAAGGTCAGAGTACTGATATCAACACTCTTGTGTGGGTCAGCTAATAATGGTTCTGCTCTATGTGTACTGGTCCGGGTCCTGGTGTTCTGGACCTCTTGTGGGTTAGCAGAAGAATAGCCTCTGTCCAGGCTGTGGTTGAAGCCATGGGACTCTGCTGCTACTCCTTAGCAACTGTTGTTAGGGCTTAGCTTCTTGTTAGCTTAGCTGTTAGCTTCATCTCTTAGCTAGCCGTGTATTTATTATAGATTTTATTTATTGGCTCTGCTCTCTGCTGACGGTCAGTTGGTTCTCTGCTGTGTTCTGTTGTTGGTTGGCTGGTTCTGGTCTAGTAGAAGTTGATCTGATGTCAGTCAGAACTGTGGACATCATGCTGTTTCTTCTTCTCAGTTTTGCTCACCTGATCAATCTGGAGTTCTTTGATGACCTGCTCAATGTGCTGCAGAACCTCATCCAATCAGGAGTGAGTATTCACCTCGACCCTGCCCCCTTAACTTGCCACTGTTGATCATGTCACAGACTTATGATCGATCAATTGATCGGATTCCTGATCCATCAGTCAATCAACTGATTTTCCTCATTTAAACTCTGCAGGATCTGACGAATCGGGAGAGTCTCCATTGCATCCAGACTGTCTTCACCATCCTGTCAGGACAAGGTCTGTCTGTGTGGTGGATCAGTAACGTTACTTCCTGCCTGTCTGTGTGGTGGATCAGTAACGTTACTTCCTGTCTGTCTGTGTGGTGGATCAGTAACGTAACTGGCTGCCTGTCTGTGTGGTGGATCAGTAACGTTACTTCCTGCCTGTCTGTGTGGTGGATCAGTAACGTTACTTCCTGCCTGTCTGTGTGGTGGATCAGTAACGTTACTTCCTGCCTGTCTGTGTGGTGGATCAGTAACGTAACTGGCTGCCTGTCTGTGTGGTGGATCAGAAACGTAACTGGCTGCCTGTCTGTGTGGTGGATCAGTAACGTTACTTCCTGTCTGTTTGTGTGGTGGATCCGTAACGTAACTTCCTGCCTGTCTGTGTGGTGGATCAGTAACGTTACTTCCTGTCTATCTGTGTGGTGGATCAGTAACATTACTTCCTGTCTGTCTGTGTGGTGGATCAGTAACGTTACTTCCTGCCTGTCTGTGTGGTGGATCAGTAACGTTACTTCCTGCCTGTCTGTGTGGTGGATCAGTAACGTTACTTCCTGTCTGTCTGTGTGGTGGATCAGTAACGTTACTTCCTGCCTGTCTGTGTGGTGGATCAGTAACGTTACTTCCTGCCTGTCTGTGTGGTGGATCAGTAACGTTACTTCCTGCCTGTCTGTGTGGTGGATCAGTAACGTTACTTCCTGCCTGTCTGTGTGGTGGATCAGTAACGTTACTTCCTGTCTGTCTGTGTGGTGGATCAGTAAGGTTACTTCCTGTCTGTCTGTGTGGTGGATCAGTAAGGTTACTTCCTGTCTATCTGTGTGGTGGATCAGTAAAGTTACTTCCTGTCTGTCTGTGTGGTGGATCAGTAAGGTTACTTCCTGCCTGTCTGTGTGGTGGATCAGTAACGTTACTTCCTGCCTGTCTGTGTGGTGGATCAGTAAGGTTACTTCCTGCCTGTCTGTGTGGTGGATCAGTAACGTTACTTCCTGCCTGTCTGTGTGGTGGATCAGTAACGTTACTTCCTGCCTGTCTGTGTGGTGGATCAGTAACGTTACTTCCTGCCTGTCTGTGTGGTGGATCAGTAACGTTACTTCCTGCCTGTCTGTGTGGTGGATCAGTAACGTTACTTCCTGCCTGTCTGTGTGGTGGATCAGTAACGTTACTTCCTGTCTGTATCAGGTGATGTTCTGACCATCGACCCGCTGACCTTCTACTCTCAGCTCTACAGGATGCTGCCGCAGCTCCATGCAGGTCAGATCCTTTTATTTAAAGTCAACTTTGTTTAAACTTCAGCGGCGTTCAGCTCATGTGACCCTGCTGTCTGTCACAGGGGCGCCCAATGATGACATCATCATTGTGCTACGCTGCCTGGACGCCATGCTGATCCGCCGCAAGAAGCAAGTGACCCTGAAGAGGGCAATGGCGTTTGTCAAGCGACTGAGCATGCTCAGTATGCACGTGCTGCCCAACGCCAGCGTGGGGATCCTCTCTGCCACCAGAGCCGCAGTACACGTGAGTGTGTTCACGTGTCGACTGTATTGTAATACGAACTGTACTTCGAACTGTACCCATCTAAATACTGCGTTGTGTACTCTGTGTCAGGCTTTCCCCAAGTGTGACTTCCTGTTGGATAACGAAATTCAAGGCAGCGGCTTTTACCTGCCAGAGCTGGACGAGCCCGAACACTGCAACGCCCAGAACACAGCGCTGTGGGAACTACACACACTGCAGGTACTAATACACACTGCAGGTACTAATACACACTGCGACGCCCAGAACACGGCGCTGTGGGAACTACATACACTGCAGGTACTAATACACACTGCAGGTACTAATACACACTGCGACGCCCAGAACACGGCGCTGTGGGAACTACATACACTGCAGGTACTAATACACACTGCAGGTACTAATACACACTGCAACGCCCAGAACACAGCGCTGTGGGAACTACACACACTGCAGGTACTAATACACACTGCAGGTACTAATACACACTGCGACGCCCAGAACATGGCGCTGTGGGAACTACATACACTGCAGGTACTAATACACACTGCAGGTACTAATACACACTGCGACGCCCAGAACACGGCGCTGTGGGAACTACATACACTGCAGGTACTAATACACACTGCAGGTACTAATACACACTGCAACGCCCAGAACACGGTGCTGTGGGAACTACATACACTGCAGGTACTAATACACACTGCGACGCCCAGAACACGGTGCTGTGGGAACTACATACACTGCAGGTACTAATACACACTGCGACGCCCAGAACACGGCGCTGTGGGAACTACATACACTGCAGATACTAATACACACTGCAGGTACTAATACACACTGCGATGCCCAGAACACGGCGCTGTGGGAACTACATATACTGCAGGTACTAATACACACTGCAGGTACTAATACACACTGCGACGCCCAGAACACGGCGCTGTGGGAACTACATATACTGCAGGTACTAATACACACTGCAGGTACTAATACACACTGCGACGCCCAGAACACGGCGCTGTGGGAACTACATACACTGCAGGTACTAATACACACTGCAGGTACTAATACACACTGCAGGTACTAATACACACTGCGACGCCCAGAACACGGCGCTGTGGGAACTACATACACTGCAGGTACTAATACACACTGCAGGTACTAATACACACTGCGACGCCCAGAACACGGCGCTGTGGGAACTACATACACTGCAGGTACTAATACACACTGCGACGCCCAGAACACGGCGCTGTGGGAACTACATACACTGCAGGTACTAATACACACTGCAGGTACTAATACACACTGCAGGTACTAATACACACTGCGACGCCCAGAACACGGCGCTGTGGGAACTACATACACTGCAGGTACTAATACACACTGCAGGTACTAATACACACTGCGACGCCCAGAACACGGCGCTGTGGGAACTACATACACTGCAGGTACTAATACACACTGCAGGTACTAATACACACTGCGATGCCCAGAACACGGCGCTGTGGGAACTACATACACTGCAGGTACTAATACACACTGCAGGTACTAATACACACTGCGACGCCCAGAACACGGCGCTGTGGGAACTACATACACTGCAGGTACTAATACACACTGCAGGTACTAATACACACTGCGACGCCCAGAACACGGCGCTGTGGGAACTACATACACTGCAGGTACTAATACACACTGCAACGCCCAGAACACGGCACTGTGGGAACTACATACACTGCAGGTACTAATTCACGCTACAGGTACTAATACACACTGCAGGTACTAACACACGCTACACCTCACCTCACTGTGTGACCTCACTGTGTGACATCGCTGTGACCTCATTGTGACCTCACTGTGACATCAGTGTGACATCGCTGTGTGACCTCAGTGACATCACTGTGACCTCACTGTGTGACCTCACTGTGTGACCTCACTGTGACGTCGCTGTGTGACATCACTGTGTGACCTCATTGTGACATCACTGTGACTTCACTGTGTGACTTCACTGTGTGACCTCACTGTGTGACCTCACTGTGACGTCGCTGTGTGACATCACTGTGTGACCTCATTGTGACATCACTGTGACTTCACTGTGTGACCTCACTGTGACCTCATTGTGACATCACTGTGTACAGAGACATTACCATCCGGTGGTGCAGCGGTTGGCGGTCCACCTGAGTCAGGGAGCGCCCAGCGAGGGGTCGGTGGCACTCGGCGTGGAGCTGAGCCGCAGGTACGTCCTGTAGACGCACAACGACTGCTCACAGGGTTTGTTCAATATGTTGTTTTATTTTGGGAGTGTGTCTTCCTGTCCAGGTCTCCGCTGGATCTATTTACTGCCTACAGTGACAGAGACGTGACCTTTGACCCCCTTGTAGCTCCGCCCAGCGGAAAGAAGAAGGTACACAAATCAAACACACCTTCACACATTGATGTCCTACCTAATGATCAATAGGATTCATGGATTATAGATTTATTTATTTTTGATTGATCATGTTTACATCCAAATGTTTTTGTTCATCAGGATCGTTTCGTGTTCGGAGCGACGCTGCTGGACGTTGAGCTGCAGAGACGAGCTGACGGCGCCCTGACTGTCGCCGCCGCCGCCGCGGACACGGAGCTGGACTTTACTGCAACACACTAACAAACTGAAACACACACACACAATAATACAATTCCTTTCAAAATAAAAGCCTAAATGTGACTGGAGGTGTGCAGAATACAGGAAGTGACCAGTTTGTCCTTCACAGTGAAATAAATGTTTTTATTGGATCAGAAAATATTTGACTGTTTTTAAAATTTTCACAATCTGGATTCTGTTCAGCTTTCTGGAGCAATAAAGTCAAACATTATATTATTATTATTATTATTATTAATGCTATGTGTAACCAAGGAGGATGTCAGTCAGTCAGTCGTGCTGCTGACTGGTCTGGGATCAGTTCCACATCATGTTTCTCTCTGGTTTTAAGTGGATTAACGGACATTGTTTATTGTGGATGTGACCTGGACCTGGACCTTCTTTTAGTCTCAACACCTGCTCGTTGGTGGCAGTAAGTTCTGAATGTGTGCAGCTTAGCACTTTCCCTCCACAGATTCTCATCTGAGCTATTGTTTCTGTTTCTACATATAAAGTCCTTCTGGGTCGGTCCTGACCGAGGACTCTGTCTGGAGGACTGGGAACAGCTCCTGGGTTTGTTCAGCCTGGATGTTACTCCCCCTCCTCACCGCTTTGCTGGCGTTCTGTCCACTCTGTGATAAGGCGGTTGGCGATGGCATGTTTGGGAGGAAGCCAGAGGACGGGGCTTTCGCCTCTCCTGGGCGGCGTCTTCACCCGCAGGGCAGAGATGACTTCCTCCAGAGAGAACCAGCGAGCGTCCTCCAGCTCTGTGCGGTCCAAAGACACCTGGATGACAAACAGCACTGGAAGTCACATGACTGCATACAGCAGGTAGCGGTACCTGGTGTTCCTCAGGGCTAACCGCAGCCGTGAGCTTGCGAGTTACGCCATGCTACAGATAATGAGTCCAACAGCAGAGAGAGCTGGGTCACGGTCCCTCTGCCTCAGTCCTCACCGCCAGGAGACTACTTCATCAGGAGGAGACTACTTCACCTGGAGGAGACTACTTCATCAGGAGGAGACTACTTCACCTGGAGGAGACTACTTCATCAGGAGAAGACTACTTCATCAGGAGAAGACTACTTCACCGCTAGGAGACTTCTTCACCAGGAGGAGACTACTTCACCGCTAGGAGACTACTTCACCTGGAGGAGACTACTTCACCGCTAGGAGACTACTTCACCTGGAGGAGACTCCTTCAGCTGGAGGAGACTACTTCACCAGGAGGAGACTACTTCACCAGGAGGAGACTACTTCACCTGGAGGAGACGACGTCACCGCTAGGAGACGACATCACCGCTAGGAGACTACTTCACCGGGAGGAGACTACTTCACCGGGAGGAGACTCCTTCAGCTGGAGGAGACTACTTCACCAGGAGGAGACTACTTCACCAGGAGGAGACGACGTCACCGCTAGGAGACTACTTCATCGGGAGGAGACTACTTCACCGGGAGGAGACTACTTCATCGGGAGGAGACTACTTCACCGGGAGGAGACTACTTCACCGCTAGGAGACTACTTCACCGGGAGGAGACTACTTCACCGGGAGGAGACTACTTCACCGCTAGGAGACTACTTCACCGGGAGGAGACTACTTCACCGGGAGGAGACTACTTCACCGCTAGGAGACTACTTCACCAGGAGGAGACTACTTCACCGCTAGGAGACTACTTCACCTGGAGGAGACTTCACCACTAGGAGACTACTTCACCAGGAGGAGACTTCACCGCTAGGAGACTACTTCACCAGGAGGAGACTACTTCACCTGGAGGAGACTACTTCATCAGGAGGAGACTTCACCGCTAGGAGACTACTTCACCAGGAGGAGACTACTTCACCTGGAGGAGACTACTTCATCAGGAGGAGACTTCACCACTAGGAGACTACTTCACCAGGAGGAGACTTCACCGCTAGGAGACTACTTCACCAGGAGGAGACTACTTCACCTGGAGGAGACTACTTCATCAGGAGGAGACTACTTCACCGCTAGGAGACTACTTCACTTGGAGGAGACTACTTCATCAGGAGGAGAGCAGGTGTTAGCTTCATCGTTTATAGTGCTTCTTTAGAACCTCTAGAACACCGTGAATTAATTCTTAATCAAACACATTCTTATAAATTGAGCTGTTTTTACACACAGATCCATAAATGTGTTCATTAAATATAAAACCTGACAATTGAATCCCACAAAGACACCTTTATTTGAAAGGTGTCAGAGCTCACCTGAGTGTGGGCAGGGCTAACGCTGGCATGGCAGCCCAGCATGAAGGAGCTGTGAGGAAAAGGCCAGTGCTGTGAGGAGCTGTAGGACACGCTGTGGACTTCCAGACCCACCTCCTCTGCCACCTCCCTACTCAGAGTCTCCTCCAGAGTCTCACCTGGACAACCACATAGAGACAGACAGGAAACCAGGTGAGTGCACAGAGAAGCACATGGATTACACAGGTAAGTCTGTGGACAGGTAGGTCTGGACCTGTAGGACTGTGGACAAGTAGGACTGACCAATGTCACAGAAGCCGGCCAGAGCACTGTACATCCCCCGAGGGAAGGATGCCTGTCGGCCTAACAAACACCGTTTACCATCAGACACTAGGACGATCACCACCGGAGACATCTGGAAGAAGACCAGGAGAAACCAGGAGACCGGTCAGAAACCAGAATGGAACTATGTACACACCACCAAAAACAAGGTAAAAACCTGCTTTGGAACTTATGTCTGATTAGAATCTGGTTTGGAACTGGTTATGGTCTGGTTAGAATCTAGTTTGGGCCTGGTTTAGGTCTCATAATACTCTAGATTGGATGTGGTTTGGTACTGGTTAAGGTCTGTTTAGAATCTAGTTGGGATCTGGTTTGGAACTGGTTTATGTCTGGTTTCGGAGCTGTTACTTTGGGATAGTAGATGATGCCGGAGCTAGAGCAGACTCTCTGACTTCCTGCCTGGTTGCGGTGGGTCGGCCAGCCGGTGGCACTGCAGAAGCCGTTCGTTTGATGCCAACGTAGCAGAGCCTGACCCTGAGGGACAGAACCAGGTCAGGTTTTATTCTACATCAACAGGTGGTTCGGTTCTGGACCTAGTTCAGATGAAGACATGTAGTGCAGATATAGATAACCACCTTAGCCACCAGAGGCGCCTCTGGTCCTGTCAGAAGAAAGAAAGCCTTCCTCAGATCGATAAAGGTCCCTCCACACTCTTCTTCTACTGCTGCTTGATCCAGTTCTCCTAGAACATCAGAACACATAGAACCCACAGTAAGGGTAGACTGGAGCATACAGGGACTCTACACTGTACAGAGTTCACAGGGATTTCAATGTAACCAAGAAAATTTTGGATTTAATGTGTTCTGACCAATGTCCAGACAGAACTGGGCCTGGTTTTGTTCAGAGCAGCCAATTAGAACCGACTCTTTCAGCAGGTTTCTGTCTGAGCCGAGTCTCTCCAGGATCGACTGCACATCTGGAACACAAAATGCAGATCGGGAGTGTTTGAACAAGTCGCAAGTTTGTGTCTCACCTTATGGTTCTCTGTCTGAGGTTCTAAATGTTCTGCACACAAGGTTCTGAGGTTGTGTACCTGAGGTGAACAGTGTTGCTGGTCTGACGGTTCCCTGCTCGGTGCGTTGTAGCAGAGGAGACAGATGGTGGAACAGGAACATGAGGCTGTTCTGCAGTGCTGCAGTACATGCTTCATCATCCTCCTTCAGCCTGTTCACATACCTGAGAGGATCATTGAATCGATCGGTCAGTCAGTCAAATCAATCAATAAATCAATCAGTTAGCAGTTACTGAACCTCATCCTGGAGACAAAGTCTGAGTAGCAGCGAGTTGACAGACGGGCGATCGTCAGACATCTCAACATGGCTGCCACTGATCCGGTCTGAAGCCTAGCTTAGCACAAAGACTGGGAGCAGGGGGAAACTGTTAGCCTAGCTTAGCACAAAGACTGGGAGCAGGGGGAAACTGTTAGCCTAGCTTAGCACAAAGATGTCGTTCCACAAGCCAGAAGATACAGAAAAGATGGATAGATCACACACGAGACTTTAAAGGGCTTTAATTTTGAAATGTAACATCATAATGTCCTGATAATGTCTAAGTGACACTCTGAGGTGATCTACTATTATATATGATTATTATAATTCATATATCATTGACAGTTTGTTGCTGCTATCCTGTCATGTAGAACCGCAGAAAATGTTTTTAAGGAAGTTGAGTTTCATTTATAAAATGATCATTCATGTCATTTTGTATTTCCTATATTATTTATTAATTACTGACAGACTGATCAACTGAACGACTGTGAAATGGCCGAACACGATCCCCAGATCGGGGCTTTTATTTTGGTGGCTCGCTGGTCTGACGACAGAAAAACTAGAAAAACTCGTTGAGTTTAGTGTGTTTGTGTTGGTCAGATACCTGCAACTGCTCTTCTTCTCCTCCTTCTCCTCCTCCTCCTTCTTCTCCTCTGTTTGTCAGTCCGTTCTTGCCCTGCAGGAAAAAACAGTCTGATTTATGAACCAGATGAAGAAAAGAAAGAAAATAAAGGGAAATTTATCCCATTGATTAAAATAATGGAGAGTGGAGGAGAATAAAACCTGAAGGAGGGAATAAACACAACAGCGACCGGAAGAAGAGGGATACGCTACTTCCTGCTGTTGTTTCTATAGCAGGACTACGGTTCCCAGCAGGCCGTTCGGCTCCTCGTGTCGGACTCGGGGCGGCCTACGGCGGCATCATGTCCGTGTTCATGGATCTAAACCTGACCTATTCGGCCGATAAGAGCCGCCTGCGGGGCCTGGTCGAGACAGCAGCCCACCGTGAGTCCTCCACTTTATCAGCGGGGCCTGGGGCCGCTCAGCCCGGCTAGGCTAACTGAGATAGCGGCGGGTCCGAGACCCGTCTCTGGGTCTCAGACCCGTCTCTGGGTCTGGTGGTATGTTTGTGTTCAGTTCGCTCTGGAACCCGATGAGTGGACCTGGTGGTCGGAGATATCAGGTCCTGTTTTAACCTCCTGGATCGATCCGTTTCTTACCCGTTTCACCAGAGTTACAGTCCAACAAACGGAACCACGACAGACCCGGACACGGTAGTCAGTAAAACCCGGAGTTAACGATCCATCGATCTGTCTGTCTATCGATCTATCTGTCGATCGATCTATCTATTTGTCTATCTATCCATCTGTCCATCTATCTATCCATCTATCTATCTATCTGTCTGTCTATCTATATATCTGTCAATCTATCTGTCCATCTATCTGTCTATCTATATATCTATCCATCTATCTGTCTGTCTATCTATATATCTGTCAATCTATCTGTCCATCTATCTATCTATCTATCTATCTGTCTGTCTATCTATATATCTGTCAATCTATCTGTCCATCTATCTATCTATCTATCTATCTATCTGTCTGTCTATCTATATATCTGTCAATCTATCTGTCCATCTATCTGTCTATCTATCTATCTATCTATCTGTCTATCTATCTATCCATCATCTGTCTGTCTGTCTGTCTGTCTATCTATATATCTGTCAATCTATCTGTCCATCTATCTGTCTATCTATCTATCCATCATCTGTCTGTCTGTCTGTCTGTCTATCTATATATCTGTCAATCTATCTGTCCATCTATCTGTCTATCTATCTATCTATCTATCTATCTATCTATCCCTCTCTCTCGTATACCCAGATGTGATCCAGCGGCTAACTGGCGACAGACCGGAGCCGATAACTCCCGTGTTCCTGCCGTTAACCTGGCGTTCTCCACAGATCCTGGTGTCCCGTACAGATGATCAGACCTGAGCAGTCGCTGCAGAACCGCCTGATCACGCCGTTACAGCTTTCATCAGCTCAGAGAGGCTGAGATGCTCGTTGCTCGTAAACCTGAAGAGCTGACACAAAGCGGACTTTCTTCCCCGCCCGCCGACCGACCCGAGTCCTCCCAAACGTCCTCTGGTTTCTGTGTGTTTCTATGCAGATGATGTAGATGACGGTGTGTTTTCTCCCTGCAGTCGGTTTCTCAACCGTCGCCATCAACTATGTGTTCGAACCAGCCGCCAAGAAGAAACAGGTGAGCGTGGTGCGTTCAGGAGCACAGCAGCACGTAGTTTCTCTCAGGAAGGTCAATCCCAAAACAAGAGGTGCAACTATTAATATTATTATTATTATTGTTATTATTATTATTATACTGTTCAGTAGGTTTAATTACCAGTTCGACCTGCTGAGCTGAAACCAGACACGAGCAGAAAAAATCATAGTCTGGGGTGGATATAATAACAATAACAATAATAATCATTTTTATTATTATTAGTATTGATACTATTACAACTAAAAATTATATTACTATTGTCTGGGAAGTATCAATATAATAATATGAAATATAATAATCATAAATAAAATAATATGAGCAAAGTAAAAAAAAAAAGTCATGTTTTTATTGAGGGTAGTGCCCAATAAAACACAACTAATATTCCTCTCCCTTTTATTTTGTTAATCTGCTCTATTTCCTGTTTCAGGACATTCCGGCCCCGAAGCCAATCAGTGAGCTGATGGATCAGCTGCCCGTCGTTCAGGTAGATGCAGGTGAACATGATGATCATTGATGATGTCTGTGTTGTTGCTGTGGTAACAGCGGTCGCTGTCTCTGTCAGGGGCGGTCCCGTCCAATCAGAGTGCTGAACAGACTGACACTTGTGATGTCAGACGCCAGTCTCTTTGTGAGTCTTGATTTTATTTTGGAATCTTTTAGCGCGTTTGCTTCACTTCCCACGTGGTCACATCCTGTACTGATCCCAGACGTGTGTGTGTGCGTGTGTGTGTCTGTGTCTGTGTCTGTCTCTCTCTCTCTCCGTCTGTCTGTCTCTGTCTGTCTCTCTCTCCATCTGTCTGTCTCTGTCTCTCTCTGTCCCTGTCTCTGTCTCTCTCTCTGTCTCTGTCTTTCTCTCTCTCTGTCTCTCTCTCTCTCTCTCTGTCCCTGTCTCTCTCTCTCTCTGTCTCTGTCTTTCTCTCTCTGTCTCTCTCGCTCTCTCCGTCTGTCTGTCTCTGTCTCTCTCTCTCTCCATCTGTCTGTCCCTGTCTCTCTCTCTCTCTCTCTCTCTCTGTCCCTCTCTCTCTCTGTCTCTCTTTGTCCCTCTCTCTCTCTCTCTCTCTCTCTCTCTCTCTCTCTCTCTCTCTCTCTCTCTCTCTCCCCTCTCTCTCTCTCTCTGTCTCTCTCTCTCTCTCTCTGTCTCTCTCTCTCTGTCCCTCTCCCTGTCTCTCTCTGTCCCTCTCCCTGTCTCTCTCTCTCTGTCCCTCTCCCTGTCTCTCTCTGTCCCTCTCCCTGTCTCTCTCTGTCCCTCTCCCTGTCTCTCTCTGTCCCTCTCCCTGTCTCTCTCTGTCCCTCTCCCTGTCTCAGAGACCCGGTGCTGCAGAGTACCGTGGTTTTGACCTGCTGGCTGTGCTGCCGACCACAGAGAAACTCTTCCATGTGAGTTTTATTGATCTTCTCTTCACAGCAAACTACGTTTATTGTAAAACCGGTTTTAGGTACTCTTTCTGTATTGCAGTATTTCTACATTGTAATACTTTATACTGCTATACATTTATCGTACCAGACCTAAAATACAGCGTATTACGACCAGCTGACACATGAATGCATCAGTTATAATAATCTATAGAAATAACATCCTAAAATCAATATATCAATCAGTATTATAATATACTCTGTTTGGCTGTTCGTTTTGTATACTTGTAATACAGTATAATGGTTTAGCTAGTTTTACTGAAGTACAGGATCTGAATACTACATGGTAATTGTGTGTGTGTGTGTGTGTGTGTGTGTGTGTGTGTGTGTGTGTGTGTGTGTGTGTTTCTGTGTGCAGGCCGCCTGTATGACCTATGATGTTGACATCATCTGTATCTCAGTGACGGAGAAACTTCCCTTCTTCTTCAAGAGAGCGCCGATCAACGGGGTGAGATTTCTCACTATACATTTATATCCATCAGATTATCCCGTTAGGGGTCTCGGGGGTCTGGACCTGATCCCAGCTGGCATTGGGTGAAGGTGGGTTCACCTGGACAGGTCTCCAGTCCATCACAGGACACACAGAGACAGACACCATTCACATCTATGGGACATTTAGTCATCAGTTAACCTGCTTGTCTGTAGACTGTGGGAGGAAACTGGAGCACCTGGAGAAAACCCACATGCACATGCAAACAGCAGAACAGCCCCAAGCCGGATTTAAACCTGTGACCCTCTTGCTAATCACTGCACCACTGTGCAGCCCACTATACGTCAATATAATTTAAAATAAAAACCGTCCCCCTCAGCCTCTCAGGGTGGTAACCGAGTCCTCCTCCAGCTCTGGTCCTCTACCAGAGTCCTGGAGTCTGAGGGTTCTTCAGTATCTTAGCTGTTCCTAGGACTGTCCTCTTCTGGACTGAGGCTTCAGATGTGGTTCCTGGGTTCTGTTGGAGCCGTTCTCCCAGTTTGGGGGTCACCGCCCCGAGTGCTCCTACTACCACGGGGACCACATTAGCCTTGATCCTCCACATCTGTTCCAGCTGTTCCTTCTTCCTGATGTTGGTGTCAGCTGGTATCTCCACATCCATCACCACCACTATGTCCGGTCGGTCAGTCTGGAAGCTGAAGTCCTCCAGGATCTATGATGATCTATGATCTATCTATCTATCCATAGATAATTATCTGTCTATATCTCCGTGGTTGTTCAGGCTATAGACAGAGGCGTGGTGTTTGAGGTGTCATACTCTGCCGCCATCAGAGACGCCACCAGGAGACGCTACACCATCGCCAACGCCGTCTCACTGATGGACACCTGTAAAGGGAGGGTACGTCCTCTGACTGTGTGATGTCACCTCGTCCGTTTGTTATGCTGTAATGATGATGTCACGGTGATGTCAGAGGAGGCGGAGCAGTGTGTCACCTGTGGTTGTTTGTGTCTTTCAGAATGTGATCGTGTCCAGTGCAGCTGAGCAGGTCTCTGATCAATAATCAGTCCTCACAATCAGCCCAAACTAATCAGCAATAATCAATCATAATGTCCTCATGTGTGTCCTCAGCCAATGGAGCTCCGAGGGCCCTATGACATCACCAACCTGTATCCTTCCTGCAGTAGTAGTAGTAGTAGTAGTACTAAATGTACTTTTCAACAGAAACAGCACAGTTTTCATGTTTCTGCTTTGTGTTTCACTGTGTAGTACTGTGTGTACTGTCTCCTCAGAGGTTTGTTGTACTCTGTGTGTAGTACTACAGTACTGTGTGTATTGTGCCTCCTCAGAGGTTTGTTTTACTGTGTGTAGTACTACAATACTGTGTGTACTGTCTCCTCAGAGGTTTGTTGTATTCTGTGTGTAGTACTACAGTACTGTGTGTACTGTCTCCTCAGAGGTTTGTTGTACTCTGTGTAGTACTACAGTACTGTGTGTACTGTCTCCTCAGAGGTTTGTTTTACTGTGTGTAGTACTACAGTACTGTGTGTACTGTCTCCTCAGAGGTTTGTTGTACTCTGTGTAGTACTACTCTGTGTGTAGTACTACAGTACTGTGTGTATTGTGCCTCCTCAGAGGTTTGTTTTACTGTGTGTAGTACTACAGTACTGTGTGTACTGTCTCCTCAGAGGTTTGTTGTATTCTGTGTGCAGTACTACAGTACTGTGTGTATTGTGCCTCCTCAGAGGTTTGTTTTACTGTGTGCAGTACTACAGTACTGTGTGTATTGTGCCTCCTCAGAGGTTTGTTTTACTGTGGGTAGTACTACAGTACTGTGTGTACTGTGTCCTCAGAGATCTGCTGTACTCTGTGTGTATTCTGTGTGTAGTACTACGGTAGTTGTCCTGAAGTGTGTCCTCGGTGGTCTGCTGTACTCTGTGTGTATTCTGTGTGTAGTACTACGGTAGTTGTCCTGAAGTGTGTCCTCGGTGGTCTGCTGTACTCTGTGTGTATTCTGCGTGTAGTACTACAGTAGCTGTCCTGAAGTGTGTCCTCAGAGGTCTGCTGTACTCTGTGTGTATTCTGCGTGTAGTACTACAGTAGTTGTCCTGAAGTGTGTCCTCAGAGGTCTGCTGTACTCTGTGTGTATTCTGCGTGTAGTACTACAGTAGTTGTCCTGAAGTGTGTCCTCAGAGGTCTGCTGTACTCTGTGTGTATTCTGCGTGTAGTACTACAGTAGTTGTCCTGAAGTGTGTCCTCAGAGGTCTGCTGTACTCTGTGTGTATTCTGCGTGTAGTACTACAGTAGTTGTCCTGAAGTGTGTCCTCAGAGGTCTGCTGTACTCTGTGTGTATTCTGCGTGTAGTACTACAGTAGTTGTCCTGAAGTGTGTCCTCAGAGGTCTGCTGTACTCTGTGTGTATTCTGCGTGTAGTACTACAGTAGTTGTCCTGAAGTGTGTCCTCAGAGGTCTGCTGTACTCTGTGTGTATTCTGCGTGTAGTACTACAGTAGTTGTCCTGAAGTGTGTCCTCAGAGGTCTGCTGTACTCTGTGTGTATTCTGCGTGTAGTACTACAGTAGTTGTCCTGAAGTGTGTCCTCAGAGGTCTGCTGTTTGGGTTGTCAGATGGAGACTCTAAAGAAGCCGTCTCCTCCACCTGTCGATCAGTTGTACTACATGCAGGTAAATTTCTACTACTAATTCTACTGTAAATACTGCTATTCCTACAGTAAATACTAGTACTTGTGTTGTAAATACCACTAGCTCTGCAGTAATACATCAGTGGATCAGATGATCATTTGATTATGAATCAGTATAACTGATAATATGACGACAACCAACATGATGTCAGTGAGTACAGCCTGGAGATCAATACGTTCCTCTGTTCTTCTGTTCCTCCGTTCTTCTGTTCCTCTGTTCCTCCGTTCTTCTGTTCCTCTGTTCTTCTGTTCCTCTGTTCCTCCGTTCTTCTGTTCCTCTGTTCTTCTGTTCTTCTGTTCCTCCGTTCTTCTGTTCCTCTGTTCCTCCGTTCTTCTGTTCCTCTGTTCTTCTGTTCCTCTGTTCCTCCGTTCTTCTGTTCCTCTGTTCCTCCGTTCTTCTGTTCCTCCGTTCTTCTGTTCCTCCGTTCTTCTGTTCCTCCGTTCTTCTGTTCCTCTGTTCCTCCGTTCCTCTGTTCTTCTGTTCCTCTGTTCTTCTGTTCCTCTGTTCCTCCGTTCTTCTGTTCCTCTGTTCCTCTGTTCTTCTGTTCCTCTGTTCTTCTGTTCCTCTGTTCCTCTTTTCCTCTGTTCCTCCGTTCTTCTGTTCCTCCGTTCTTCTGTTCCTGTTCTTCCGTTCCTCTGTTCTTCCGTTCCTCTGTTCCTCCGTTCTTCTGTTCCTCTGTTCTTCCGTTCCTCTGTTCCTCCGTTCTTCTGTTCCTGTTCTTCCGTTCCTCTGTTCTTCCGTTCCTCTGTTCCTCCGTTCTTCTGTTCCTCCGTTCTTCTGTTCCTCTGTTCTTCTGTTCCTCTGTTCTTCCGTTCCTCTGTTCTTCTGTTCCTCCGTTCTTCTGTTCCTCTGTTCCTCCGTTCTTCCGTTCCTCTGTTGTTCTGTTCCTCTCTTCTTCCGTTCTTCTGTTCCTCTGTTCTTCTGTTCCTCTGTTCCTCCGTTCTTCTGTTCCTGTTCTTCCGTTCCTCTGTTCTTCCGTTCCTCTGTTCCTCCGTTCTTCTGTTCCTCTGTTCTTCCGTTCCTCTGTTCCTCCGTTCTTCTGTTCTTCTGTTCCTCTGTTCCTCTGTTCTTCCGTTCCTCTGTTCCTCCGTTCTTCTGTTCCTCTGTTCTTCCGTTCCTCTGTTCCTCCGTTCTTCTGTTCTTCTGTTCCTCTGTTCCTCTGTTCTTCCGTTCCTCTGTTGTTCCGTTCCTCTGTTCTTCCGTTCTTCTGTTCCTCTGTTCTTCTGTTCCTCTGTTCTTCCGTTCCTCTGTTCTTCTGTTCCTCTGTTCTTCTGTTCCTCCGTTCTTCTGTTCCTCTGTTCCTCCGTTCTTCCGTTCCTCTGTTGTTCTGTTCCTCTGTTCTTCCGTTCTTCTGTTCCTCTGTTCTTCTGTTCCTCTGTTCCTCCGTTCTTCCGTTCCTCTGTTCTTCCGTTCCTCTGTTCCTCCGTTCTTCTGTTCCTCTGTTCTTCTGTTCCTCTGTTCTTCCGTTCCTCTGTTCCTCCGTTCTTCTGTTCTTCTGTTCCTCTGTTCCTCTGTTCTTCCGTTCCTCTGTTGTTCTGTTCCTCTGTTCTTCCGTTCTTCTGTTCCTCTGTTCTTCTGTTCCTCTGTTCTTCCGTTCCTCTGTTCTTCTGTTCCTCCGTTCTTCTGTTCCTCTGTTCCTCCGTTCTTCCGTTCCTCTGTTGTTCTGTTCCTCTGTTCTTCCGTTCTTCTGTTCCTCTGTTCTTCTGTTCCTCTGTTCTTCCGTTCCTCTGTTCTTCTGTTCCTCCGTTCTTCTGTTCCTCTGTTCCTCCGTTCTTCCGTTCCTCTGTTGTTCTGTTCCTCTGTTCTTCCGTTCTTCTGTTCCTCTGTTCTTCCGTTCCTCTGTTCCTCCGTTCTTCTGTTCTTCTGTTCTTCTGTTCCTCTGTTCTGTGAATTTATCTGTTCTTGTGTTTGTTGTCAGAAACCAGGCAGACAGCCAGCGGGATCATCTCCACCAGGAGGAGCTGCACTGAGATGTTCTGCCGGCAGGACACTCCATCTGCAGAATGTAGGTTTATAATCAGTGATCAGTAATCAATAATCAATGATCAGTAACCAATACTAGGGAATCGTGATCAGTAATCAATAATCACTAATCAATCAATTATTGATCAGTAATCAATCAATCATTGATCAGCAATCAACAATCAATCAATGATCAGTAATCAATGAGCTGTAATCAGTGATCATACTAATGAATCAATAATCATTGATCAACAATTATTAATTAGTGATCATTAATCAATGGTCTTTAAACAGTGATCAGTAATCAATAATCAGTGGTTAGTAGTCATTGATCAGTGATCAATAATCATTCATCAATAATCAGTGATCAGTAATCAATAATCATTGATCAACGATCATTAATCAATCAAAGTAAATCAATAATGAGTAATCAAGGATATCTAATCAATGATTGATAATCAGTAATCAATAATCAGTAACAGTGAAGAGATAGACTTTGGTATCTCTCAGTAATCAATAATCATTAAACAGGGATCAGTAACATTGTCTGGGCAGAGGCTCTGATATCTCTCGGTAGTCAATAATCATTGATCATTTATCAATAACAGTGAAGGGATAGAGGCTCTGATATCATTCAGTAATCAGTGATCAGTTATCAATAATCAGTAAGGATATGGGCTCTATCTCTCAGCAATCAATAATCAGTGATCAGTAATTAATACAGAGTCTGACATCTCTGAGTAATAAATAATCATTGATCAATAATCAGTAAGTGTCTGGGTAGAGGCTCTGTAATCAATAGTCACTGATGAGTAATCAATAATCACTGTCTCCTACCTGACCAGGTGAAGCTCCTGCAGCAAAGAGAGCCAAGAGTCAGCTGACAGAGTGATTGACAGCTGAGGAGGGCGGGTCGACAGGCTGATTCTCATTGATTATTAGTTTGACAAACTATTGATTAATAAGGAGATGATTCACTCATTTCTCTTTGACCCTCCAGAGACTGAAGAGTTTAATACGTTCATAATAAAGATAAAAATTTTCATCACTCGCATGTTTTATTTTGAAATATGATGTCACAGCTGTTATTGTCTCTTCTGTCAAAATCAATAAAGTTCTAACCAATAATTCAATGTCTGAGGCCTGAGCTGCACGTGAGCGTTTATTAACCATTTCTATGCATATCTGTGTATGTACACACACACACGTATAAACATATATATATACATATATATACATATACATATATATGTATGTATACATATGTATATATGTATACATACATATATATGTATATGTATGTATACATATGTATATATGTATGTATACATATGTATGTATGTATACATATATATGTATGTATTATACACATATATATACATATATATGTATGTATTATACACATATATATATATATTAGTGCTGTCAGGCAATTAAGAAAATTAATCTAATTAATTACAGGATTTGTAATTAATTAATCTAATTAATCACATTTTAATCTCATACCTGCTAAAGGCCCCCAAATAAAGAATCTGAATTCTAGGACATTACAAAATCGTAGTGCATGACTAATCAATAGAATACACCAAGAAGAGAAGATTTGAAATCCACATTTTTATTGGTTAAGTGTGCTTTATCAATGAAATTCAAAAGAAAAAAGGTCAAGCACATCAGCAAACCAATTAGGCCAGGTGCATTTCTCAAAAATGCAATACAAATACAGTTAAATAAAATCAATAAAATTCAGAAATAAAATAAGGCTGAGTCTCAAATAGGCACATAAGCAGACTCTCAATCAAAATGAATACTAAAGCTGACTCAATACAGCAATTCAAAATGAATAGTATAACATGCCTCTAAATAAGGCAACATCAATAGCAAGATGCCAACAGCATTTCCTTTAAAAGGGTCAGCTAACGTTACAGGAACTGACAACAGACAACTCTATGTGTCCTTGAGCCAGTTGCTCAGACAAACAAGCTTGTTTACATTGTGTGAGTGTGAGGCTGCTCTCTTCTTTTCAATGATGTTACCTGCAGTGAAAAGAGTCTCTCACCTGGCCCAGACGTGGCAGCGGTAGCCAGGTAGGAGGAGAGGACAGCTGTTCATCAGCTCCTGGTGAGCTGCCACCACTCCAGTGGACACTCATGCATTCAATGCACGGCTCAGCTTTGTAGCGGGCTAGAGGCCCCTGCTGCTCCTAGTCCGAGTCAGAGTCCGAGTGACAGGTCCGAGTGGGCTCGCGTGTTAATTTGCAGCGTAATTAATTAATCTAATTAACGCGTTAAACTGACAGCCCTAATATATATATATATAAATGCTGTTGGCATCTTGCTATTGATGTTGCCTTATTTAGAGGCATGTTATACTATTCATTTTGAATTGCTGTATTGAGTCAGCTTTAGTATTCATTTTGATTGAGAGACTGCTTATGTGCCTATTTGAGACTCAGCCTTATTTTATTTCTGAATTTTATTGATTTTATTTAACTGTATTTGTATTGCATTTTTGAGAAATGCACCTGGCCTAATTGGTTTGCTGATGTGCTTGACCTTTTTTCTTTTGAATTTCATTTATAGGGTTAGGGTTAGACCCTATATATATATATATATATATATATATATATATATATATATATATATATATATATATACAGTACAGACCAAAGGTTTGGACACACCTTCTCATTCAAAGAGTTTTCTTTATTTTCATGACTATGAAAATTGTAGATTCACACTGAAGGCATCAAAACTATGAATTAACACATGTGGAAATATGTACTTAACAAAAAAGTGTGAAACAACTGAAAATACGCTTTATATTGTAGTTTCTTCAAAGTAGCCTCCTTTTGCTCTGATTACTGCTCCACACACTCTGCATCCTCTTGATGAGCTTCAAGAGGTCGTCACCTGAAATGGTCTCCACTTCACAGGTGAGCCCTGTCAGGTTTAATCAGGGGGATTTCTGGCCTTATAAATGGGGTTGGGACCATCAGAAGTCAGGTGGAGACACAGCTGATAGTCCTGCTGAATAGACTGTTAGAATTTGGATTATGGCAGAAAAAAGCAGCTAAGTAAAGAAAAACGAGTGACCATCATTACTTTCAGAAATGAAGGTCAGTCAGTCCCAAAAATTGGGAAAACTTTGAAAGTGTCCCCAAGAGCAGTCGGTCACCAGCCTCAGAAATGGCAGGTTAACAGCAGCTCAGACTAGAGACCAGGTCAATGCCACACAGAGTTCTAGCAGCAGACACATCTCTAGAACAACTGTTAAGAGGAGACTGTGTGAATCAGGCCTTCATGGTAGAATAGCTGCTAGGAAACCACTGCTAAGGACAGGCAACAAGCAGAGAGACTTGTTTGGGCTAAAGACCACCAGGAATGGACATTAGACCAGTGGAAATCTGGGCTTTGGTCTGATGAGTCCAGATCTGAGATCTTTGGTTCCAACCACCGTGTCTTTGTGGAACCAGAAAAGGTAAACGGATGGACTCTACATGCCTGGTTCCCACCGTGAAGCATGGAGGAGGAGGTGTGATGGTGTGGGGGGGCTTTGCTGGTGACACTGTTGGGGATTTATTCAAACTGAAGGCCTACTGAACCAGCATGGCTACCACAGCATCTAGCAGCAGCATGCTATTCCATCCGGTCTGCGTTTAGTTGGACCATCATTTATTTTTCAACAGGACAATGACCCCAAACACACCTCCAGGCTGTGTGAGGGCTATTTGACCAAGAAGGAGAGTGATGGGGTGCTGGACCAGATGACCTGGCCTCCACAGTCACCGGACCTGAACCCGATCCAGATGGTTTGGGGTGAGCTGGACCGCAGAGTGAAGGCAAAAGGGCCAACAAGTGCTCAGCATCTCTGGGACTCCTTCAAGACTGTTGGAGACCATTTCAGGTGACGACCTCTTGAAGCTCATCAAGAGGATGCAGAGTGTGTGGAGCAGTAATCAGAGCAAAAGGAGGTACTTTGAAGAAACTACAATATAAAGCGTATTTTCAGTTGTTTCACACTTTTTTGTTAAGTATATAATTCCACATGTGTTAATTCATAGTTTTGTGTGAATCTACAATTTTCATAGTCATGAAAATAAAGGAAACTCTTTGAATGAGAAGGTGTGTCCAAACTTTTGGTCTGTACTGTATAAAATTTATAACATACTGTATATATAGATACAATACATATGTTTGTTTTTGTTCCAGAAACCATTTACTTCTCCAACATTCCCAGTCATGATGCCCCCCCCCCCACCCTTGTATTGTATTTGTTCAGCGTTCTATGTTGTTCCTTGCCTGTTTTGTGTTCTGTGTTACTTTTTTTTTTTTCTCTTCTTCTCCCTGTCAGCTCATTGATTACATGCCATTAGTTGACTGAGTCTACGCCTGTTTCAATTACTCCCATCACTTTTGCATTTCTTTATTGAGGTGTCCTTTTCCTTTTATTCTTATCCCCAGGGTTGTTGTCTGGCTCTGCTGGGTCTGGCTGGCTCTTGCTTCCCTGCCCCCACTGGGATTAGGAGTGTCGGGTATCTCGCCTTTCGCCCCCGGGGCTGCCGTGGCTGGGCGCTCTCCTGGGTTCCTGGGGGTGGTGGCGGCTGGTCTCTCCTGGGGTCCCCTGGATGGTGTGGGGGGTTTGGGGTGGGTCAGCCTCCTGTCGCTCCCCCGTCCCTCTCCGCCCCTGCCTCCCTCCTCCTCTCTCCTCTCCTGCCTTCCCACTCCTCCGCGCCCTCTCTCCCTCCTCTTGGGGGGCTGGGGGTCCTCCGTGGCATGGGGGTGGGCCTGGGCCCGGTTGGCCTCCCTCCGGGGGGGCACTAACTCATCCATGCACGGGCTCCTGTTTGGACCTGTGCGACGCCGCCGGGGATCAAATACTGCTGGCCGGGGTCTTTTCTGGGGCCGGTGCTGTCCCGGGGGGTGGTAGAGCGGATGGTCTGTGTGCCCTGTGTCCTCGGTGCTGTGGCCTTTGGGGTTGGGGTGGGGGGCCGGCGGTCTGTGCGTCCTTGGGGTTAGCCCCGTCTCCCTCTCAGGTCAGGGTACCGTAGTCGGCTGGCCTGTGGCAGGTCTGGGGTGGCCGCTGGGGTGCTGTTCTGGTGCTGCGGCTGCCAGTGGTACCTGCATTGGTGGGCCTGTTTGGTTTGTGGGGCCCCCTCTCGCCCCCTCCCTTTTGGTCCCGGGGCCCTGCGCATCGGGGTTGGAGAGCGTTTCCACCTCTCCCCAACTTCCCTCTGCCTGAGGGGCTGGGCCCACACCGGACTGCCTCTTACTGTGCACTTCACGCATCTCACATCTCACTGTATATATTAATCTTAGGCACATATAGGGTCACAACAGTTAGGGCTCCGTGGATGGGTGGGACTGGGGTCAGTGGGTTGTGGGGCGGGGCGGGCTGCAGAGCTCCAGGGCATTGCATCCTCCTTGCCTCTTTCCTACTGCCCCCTCCCAGTTTCCACTTTTAATGCAGTGCACACACAAATTGGGGGGTATCTGCGTTGGCTTGGGGAACAGGGTCAGGGAAGGCTGCGGAGTAACCATCCTCTATAGTCCTTTGGCTCGTCCCCTGCTGCCTCGCAGTCCAACCCAACTTTTAATGCACCACATTACATTACACTCAAGGTTGCACTCACACATGGTGGAGGGTGAATGGTTCCTCGTCTGGAATAGGGGAACCATAGTAATCGGGGGGCAATGGTGAACCTTCTCCGCATGGCGTTACTGGTGGGGCTCGGTCCCCTCCGGCTTTTGGGCGTTGAGGGAGCCCAACGTTCAGCCCGCTGTTGCTGTTGGGTCCCTGGGTTGTGGGGGTTGTGGTCTGGGGGGGGTCTCCCGCATCCCTGGCAGGCCCCCTATTGCTGTGGCCCCTGGCACGTTGTGGTGCTGGATTGGTTGCCCTAGTGGTCGCCGGGGCTGCCTCATGGGCTGGTCCCTGGCGATTGCTCAGCTCGGGTTGGGGGGTGGTGCGTCTCTGGGTGCGGGGGCCGTGGGTCCCCTGCGTTGCCCCTGGGCCTCGGTGCCAGGTGATAGGCGGGGTTACTAATTAGTTCCATCCACACTGCCCGCTCTCTCTCCCGGGCCTGGGCTGGGCCCTGGTATCGGTCTCCTCTGGCTGGCCCCCCCGGTGGCAGCCTGCTTGGTGCTGGTTGTCCTCCCGGTGGGGGGTCACTCGGTCCCTGTGTCTGCCCACTGTGCTGCGGGGGTTGCCCTGCCGCCCCGGAGGTGAGGGGTTGGGCGGGGTGTGGGGGTGGATGGCGGGGTGGTCGGGGCTGGGTGTTGGGTGGCGGGTGGGCCCTCGCGCCCCATGCCCCCTGGCCCTGTTCGGGGTGCCCCAGGGGGGGGGGTCGGCGGCTGCCTCCTCTGGGCATCTGGGTGTGCGTGGGGCCCGGCGGCCCTGGTGGCGTCTGGGTGTTGCCTCCTTGGTGCTCTCATGTCCTGGGATGGGGTAGGGCGCTTGACCAGTTTCCCCCGTTTGGTCACGACAGCTGCTCTGGGCTTCGGTGTCAATAACACATGCATGATTGGGTTCAGGGCCTGTTAGCACCTGTCGAGTCCCATTGTTGAGAACTAACGGGACCCACAAAAATGTGCTAGGTCACTCTTCGAACTTTACACTGGATGCACTCTGTCACTCGTGGTCTCTGACGGTTTAACTTTCTCCCTTCCGTTGTTTCTCATAGGTTACTGGTTGGTGGATATAAATCAGCACCTTACATTCATAGCATGTACCCTTCCCAACCCATCTTATCTCCCCCTATCCATCACTTATTTCCCTCTCATTTCACTGGAGTGTAGCACTTCCCTCTCTGGCTCGTGATAGGAAAAAACAATAAAGATTAGTTACCAGGAGGGCCGGTGATGGTCACACAGGCACTAAAATATTAACATACTTTTGTGCAATACTAAAATAAGCATAAATCCCAAAAAAAGTTGTTACCTCCCTCTGTGGTATTCAACGATGGGAGTTAGTGCTGACAGGTAGAAGAAAAAAAAAAACGTTTGTTTTATTTGCTCCTCTTAATGAAAGAGAAAAGCTGAAGAATGAGCCAGAGCTGCTGTAACAGGCTACCACTCACGCAGTGCCATCTTGTGAATTTCTCCACTGTGGGACTAATAAAGGAATATCTTATCTTATCTTAGTACAACCAGCACTGCTCCCAGTAGACCACATACACATTCACAACAACTGACCGCACACAAAGTGCAATAACAATTCATAGGTGCAATTATATCATCTGCTCAATTATAGTAACTGGAAAATTATTTATTGACATATTTTAGCTTTACTTTTCTATTATGTACAGTATATATTATTTTATTTGTATTAATACTTTTTTTAAAATCTATGCTTCTTGTTTATTGCACTATCCACTTTGCTGCTGTAACATGTGAATTTCTCCACTGTGGGACTAATAAAGGAATATCTTATCTTATCTTATCTTATAAGTGTTATCATTAGTATTAGTATTGTTTTGCGCACTCTGATCTGATTGGCTTGTTCCGCTCTGACGTCACCTGGTAGAATAAGGAAGGCAGAGGTGCTCGGTGGCTGTGTGGTTTAGTGTCTGGGCCTATAGGTGAGTTGAAGTATATTTCTCAGTAGTCAGAAATATTTAATAACAAATATTTAAAGATGCTGAAACAGTTGAATGTTTTTTCCAGTGAACGTGAATCAAAATCTGACACGGCGGTGCTTTTAATTTGAAGACGGCGGCTCTTCTAGTACCGGAAGTGTTGTAGTTGCTGTGGTTGCTGTAAGC
Organism: Pterois miles; assembly: GCA_947000775.1. NCBI lineage: Eukaryota > Metazoa > Chordata > Actinopteri > Perciformes > Scorpaenidae > Pterois > Pterois miles. The sequence continues at coordinate 22,202,984 of CAMQGK010000299.1, read as the reverse complement.
CTCAAGTTGCCCAAAGAACGTAACTGTAACGTAACGTAAGTTGCTCTGTGAGTTGCCGGTCAACAGAAGGTCGGTCAACAACAGTGCACGAGTTCAACAGTCGCCGGTTAACGTTTAAACTGGTGGCTTTATTTACGCTGAGCGGGAAACAGGCCACTTCCGGTCGCAGTTTGAACAAAGAAATCAACCCGTCGATTACCCGCTAATGCTAACGTGCTAACGGCTAGGTCTGCCGGCAGTTAGCTTCCCGGCTAACTGAACTGAAGTCTTCTCCGTTAGCTGTTAGCTCCGTTAGCTGTTAGCATGCAGTGTGTTAACGTTCTGAAAAAGAGAAGTCTGGAGACGGAAGTGGAGCCGCGGAGCTGCAGAGTGGTGAGTGATGATGATAGTGACTACCTCCTATGGAGGGCCGAACCTCACTAAATTAGTAAATAAAAGTCAATGAATATTCCAAATTAAAAGTAGCTCCACCTTAAACTACAGCTGCTACACCACAGTGATGGACCCGTGAACGCATCATCATTAGACTATTAGACACATCCTCAGGAACTGTTGAGATCACTCATCACTGGTTTTCATCCTGTCTTCCTTCTTTTTCTCGGTTTCTATCTCAGATATTTGTGGTGGGCCAATAAAACAAAACATAAAATGACATTTCAAATCTGACCTTTTATAGATGAAATGACTAATCAATGGTGATGATAAGATAAGATGGTGATGATAAAGATTATGATGCAGATGTTTCGTTTTCAGAAGCGGATGTGTTTTGGGGTGGAGCTCCAGGTGTCAGAGTGTCCAATGGAAACGTCCCCCAGCTTTACGGTATCCAATCAGGAACAAGAACAGCAGCAGGTGAGTTCATAGCGTCATGACAGCGGGCAGTGAGTCGGTACCTAACTTCCATCCAGTGTTCACCGGATATCTACAGAGATAAAACCGGCTTTCCTCCGCTGACCTTCGGTGCCGCATCTTGTTTTCTGCTGCTGAGTGAAGGGATGGAGCTCCGGAGGAACGTTATCGTCTACCACCAAAACTCTGGTATCTGCTGGTCTTTCTGACCTTGGTCGGGAGGCTGAAGCCGTAAGAGTTAACACCAGCATCAGCAATGATTCCTAGACGGACCTGGGTCTGGTGAGCTACCGTTAGGTGGAATGAACAGCAGCACTGTGGCTGGCTGACGTGTCGCCTGCGTAGGGTGAACACAAGCAGCAGAATGCTGACTGTCGTCGTGGTAACGGCCACAGGTGTCGCTGCTAACAACACATTTCTGATGTGTGAGAGGTTTTTAGCTCTCCGTCAGACACTGATGAAAATAACTACTTTCGACTCACATGTGGGCTGGAACACTTTCCATGTCAGGTGGTACAACCAATGTAAAACTAGAATGTTATTTTATTTGTTATTTTATCATAAAACTCTATTATGTTTTCTTTAAGCGGTCTGTTTGAACGTCATGACAAGGGTAGAAGCTAAAGCTAGCATCCAAACAGAAGCCTGTTTAATTTGAGGTTAGTCGCAGTAGTCAGGTGGCCCAACCATTCAAAGCAATGTGACCATATAACGCTGTTCAAGGATCATCCACCAACCTTCTAAAATGTTTACTAGTTTTAAATTTAAAGATATTACATGCTTTAAAACATGTTACATGATAATGTGTACACTTTAGATGCCACTACCAACTAAAGAAAAATCAGCTCGACACATGAACAGTGATCCAGCTAATTATGGTTATCAGAGGAGGACAGATCCGAAACAGCACAGTGACAGGAAGAGGGCCCCTGAGGAGATCCAGAACCAGAGTCTGTAGAACCTCAGCAGAGCCTGAACCTGACTCAACAACAAGGACCACTCAGACCAGTACCCAGACCAGTGCTCAGACCAATGCTCAGACCAGTACCCAGACCAGTACCCAGACCAGTGCTCAGACCAGTGCTCAGACCAGTACCCAGACCAGTACCCAGGCCAGTACCCAGGCCAGTACCCAGACCAGTGCTCAGGCCAGTGCTCAGACCAGTGCTCAGACCAGTGCTCAGACCAGTACTCAGACCAGTGCTCAGGCCAGTGCTCAGACCAGTACCCAGGCCAGTGCTCAGACCAGTGCTCAGACCAGTACCCAGACCAGTGCTCAGACCAGTGCTCAGACCAGTACTCAGACCAGTGCTCAGACCAGTACTCAGACCAGTACTCAGACCAGTACCCAGACCAGTACCCACACCAGTGCTCAGACCAGTGCTCAGGCCAGTGCTCAGGCCAGTGCTCAGACCACTGCTAAGACCAGTGCTCAGACCAGTACTCAGACCAGTGCTCAGACCAGTGCTCAGGCCAGTGCTCAGGCCAGTGCTCAGACCAGTGCTCAGACCAGTACTCAGACCACTGCTCAGACCACTGCTCAGACCACTGCTCAGACCACTGCTCAGACCAGTACTCAGACCACTGCTGAGACCAGTACTCAGACCACTGCTCAGACCAGTGCTCAGACCAGTACTCAGACCACTGCTCAGACCAGTACTCAGACCACTGCTCAAACCACTGCTCAGACCAGTGCTCAGACCACTGCTCAGACCAGTACTCAGACCACTGCTCAGACCAGTGCTCAGACCAGTACCCAGACCAGTGCCCAGACCAGTGCCCAGACCAGTGCCCAGACCAGTGCTCAGACCAGTGCTCAGACCAGTACCCAGACCAGTGCTCAGGCCAGTGCTCAGACCAGTGCTCAGACCAGTACTCAGACCACTGCTCAGACCAGTGCTCAGACCACTGCTCAGACCAGTACTCAGACCAGTACTCAGACCACTGCTCAGACCAGTACTCAGACCAGTGCTCAGACCAGTGCTCAGACCACTGCTCAGACCAGTACTCAGACCAGTACCCAGACCAGTGCTCAGACCAGTGCTCAGACCAGTGCCCAGACCAGTGCCCAGACCAGTGCCCAGACCAGTGCTCAGACCAGTGCTCAGACCAGTGCTCAGACCAGTACCCAGACCAGTGCCCAGACCAGTGCCCAGACCAGTACCCAGACCAGTGCTCAGACCAGTGCTCAGACCAGTGCTCAGACCAGTACCCAGACCAGTGCTCAGGCCAGTGCTCAGACCACTGCTCAGACCAGTGCTCAGACCAGTACTCAGACCACTGCTCAGACCAGTACTCAGACCACTGCTCAGACCAGTACTCAGACCAGTACTCAGACCAGTACTCAGACCACTGCTCAGACCAGTACTCAGACCAGTACTCAGACCACTGCTCAGACCAGTACTCAGACCACTGCTCAGACCAGTACTCAGACCACTGCTCAGACCAGTACTCAGACCAGTACTCAGACTACTCAGACCACTGCTCAGACCAGTACTCAGACCAGTACTCAGACTACTCAGACCACTGCTCAGACCAGTACTCAGACCAGTACTCAGACCACTGCTCAGACCAGTACTCAGACCAGTACTCAGACCACTGCTCAGACCAGTACTCAGACCAGTACTCAGACCACTGCTCAGACCAGTACTCAGACCAGTACTCAGACCAGTGGGATAGCTGCCAAAGAATTAATCTTAAAATAAAGATCAGGAATGTATATATATTTTCATAAATATTTGGTTGCACCACCTGACAGGTTTTTGTCGTGAAATTAAAATACTGTTAAAAAATGATGTATTGTCATTGACCCTGATATAGTACATAAAGTGTTATGTGCATAGTGTACAGTACATAGTACAGTGCATAGTGTTATAAACATAGTGTTATAACAGGCTAATAACAGACTATGATGTAGTCATGTTTATTGCCGTATTAGTGTCATCAGTTGTATAAACCGATAATAAAACAGTTACAGTCAGACAATGCATAGTTAAATGAACATATGTTACAATATGTTACAGTGTGTTATTAACCCTGTTTATGACCTGATTATAGATGATCATTGGAACCGTTGCTGTGGTAACATGTTAGTGTGTGTTGCTGCAGGTTGGCATGTTGGCATCCAGACCTCCTCTACTGTGCTGTCCCAGATGTCTCGGAGGAGAACCGGTATGTTCTGATCACATTATTGATCATTAATCACACTGATCAATAGAGAGAGACCTGACTCTGTCAGTGTTTGGGTTGAGGGAATCGTGGAACGTCCACATCTTCCTCCTGTACACATCTTCCTCCTGTCCACATCTTCCTCCTGTCCTCATCTTCCTCTTGTCCACATCTTCCTCCTGTCCACATCTTCCTCCTGTCCTCATCTTCCTCTTGTCCACATCTTCCTCCTTTCCTCATCTTCCTCCTGTCCTCATCTTCCTCCTTTCCTCATCTTCCTCCTGTCCTCATCTTCCTCCTGTCCTCATCTTCTTCCTGTCCACATCTTCCTCCTGTCCTCATCTTCCTCCTTTCCTCATCTTCCTCCTGTCCACATCTTCCTCCTGTCCTCATCTTCCTCCTGTCCTCATCTTCCTCCTGTCCACATCTTCCTCCTGTCCACATCTTCCTCCTGTCCTCATCTTCCTCCTTTCCTCATCTTCCTCCTGTCCTCATCTTCCTCCTGTCCACATCTTCCTCCTGTCCTCATCTTCCTCCTGTCCTCATCTTCTTCCTGTCCACATCTTCCTCCTGTCCACATCTTCCTCCTGTCCTCATCTTCTTCCTGTCCACATCTTCCTCCTGTCCTCATCTTCCTCCTGTCCACATCTTCCTCCTGTCCACATCTTCCTCCTGTCCTCATCTTCCTCCTGTCCACATCTTCCTCCTGTCCTCATCTTCCTCCTGTCCTCATCTTCTTCCTGTCCACATCTTCCTCCTGTCCACATCTTCCTCCTGTCCTCATCTTCTTCCTGTCCACATCTTCCTCCTGTCCTCATCTTCCTCCTTTCCTCATCTTCCTCCTTTCCTCATCTTCCTCCTTTCCTCATCTTCCTCCTGTCCTCATCTTCCTCCTGTCCACATCTTCCTCCTGTCCACATCTTCCTCCTGTCCACATCTTCCTCCTGTCCTCATCTTCCTCCTGTCCTCATCTTCCTCCTGTCCTCATCTTCTTCCTGTCCTCATCTTCTTCCTGTCCACATCTTCTTCCTGTCCACATCTTCCTCCTGTCCACATCTTCCTCCTGTCCTCATCTTCCTCCTTTCCTCATCTTCCTCCTTTCCTCATCTTCCTCCTTTCCTCATCTTCCTCCTGTCCACATCTTCCTCCTGTCCTCATCTTCTTCCTGTCCACATCTTCTTCCTGTCCACATCTTCTTCCTGTCCACATCTTCCTCGCCACCTTGAGTCCATATAACGTTAGCAGGATGCTCAGATGATGAAGGCAGCATGTTTCTGCCTCGTTAGCATTGTGACCTGAACACACCTCTGCTAGCAAACTTTACCAGGTTGTGGCTGATGATTGGTCCATACAGTGTGATCATTCAGGTCGTGGCTGATGATTGGACCGCACAGTGTGATCACTCAGGTCGTGGCTGATGATTGGTCCATACAGTGTGATCACTCAGGTCGTGGCTGATGATTGGACCGTACAGTGTGATCATTCAGGTCGTGGCTGATGATTGGACCGCACAGTGTGATCATTCAGGTCGTGGCTGATGATTGGACCGTACAGTGTGATCATTCAGGTCGTGGCTGATGATTGGACCGCACAGTGTGATCACTCAGGTCGTGGCTGATGATTGGACCGTACAGTGTGATCACTCAGCTTAATTCTACAGAATTGTCAGTTTCAGATGTTAGTGTGATGTTTTCATGTTTCAGGGCCACATCAGCCACATCCTGGGCCACTGAGGAGCTCATCAATAACTCTGATCGAGGAAGCCTCTGACTCACACCCACAGCCGTCCAATGACACTCCACTCCTGCTGGATGAAGTTATCATGACCTCACCCACTGAAAGGACCAATCAGGTGCTTCTTATGTCTGATTATTTTTAGCTTTCAACTGCCCCTCATGGCCTTCTTCAGCCAGTCCTGGAGACTGTGTAGCTGAGATCTCATGACCTCATTTGTTTGTGACAAAATCTGTCTTTGTTGGTGTGTTTAAGGACAATCCGACATCTGAATTTGATCCTCTAGTTCTGATGAAATGACTGTAAATCAACCAGTCAGACTCATGATGCTCCTTTCCAGCATGCTGCTCAGTTAAGATAAGATATTCCTTTATTAGTCCCACAGTGGGGAAATTTACAGTGGGGAAGTTCTCAGATGTCCACTTGTCCTTGAAAGCACCATTATGTGGAAAGAATCAGCAGGGATGTTTTAACAACAAACATTTTCTGTGTGAAGCGTGATTTATGCTTCGAGCATCTGCGAACTTCGTGAGTATCCGCACGGCCAAAGTGATGTGACGCCATCAGACGCAGCCCTTCACGCTGTCTCCATGCGGCTGGTTTTCACCACTTCATTTCAAAGTGCGCATTCATGGATGCTCAGAAATCCACACAGGGTAAAATAGGTGCTTGTCACGATTCCACGTCAGCTCATGAACGAGACGCCGTCCTCATGGAGAGTCTAGCTGAAGCTTTGCGCTCCTTTCATGGTGACCTGCAGGATTTGTACTATTAGCCCCGCCCCCCTCTGCCTCACTTATCCAGTCACACGGCTCCTCCTCCTACCTGACATCTGACTGGTTCCGTCACATAAGAGGTGAGGACAGCAATAACTGATCAGTAACCAGAGACTCTCAGCTGTGATTGGTCATCCTGATGCAGTGATTTTGACCTTTGACCTCCAAGCTCCCTTTGCTTTCATAAGACATTTACTGCCTCTAACAGTGGACACTAAATGGCTGCTTTACTGTCGATTCACCGATCTCAGGTGTTATCTCCTCCTCACTCTGCTCTCAGGGTTGGTCAGCAGTTCGCATTCATTAGCTCATTAGCTTGTTAGCTTAGCTTAGAGGCTAAGGCCCTGATCAGACAGCCTGAGGTGGCAGGTTGCTGAGCGCCTGAAAACTATTCAGCTCAGAGCAGAAAAGGCCGGGTGACTTCTCAGCAGCTTTATGGCGTAGTTAGCGTTAGTTAGTGATCTGAACAGGAAGCAGCAGGACACCAATTAAGTTGTTGTTCATTAATTGAACCATTAGGTAGTGTACAGTTCATGGTTTGTGTTAAGCTAACGTTAGTGCTCATTCAGTGGTTGCCTAGCAACAATGAAAATAAAAGACACTGTCTGATCAGGGTCTAACTCTCCACAGCTGTTTTCATATCTTAGATAGTGTATTACAATGTTTCTGTGCATGTTGAAGGTCAATAATGTCACTAAGTCCAAAGTCCAGGACACAGAAACGCCTGAACTGAAGTCTGGCCTGTGATGTCACCAAGTAACACATTTGCATAGTACCTGCATAATAAGGTCATAATCAGGCTACACAATGAATCAAATAATCCTGATCATGAATTTGTCTTCCCACATTAAATGAACATGATGGGCTGTGACACTGACGTTTAAAATGCTCCGCTCACAACTGCATAAATCAAGCGCTTCCTCAACTACTGGCTTTCAGCCGGCTGATATATCTGATTTTTTTATTGGTCGCTCACCCCCAGCATGTCAGCGTGGAAGTGTGTAAAGCACTTTGAGTGGCTGGGAGACAAGAAAGTTTCACATAAATACAGTCTATTTACCGTTTACGTTCTTCAGCTGCGATCTGTCACAACTGAAAGTCCCAGATCATCGATGGAGGAACAACCTTAAACACACTCACATGATCAATTAACTGAATCAGACTCTGATTATATCAGAATTCATTCAGAGTCAGCGACCGGCTCGTCTGCCAACAGCGCAGAGCTAACACCTAATGCTAACACCTAATGCTAACACCTAATGCTAACAGCTAATGCTAACAGGATCCACTGAGTGGCATTATGATGGTGGATGGGCTCATTTGCCAAATGACTGTTCCCACCTTTTCAACAGCCAATTAGGAAACCAGTCGTGTAGGGTCATCACTCAGATGGTCAACTGACCAACATGGGGACGGACTGTTGAGTCCTGGTCCTGGAGTGTGAAGCCTGGATGTGGGACTCTGTTCTGGCATCACTCTGGCCCTGTTCAGACCTGTTATTAACATGCGTCCTCAGTGGTCGGATCAGCCCTAAGTACAGGTGTGAATGCACTCAGGATGCATGTTAATAGCAGGTATGAACAGGGCTTTGGACTCGGTTTGGACTCGGCACGACTGTTTGTTCAGTGCCGTTCATGATATTGTTCACTCGAAAAAAGGAGCTCTGTTAGCTGTAGATAATGAAATAATGAACTATGAGATAATTTCTACCTTCTATGAGACCTACCTTCTATGAGATAGTTTCTTCTAATATTTCAATCAAATAATCAGCTCAGGTGTGTACATCCTGTTAACAAGGCTACAGTGAATATAATCCACTTAATCCTGTTTTCATACATACACTGAATAAAAATACAAACGCAACACTTTTGTTTTTTCTCCCATTTTTTCTGTGCTGAATCAAAGATCTCAGACTGTTTCTACGTCCACTAAAAGCCTATTTCTCTCAGATATTGATCACTAATTTGTCTAAATCTGTGTCAGTGAGCACTTCTCCTTTGCTAAAATAATCCATCCACCTCTCAGGTGAGCCTTAGACTGTCACAATAAAACCACAGATGTCTCTAGTGTTGAGGGAGCGTTCAGTCGGCCTGCTGACTGCAGGAATGTCCACCAGAGCTGCTGCCCGTCAACTGAATGTTCATTCCTCCACCATAAGCCGTCTACAAAGGTGTTTGCCTCACAATTGCAGACCACCTGTAACCACACCAGACCAGGACCTCCACATCCGGCATCTTCACCTACTAGATGGTCTGAGACCAGCCACCCGGACAGCTGATGCAACCGGCAATCGGTTTGCAGAACCGAAGAATTTCTGAACAAACTGTCAGAAACCGTCTCAGGGAAGTTCGGCTGCATGCTCGTCGTCCTCACCGGGGTCTTGACCTGACTACAGTTCATCCTCGTAACTGACTTGAGTGGACAAATGCTCACCTTCAGTGGCATCTGGCACTTTGGAGAGGTGTTCTCTTCATGGTTGAATCCTGGTTTTCACTGTACAGGGCAGATGGCAGACAGCGTTGTGAATGGTTGTCCATGGTGGTGGTGGGGTTATGGTAATGACAGGTGTATGTTATGGACAACCAACACAGCTGCATTTTGTTGATGTCATTTTGAATGCAGAGATACCGTGACGAGATCCTGAGGCCCATTGTTGCCCGTTCATCCACCTCCATCACCTCATGTTGCAGCAGGATAATCCACGGCCCCATGTTGAAGGATCTGGACTCAGTTCTGGCCCATGTTGAAGGATCTGGACTCAGTTCCTGGAAGCTGAAAACATCCCAGTTCTTTCATGGCCTGCAGACTCACCGGACATGTCACCCATTGATCACGTTAAGGATGCTCTGGATCGGCGTATACGACGGCATGGTCCACTTCCTGCTGATATCCAGCAGCTTCACAGCCATTGAAGAGGAGTGGACCAACATTCAACAGGCCTCAATCAATAACCTGATCAGCTCTATGTGGAGGAGATGTGTTGGACTGTGTGAGGTTAATGGTGGTCACACCAGATACTGACTGGTTCTCTGACCCCCGTTCAGGGACTAATACTGTAAATGTCTCAGAGAAAACTGCACATTTTAGAGTGGACTTTTATTGTGACAGTCTAAGGCTCACCTGAGAGGTGGATGGATTATTTCAGCAAAGGAGAAGTGCTCACTGACATAGATTTAGACAAATTAGTGATCAATATTAGAGAGAAATCGGCCTTTAGTGGATGTAGAAACAGTCTGAGATCTTTGACTCAGCACATAAAAAATGGGAGAAAAATCAAAAGTCTTGCGTTTATATTTTTGTTCAGTGTAGATTTTATTTTCACATATGAGAAATAAAAGAAAGCCACTTTTTAATATTTTCATTATCTCGTTTTCTCCAGATAACGTTTGAGTAAATGTTGGAATCATTCATACCATCATTTACTCAACCAACCACGCTGTAACTGCCTCCACGGCGCGTCCTGTGGTACTGTCATGTAGTGAGTCCTGATAGAACGCCGCTGGTCCACATTCACAAAGGACGTGACGTTCCTGTAATATAAGGTGACTGGAATCAAACGTGGTCTGATATTCAGGTCACTGTGTACAGGATGAATCTAGGTCTCGATTCTTTAAAAACACTTAATCTGAGGCATTCACGAAGGTTGTTGAGGCTCTTTCACGGCACACATACCGCCATTGTTCCACCTCGTTCTGCACAAATGGTACAGAGGCAGATGGCGTTCTTCCACCGCCGAGCCGAGCCGAGCCGAGTCTGTGTGAAACCACCGTCTGTGAAAGAGCTTTATTGATGCTGTTTTAATTGCTACGGGGTCCAGAAGGGTTTGTCAGAGACTTCTGGTCTCTGACGAACCCTTCTAGTGAGTATCTGTGTCAAACAGGAAGCAGCTGAAACTTGAGGTTTAGCTGAAGGTACTCCTGATGTATTCTCCAATAATTGCTCCTTTTAAAGGGGTTTGGCATTAATTAAACTAGAAATGAATATGAATGTTAATTTGGGTTCATGTTGTGTAGATTTCTATTTTTATATTTGTATTAATCTGACTGAATGTAAGGCAGCTTCCTGTAGAGATCTATTTTTGATGACATAATTTCCTGCTTCGGGACTGACCAATCAGAGCACAACATTTGTATCACAGACTGATTTTAACAATAAAATAGTGACTGAAACTTCTCTGGGGTCTGTTTTCTTTTGACTGAAGCTTTATTATTTACAGGGATGAGTTTAGAATTCAGAACATTTCTGTTGCCTCCACACGGCTCTCAACATGGCGACAGCTGGCCCAGTGGCTAGCAGCTAACGATGCTAACGGTGGGAACAACAGTAACGGGGCTGAAAGGCCCAATGTTCATGACTTACATCACCTATACTGTGGCTTTTATCGTTTTTAACATGCTAACTATATATACACTATACTATACATACTATATATACTTTACTATATAATATATACTAAATACTGTATATTATACATACAGTACAGACCAAAAGTTTGGACACACCTTCTCATTCAAAGAGTTTTCTTTCTTTTCATGACTATTGACATTGTAGATTCACACTGAAGGCATCAAAACTATGAATTAACACGTGGAATTATATACTTAACAAAAAAGTGTAAACAACTGAAAATACGCTTTATATTGTAGTTTCTTCAAAGTAGCCTCCTTTTGCTCTGATTACTGCTCCACACACTCTGCATCCTCTTGATGAGCTTCAAGAGGTCGTCACCTGAAATGGTCTCCAACAGTCTTGAAGGAGTTCCCAGAGATGCTGAGCACTTGTTGGCCCTTTTGGCTTCACTCTGCGGTCCAGCTCACCCCAAACCATCTGGATCGGGTTCAGGTCCGGTGACTGTGGACTGTGGTCTCCACTTCACAGGTGAGCCCTGTCAGGTTTAATCAGGGGGATTTCTGGCCTTATAAATGGGGTTGGGACCATCAGAAGTCTGGTGGAGACACAGCTGATAGTCCTACTGAATAGACTGTTGGCAGAAAAAAGCAGCTAAGTAAAGAAAAACGAGTGGCCATCATTACTTCAAGAAATGAAGGTCAGTCAGTCCCAAAAATTGGGAAAACTTTGAAAGTGTCCCCAAGTGCAGTCGCAAAAACCATCAAGCGCTACAAAGAAAGTGGCTCACATGAGGACCGCCCCAGGAAAGGAAGACCAGGAGTCACCTCTGCTGAGGAGGATCAGTTCATCCTCCTCCTTCGTACACTTAGGGTGTAGCAGCCTGTCACTGAAGGAGCTCTCCAGAGCTCTGATGGTGTCTCTCATGGGGTGGGAGTCCTTCTCCATCATGGATGACAGCTTAGCCATCGTCCTCCTCTCTCCCACCACCTGCACTGAGTCCAGAGAGCATCCCAGGACAGAGCTGGCCCTTTTGATAATCTTATCCAGCCTCTTCCTGTCTGCAGCTGTGATGCTGCTGCCCCAGCAAACCACTCCATAAAATATGGCTGATGCCACAACAGTGTCATAAAATGTTTTCAATAGTGTCCCCTGCACTCCAAAGGACCTCAGTCTCCTGAGCAGGTACAGCCTGCTCTGGCCTTTCTTATGGAGTGCAGAGGAGTTTGTTGTCCAGTCCAGTTTATTGTTCAGGTGAACACCCAGGTATTTATAAGATGTCACCATCTCAATGTCTGATCCCTGGATGTTCACCGGTGTTGGAGGGGGATGAGTTTGCCTGCGGAAATCCACCACCAGCTCTTTAGTTTTCCCCGCGTTGATCTGGAGGTGGTTCCGCAGGCACCAGTCCACAAAGTCCTGGGAAAGTTCTCTGTACTCCGCATCGTCCCCATCAGTGATGAGGCCGACGATAGCAGAGTCATCAGAGAACTTCTGCAGGTGACAGGTTGGTGAGTTGTAGGATAAGTCTGCAGTGTAGAGCGTGAAGAGGAACGGAGCCAGAACCGTTCCCTGAGGAACCCCACACTGCAGACCACCGTGTCTGAAATGAAGTCCTGTGTCCTCACAAACTGTGGGCGGTTTGTGAGGTAGTCCAGTATCCAGGATGTAAGATGTTGATCTACCCCTGCAGTCTCCAGTTTGTCCCCCAGAAGTGTCGGCTGGATGGTGTTGAAAGCACTGGAGAAATCAAAGAACATGATCCTCACAGTGCTGCCAGGCTTCTCCAGGTGAGACAGAGCTCGGTCCACAAGGAAGATGACGGCATCATCCATGCATAATTCCGGAAAGACTGTTGAATAGTCATGAAAATAAAGAAAACTCTTTGAATGAGGTGTGTCCAAACTTTTGGTCTGTACTGTATATACTATGCTATATATACTAACTATATACTATACTATACTGTATGTACTGTAAAATATATGCAGTACTATATATTATCTATACCATGCTATATAGTATCCTATTCTATATATATATATATACTAACATTATATACTATTCTACATATACTAACTGTATACTAACAATACATACTGTACTACATGTACTGAACTATATATGGTAACTATATATACTAAATACAGTATACTGTACTTTATATACTGTGCTGTATATGTATAACAACAAAAACTACAGAATCTGAACACATCACCAGCTGTCTGTCTCACTCACACTGAGAGAGAATTTGAATAAAAACTCACCAACAATGTACGAGGTACAAGTACATCAGTGAGAATAAAACCAGAATCCAGATCATGTCAACAGCAACAACAACAATAAGTAGCAGCAACAACAGTAGCAGCAACAACAGCAGCAACAACAACACAATAGCAAAAACAGCAACAGCAGCAACAACAGCAGCATCAACAATAACAAGAACAGCAGCAACAGCAACACCAACAATAAGCACAGTAGCAGCAACAACAACATTAAGAACAACAGCAGTAGCAACAACAACAGCAGCAGAAACAATGGCAGCAACACCAAAAACAGCAGCAACAACACAACAACAAAAACAGCAACAACAGCAGCAGCAACATCAATAAAATAAATATAATCTCATCTCTTCATCAACCTCTTATCTGGGTCGAGTCTCAGGGCCAAGAGCTCCAGCAGGATCTGAGATCTAGTTCTTAAGGTCATGAACCAGCCCTCAGGACCAGAGGTGAGAGTAGGAACGAAGACTGACCAGTAGATAGAGAGCTTTGCCTTCTGGCTCAGCTCTCTTTTTGTCACAATGGTGCGGTAAAGTGACTGCAATACCACCTCCACTGCTCCTATTCTCTGGCCAATCTCACGTTCCATTGTTCCCTCACTCGCAAACAACACTCCAAGGTACTTGAACTCCTTCACTTGGGATAAAGACTCATTCCCTTCCCAGAGTAGACAAGCCATTGGTTTCCCGCTTAGCACTATGGCCTCAGATTTAGAGTGCTGATCATCCCAGCCGCTTCACACTCAGCTACAAACTGATCCAGTGAGTGCTGGAAGTCGCAGACCGATGATTCCAACAGGACCACATCATCTGCAAAAAACAGCCACGAGATCTTCAGCACACCGAACTGAAAACCCTCCTTCCCCTGACTACACCTCGATATCCTGTCCATGAATATCACAAACAGGATTGGCGACCATGCGCAACTCTGGCAGAGACCAACGGAAAAAACTGGAAACGAGTTTGACTTACTCCCAAGAACCTGAACGCATCTCGCTTTGGGCATACAAAGATTAGAAGGTCCTGAGAAGTGACTCCTCACCCCATACTCCCACAGTATCTCCTGGGGGACCCGGTAATACGCCTTCTCCAAGTCCATTAAACACTTGTAAATTGGATAGGCATACTCCAGGGTCCTTGTGAGAGTGAATAGCTCGTCCGTTGTTCCACAGCCAGGACAGAATCCACATTGTTCCTCTTCGAAACATCGGTTAAACCCTCCTTTCCAGCACCATGGAGTTGACTTTACCAGGAAGGCTGACGAGTATGATCCACCTGTAATTTGCACTAACTCTCTGGTCCCCATTGTTGAACAGGGGAACCACCACCCCGGTCTGACACTCCTTAGGCACTCTCCCTGCTGTCTATGCAATGTTGAAGAGATGCGTCATCCGAGACAGTCCCTCCACACCCAAAGCTTTCAGCATCTCTGGACAGATCTCATTAATTTCTAGGACTTTGCCACTGTGGAGTTGTTTGACAACCTCAGTGACTGCCACCAGGGAAATTGAAGATGATCCTCTATCAGCTTCCAGCTCTGCCTCTTGGAGTTGGAGTTGGTTCCTGAAATTCCTCAAAGTGCTCCTTCCACCACCTGATTACCTCCTCAGTTGAGCTAAACAGTGTCCCATCCTTCCTGTACACAGCTTAGATGGTTCCTCATTTCCCCTCCTAAGGTGCTGGATGATTTTCCAGAGGCACCTTGCTGCTAACCAAAAGTCCTTCTCCATGGCTGCTCCGAACTCCTCCCACACCCGCTGCTTTGCCTCTTTCACAGAGAGGCTGCTGTGCTTCAGGCCTGTCAGTACCTTGCAACCGCCTCTGGAGTCCTCCAAGATAACATATCCAAGAAGGACTCCTTCTTCAGTCAGATGGCTTCCCTGACCACAAGTGTCCAGCACGGTGTTCGAGGGTTACCACTCCTTGAGGCACCCAAGTCCTTCAGACCACAGCTCACCCCCACAGCCTCACCCACTTGGTTTCAATGACCCCAACCTCCACAGGGATGCCAGAGAAGCTCCACTGGAGGTGGGAGTTGAAGATTTCTTGGACAGTGGCCTCCTCCAGACATTCCCAGTTCGCCCACACTACCCATTTGGGTTTACCAGGTCTGTCCAAAGTCTTCCCCCACGCTCTGACCCAACTCACCACCAGATGGTGATCAGTTGACAGCTCTTCTGCCCCTCTCTTCACCAGAGTGTCCAAAACGTACGGCCTCAGATGAGATGATATGATCACAAAATCAATCATTGACCTTTGGCGTAGGGTACTGTGGTACCATGTCCACTTATGAGTGTCCTTATGTCCAAATATGGTGTTTGTTATAGATAGTCCATGACTAGCACAGAAGTCCAATAACAAATGACCACTCAAGTTCAGATCAGGGAGGCCATTCCTCCAAATCATGTCTTTCCAGTTGTCTCTATCATGTGCGCATTGAAATCTCCCAGAAGAACTATAGAGTCCCCTACTGGAGCCCCATAAAGTACTCTATTCAGGGTGTCCAAGAAGGCAGAATACCATATTTTCACGACCATAAGGTGCACCGTACTATAAGGCGCAGTCTCAGTTATTTGTGTCATTACTGTATTTAACACATACATAAGGCGCACCGCACTATAGGGCGTATGGTAAAACACACGGGGAAATCAAGCATACAAGTGTGCGTTTTTAAAAATAGAGCGGGAGCAAAACTGAGTTTGGCTGTGCTTTATTTAAGTATTAATTACAAAGTACTAACATTTTTTAATCATCAATCAAACATCAACAGGCGCGGGCATGGTAAAACACACGGGTAAAACAAGCATACAATTGTGCATATTTAAAAATAGTGCGGGGGCAAAACTGAGTTTGGTACTCATTTTTTTAATCATCAATCAAACCCATCAAAGTCCTCATCCTCTGTTTCTGAATTGAACAGCTGCGCTAAATCTCCATCAAACATGCCAGGTTCACTTTCTTCACTATCAGAGTCACTTTCCGTGCCGTGCGGCTCCTCAGAAATGATGCCGGCTTTTACGAAAGCTCGACCAACAGAGCCAGCAGACACGTTAGCCCAAGCATCCACAATCCATTCACAAATTGTGGCGTAACTCGCCCGGCGCTGCCTCCCAGTCTTAGTGAAACTGTGGTCTCCATCTGTCATCCATCGCTCCCACGCCGCTCGCAGCCTTACTTTGAACGGCCGGTTCACCCCGATGTCCAGCGGTTGGAGTTCCTTCGTCAGGCCTCCCGGAATGACAGCAAGCTCAGTGTTCATTTGCTTCACATGTTTTTTCACATCGGCTGTGAGATGGGCACGCATAGAGTCACAGATCAACAGCGATGGTGTTGCGTGGAAAAAACCACCTGGTCTCTTTACATACACCTCCCTCAGCCACTCTTTCATCATTTCCTCATCCATCCAGCCCTTTTGATTTGCCTTAATGATGACTCCTGCTGGAAAAGTCTCTTTAGGCAAAGTCTTTCTCTTAAAAATCACCATAGGCGGCAGTTTCTGTCCATTAGCATGGCAGCCAAGCACAACAGTAAAAGAAGCCTTTTCGTTCCCCGTTGTGCGTACCGCTACCGTGCTGGTCCCCCTCCACAGTGTGACTCACCGGGATGTCAAAAGTGAGCGGCACCTCGTCCATGTTAGTGATAAGGCTGGGTTGGATGTGTTTGTCGGAGATGTGTTTGCTGCAGTAGGAGCGGAAGATGGCCAGCTTTTCATTATAATCCGCTGGAAGTTGCTGCGCTACTGTAGTCCGTGTCCGGATGGAAAAATGGCACCGTTTCATGAAACGAAAGCACCAAGACGGACCTCCTTGGAAATGTTCAATTTTCATTTCTTCTGCTAGCGTTGCTGCTTTTAGTTGAATGGTGACCGTCGAAACGCTTCTCCCACTCGTTCTTTGCTCGGTGATCCACTGCTCGAGTCTTTCCTCCAACTTGGGCCACCGCGCCTTATGTCCGCGGAAACTCAGCTGCGTCTTCTTGACCTGTCGGAGCTCGTTTTCCAGCTTCCTCCACTTGCGAACCATCGATTCATTAATCTCAAATTCTCTCGCGGCTGCTCGATATCCATGTTCCTCCGCGTAGCTGATGGCCTTCAGTTTAAACTGTGCTTCATAAGCGTGTCTCTTTGCCATTTTCAGGGTTGTTAAAACATTGTTCTGCATAATGCACATACCTGTTCGTTTATATACAGTACAGTCCACGCCCACACTTCCTACTTTAACGTTCTCATGGTGTCCTCTACTACGTTCACCTTACAACAACAACAACACACACACATACACACACACATAAGGCGCACCGCACTATAGGGCGCACCGCACATTTTGAAGAAAATCTAAGACGTTTAAGTGCGCCTTATAGTCGTGACAATACGGTACTCAAAACTGCTGTTCGGTGCATTTGCACAGACAAGTCCCTCTCATCCACTGGGGTAAACTCCAACGTAGCAGCACTCAGCCAGGGATTTGTGAGTATCCCCATACCGGTCCATACCGCCCAGTGCCTCACACCTTGGGCAACTCCAGAGAAGAATAGATTCCAAGCCCTACCCAGGAGAACGGTTCCAGAACCAAAGCTGTGTGTAGAGGTCAGCCCCACCAGATGTAACTGATAGCGCTCCACCCCCTGCACATCCCCAGGGGGGTTGCCACATCATTTGTTCAGGCTGTGCCTGGCTGGGCTCTGTGGCAAGCCTGGCCACCAGGTGCTCGCTGACAGACTCTCTGTCTGGGCCCTCAATCTGGACCTGGCTCCAAATGGGGGCCCCAGGCTTTCTTTGGGCAGATTAACTTCTCCTCTGCATTGGTTCACCATTGGGTTTTTGTGATGCATTCAGGCCCCATGCCTGAGACCAGTTTGCCATGGGAGACCCTACCAGGAGAACCAGGCTCAGACAGCACAGCCCTCAGGGTCCTTAGGGACACAAACCTCTACTCTATGTTAAGGTGATGGTTCTCAGAGAGGGACAATACTACTACTACTACTACTACTACTATTACTACTACTACTACTACTAATAATAATAATAATAATAATAATGACAATACTAATAACTAGAAAAGCACTCAGAGAGCGCAGACCTCCGCCAAGCACCATAGTTTTTTATATAAATTGCTATAAAATCCTCCATCTGGATCAGATCTGGATCAGGGATTTGATAGCAGTCCACATTGTAAATCCCTGAGTCAAATTTCATGAGCTTTGGGCAACAATTACCAGAGATATTGAGAAACAATTTTTTGGGTCCCATTTACCCCAATGTTAACGAAAAACCCAGGATTTCTTCTGGATCACCCCCAAAATTAAATCAGTTCTTCCTTTTCACATGTTCAACACACCCTGAAAATTCATCAAAATCCATCCATAAGTTTTTGAGTTATCTTGAACACAGACAAACAAACAAACAAACAAACAGATAAACGCCGGCAAAAACATAACCTCCTTGGTGGAGGTAACAATAATAATAATAATAAATAAGAATAATAAGTGCAGTGGTCAGCACTGTCGCCTCACAGCAAGAGGTTGCAGGTTTGAATTCGGCTTAGGGTCCTTCTGTGTGGAGTCTCCATGTTCTCCCTGTGTTAGTGAGGGTTTTCTCCAGGTTCTCTGGTTTCCTCCCACAGTCCACAGACATGCAGGTCAACTGATGACTCTAAATGTCCAGTAGGTGTGAACGGTGTCTGTCTCTGTGTGTCCTGTGATGGACTGGAGACCTGTCCAGGTGAACCCACCTTCACCCAGTACCAGCTGGGATCAGGTCCAGACCCCCAAGACCCCTAACAGGGAAAGAGGTTGAAGATAGATGGATTACAATAATAATAATGACAATCATAATAATAGTAACAACAATAACACACTTAACAGGGAGGCGGACAGAGAGAGAGAGACTGAAAGAGAGAGAGAGAGAGAGACTGACAGAGAGAAAGAGAGAGAGACTTAACGAGCGAGAGAGAGAAAAAGACTGACAGAGAGAAAGAGAGAGAGAGACAGAGTGAGAGACTTAGAGAGAGAGAAAGATAGACTTAGAGAGAGAGACTGAAAGAGAGAGAGAGACTTAACGAGAGAGAGACAGACAGACAGAGAGAGAGAGACTTAGAGAGAGAGAGACAGACAGAGAGACTTAGAGAGAGAGAAAGAGAGAGAGAGACAGACAGAGAGACTTAGAGAGAGAGACTGAGAGAGAGAGAGAGACTGAAAGAGAGACAGAGAGAGAGAGTCTCCGTGACCGGATCTCTCCCGTTCGGACTCCGGTGTTTTACTTCATTTTTCTGCCTCCAGGCGTCGCATCGTCCGCCGCTGCCGTGACGCCGTCGGTCTGTCTGTCCGTTAGAACCGGGGTCTGTCCGTTGGTCTTTCTGTCTGTCTCGGTATTTTAACGTGGCCGTTGTTCCCGGTCGCCCCCGGTGTGTTTGGACTGTCACCTCTTATCGATGGGAGGATGATCTGCGGACCCCGTTGAGGGAGCGAGCCCGCCGTTCAGGACGTGACCGGACCGGAGAGGGTCTGAGGAGTAGTTTACCGGGACAGAAGCTGGGAGGCTCCACGGGTCGGTAGGTGACACATTCCGGTTAACCCGGTTTACTGAGATGCAGACCCCGAATCTCCATCCTCATCCTCATCAGGACTGCCACTGACAGCTGAACTATGAGGAACAGTAGTGACATGGGTCGGCCTGGTGGTTAGTAGACCAGCAGACCACCTCATCCTGCAGGTTCAGCCTGTCTTCATGTTTCTGTTCCACTTTCTGCAATTAAATGATGATCAGATATTTTATGTTTATGAATTGAGGACCGATGAGTCAGCTGGGCTCAGTGTGGTGAACTCTAACATCTGAGCTCTCTCTTCTTCTATTCTTCCTTCATCTCTTCATCTTACTTCTATTAATTTGAAAGAAGGGGGGGGGGGGGGGGTCTGATCCATTCATCTGATGATTAATCCTGATTGGTCTATCTGTCTGTCAGGTGGTGATGTCATCATGATGCTACCAGTTTCAAGGTTTAAAGGTCAGCCAGTTGGCATGATGACCACAGCAGCACCCTGGCTGTCCTTCAGCAGTGGCCCCACCCCCCACTGGCTTTGGTTGGCCAGCTGGTCAGCAGCGACGTACCAGGCCACGCCCCCTCCAGTATTCTACCCGCCAGCTGTGTGGTTACCTGAACACACACACCTGATACAGGTAAGAGGTCCAGTCTACACCAGCTGGTCCAGTCTGAACCAGCAGGTCCAGTTTAAACCAGCAGGTCCAGTCTACACCAGCTGGTCCAGTTTAAACCAGCAGGTCCAGTCTACACCAGCTGGTCCAGTCTACACCAGCTGGTCCAGTTTAAACCAGCAGGTCCAGTCTACACCAGCTGGTCCAGTCTAAACCAGCTGGCCCAGTCTACGCCAGCTGGCCCAGTCTAAACCAGCTGGCCCAGTCTACACCAGCTGGCCCAGTCTACACCAGCTGGCCCAGTCTAAATCAGCAGGTCCAGTCTGGATGTGTTTTTCAACTCTGAGCCTCGTGGAGTTGTGGTTCAGGATTTGAGCTGATGGAGCAGCTTTCAGTGAATCGATGAGCCAACATGTTTTGACTCCTCATCCAGAGTTTGAGGCATGATGACATCATCAGTCGTCAGATTGTCAAAGCTACGCTCTGATTGGTCATTGACACTGTGGAGTCTCACTGAGTCTCACTGGTAGCGCTGCCTAGCAGCTCCAGGAAGTTACAGTCTCTAACGCCCGGTGTGACGGATGTCGTTCACCTTACATCATATCTCTCATGTGACCTACAGTTAGAGCCTTCTCCAGCGCCACCGCTGTCACATGTAAACTAAAGACATTAACGATCTCTGTGGACAGAGAGACAGTGAAGTGGACCTCGCTGGTCCTCTGTGGATCTGAAGACTCCTGTCTCATTATGAGATGAAATCAGTTAAAGTGTTCAGCATCTTTTAGAGCTTCTCCTCTGCAGTGTGCAGATCAGATGAAACTTTAATGATCCCTGAGGGCCGAGGGAGTAATGGCCCGTTAATTATTGCTGGCTGTTAATTACATCATGCAGACGGAGACGGAGACAGTTTACTGTCTGTCTCTCAGCTGTACTCTGACTGACCCGGTCACACGCCTGGACCACGTCATCCTACAGATATTCACACATGGACTCTGAAGGGGAGGAATGTTTTTCTGCTCAGACCGGAGAGTTTTCATCTTATAGAACCATAAATCCGTTAACGCTCCTTCACCTCGATCAGATATGATGATGATGATGATGATGATTATGATGATGAGAGTGGTCACAGTTCTTCATCTTTCTTTTCTGTCTCTGCTTCATCTTCAGCTCCTTGTTCTGTCTGCAGACTGCCGAAAGGTCAAAAGGTCAAAAGGTCAGGGACACCGGTCTCTGTCTCTATATTCTGTGTGTAAATATGTAGGATATGTATGTATTATTATCTGGGCCGTCAATCTATGACCATATTTAATCAAAAAATAATCACATTTCTGTCTGTTCATAATGTCCCTGAAAGGAGATCAGTCCAGTATTTAATCCTCTGATCAACAAGTTAGTGGACTAATATGCTGCTTTATGTAAATCTGTAAAGGGGGACTGGTGGGGACCCAGAGAACCCATTTACATCCACACATCTGGAGATCAGAGGTCAACTCTGGAGCCTCATTTAACCTCCTTCACTACCAGCTAGTCTGACCTGGTTGGTACTGATGGATCCATCAGGTTCTCTAGTTTCAGATGAGACCAGGATGTAGTAGTAGTAGTCTGGCCTGGTTGATACTGATGGATCCATCACGTTCTCTAGTTTCAGATGAGACCAGGATGTAGTAGTAGTAGTAGTAGTAGTAGTAGTAGTAGTCTGACCTGGTTGGTACTGATGGATCCATCAGGTTCTCTAGTTTCAGATGAGACCACTATGTAGTAGTAGTAGTAGTAGTAGTAGTAGTCTGACCTGGTTGGTACTGATGGATCCATCAGGTTCTCTAGTTTCAGACGAGACCAGGATCTTCACTGTAGCTTTAGAACTGAGAATGAAATATGTGGATGTGTCCCCTTTAAAGTTATGAGATTAAGGTTCTGTTATGACTCCAAACTGAGGCAACAGAGGACTCAAATGCAAACACGTCACAGCAGGGCTTGAGCAAAAAACGGCATCTTTAATGTCAGCAAGGGTTCGGTACACAGAAAGCAATCGATAAGGCAGACACATCAAAAATGGCAGGCTAGGGCTTGGTCAGAAGGACAGGCAGAAATTCAAATAGCGGTAATCAAAATCACTCACTTGGAAAACGCTGGAACTCGTGACGCAGGGAACAAGACGAACTGGCACAGAGGGAACGGGGAAAACATTAAATACTAGTGAGTGATAGACGCTGCACAGGTGGACACAATCAGGGCAGGGAGATGACGATAGGATGCAGGTGAATGGTGTAGTAACTAGATCAGAGGGAGGTGCTCAAACGTGAAGGCGGGAAGCATGCAGGCAGGAAGTGAAGTGATCTGAAATGAGAGGGGATGTTAGAACTACAAAATAAAACAGGAAGTGCAAACAGAAAAGGCATGCAACACGAAACACAAAACATTAAGACACGCTATTCCTAATAGGTTCTTTTTATGGTTCTACTGGCTCTTCCTATTCTATTGGTTCTTTATACGCTATTGGTTCTTTATGCTCTACTGGTTCTTTATGTGGTTCTGTTGGTTCTTTATACTCTACTGTTTCTTTATGTGGTTCTACTGGTTCTACATGTGGTTCTACTGGTTCTCTATACTCTACTGACTCTTTATACTCTCCTGGTTCTTTATACTCTACTGGTTCTTAATGTGGTTCTCTGGTTCTTTATATTCCATTGGTTATTTATATGGGTCTGCTGGTTCTTTATGTGGTTCTCTGGTTCTTTACACTCTCCTGGTTCTTTATGTGGTTCTGTGGGTCTTTTTACTCTACTGATTCTTCATACTCTACTGGTTCTTTGTGTGGATCTTTGGTTCTTTATCCTCTACTGGTTCTTTACACTCAACTGGTTCTTTCTGTGGTTCCCCGGTTCGAAGCAGGTGACACATAGAGGAGAAACTATCAGATAAACGTGAAACCATCAAACTATTCTTGTTGTTTCAGTGGGAACATCCAGCTGTTGAAGTGGTTCCTCTGGTTCATCCGTTCTATCGCTCTTCAACTCTACACCCTTCTCATCATCTCCCCAAGGTACGTACACACACACACACACACACACACACACACAGACATTAGCATGATGCTAACATGCTAACATTTTCGCAGGAAGTGAGCTTGTTCCAGAGGAGAGACAAGCCCCTGCTCCTGACTAATCACATCATCCAGAGGCCTGAAAGACACACCCCCAGGACACGCCTCCCACTGTCCTCCTCTCGACTCTCAGGTACAAGATCACCTGATGCAGGTGGGTGGAGCCAGAGGCGGCTCTTTGAGTGGCTGGTAGATTGAAATCATTTGTCCAATCAGAAACAAGGCTCTTCTGTTTGCCCCTCCCTTTCGTTAATCAAACATGTTTGCTTGAGGTCAGTCATGTGACCTGGAATTTAGATTGCTTCCAGCATGATAGTGTCCAATCAGATCATAACGTTGTGTTTCACAGAACAGTTCGTCCAATCAGGTGACTCAGCTTTGGATGGAGGTGGAGCTACTCTGGTTCTGATCCAACACAGAAAGTTTCTATTTACATTTATTGTGAAAGGCATCATTTCCTGTCGGTGACCAATCCGCTGGCTTTATTGTGCTGCCAGTCAGCTGGAATCAAACCTGTGACTTCTGGAGGCCAGATGTGTTTTGAGGAGACTGCATTCACGTCTGCTACGTTGCCATGACAACAGTGGTTATTGCTGGGAGCTGATAGCGGTGTGGCTCGCTGCTCTGAGACGGCAAACACACACACACACACACACACACACACACACACACACACTCACACACACACACAGGAAAGTGCTGTCAGATGTAATATGAAGATGATTGGTCAATTTAAAATCACACAGTGGAGCATGATGGGAAATTTCTGCTGCTTTAGATCGGAGACATCAGACGTGTTTCTGTTACTATGAGTTTTATCGAACAACTAGATGCGTCGAAACAACAACAGAAAACAGTGTTTACGTTTAATCAGAAGAAATCAGCCACTTCAGTACAGAGTTAAACTACAGAGACCTCTAGTTGACGCCAGAGGGACTGCAGCTTTGGGCCAGTAACACTGAGACTTGGACCTGGCTGGACTGGACTAGACCTTACTGGACTGGGCCTAACTGGACCTGAGAGGACTGGACTGGACTTGACAGGACTGGACCTGACCGGACTGGACTGGAACTGACTGGACCTGATTGGACCTGACTGGACTGGACTGGTCCAAACTGGATCTGACTGGATTGGACTGTCAGCGGTGTTCCCTCCTCAAACCTCCATCTTTGGACATTGTTGTGCAGTTGGGGCTTCAGGAAGCAAACAAACGCAGATTAAATGTGCTTTTATTTTGGTGAATGTGGGAGTGTGTTCGTGTTGTTGATGGTCTGTGGCAGAAGCTCAGTTTCTCTTCAGTGTGTCAGGATGGATTACTTTCTG
The DNA here is from genome assembly GCA_947000775.1 of Pterois miles. Taxonomy (NCBI): domain Eukaryota; kingdom Metazoa; phylum Chordata; class Actinopteri; order Perciformes; family Scorpaenidae; genus Pterois; species Pterois miles. The sequence continues at coordinate 22,178,256 of CAMQGK010000299.1, read as the reverse complement.
GTTCCACCACAGGGTTCCAACATACATAATAAATTAAGAGAGGCCAAGAACAGCTACAAGGACAGGATTGAGACCAAGATGGGGCAGAACCATCCCTCCCTCCATTCACACCTCTGCTGGTCCTTCTGAAGCCATCTCCTCCTTGACTCCCCCCACCCCCCACCTCCCCCTCTCTCAGTTCCAACATACAGTTCCAACATGCGGTTCCAACATACGGTTCCAACATACAGTTCCAAAATACTGTTCCAACATACAGTTGAAACATACAGTTCCAACATACGGTTCCAACATACAGTTCCAACATACGGTTCCAATATACAGTTCCAACATACGGTTCCAACATACGATTCCAATATACAGTTCCAACATACGGTTCCAACATACAGTTCCAACATACGGTTCCAACATACAGTTCCAACATACGGTTCCAACATACGGTTCCAACATACGATTCCAATATACAGTTCCAACATACGGTTCCAACATACAGTTCCAACATATGGTTCCAACATACAGTTCCAACATAAGATAAGATAAAATAAGATATTCCTTTATTAGTCCCACAGTGGGGAAATTCACACATTACAGCAGCAAGTGGGTAGTGCAATAAAAGACAAGAAGCATAGATGTAAAAACAGTATTAATACAAATAAAAATAAATTAGTATATACATAATAGAAAAGTAAAGCCAGAAATGTGTCCATCATATCAATGATATAATTGTACATATAGGTCCTTATTGCCCTTAGGTCCGGTGAGTTTGTTGTGAATGTGAATGTGTATGTAGTCTACTGGGAGCAGTGCTGGTTGTGAATGTGTATGTGGTCTACTGGGAGCAGTGCTGGTTGTGAATGTGTATGTGGTCTACTGGGAGCAGTGCTGGTTGTGAATGTGTATGTGGTCTACTGGGAGCAGTGCTTGTTGTGAATGTGTATGTGGTCTACTGGGAGCAGTGCTGGTTGTGAATGTGTATGTGGTCTACTGGGAGCAGTGCTGGTTGTGGAGTCTAACAGCTGCAGGCAGGAAGGACCTTCTGTAACGCTCCTTTGTACACTTAGGGTGTAGCAGCCTGCCACTGAAGGAGCTCTCCAGAGCTCTGATGGTGTCTCTCATGGGGTGGGAGTCCTTCTCCATCATGGATGACAGCTTAGCCATCATCCTCCTCTCTCCCACCACCTGCACTGTGTCTAGAGAGCATCCCAGGATAGAGCTGGCCCTTTTAATAATCTTATCCAGCCTCTTCCTGTCTGCAGCTGTGATGCTGCTGCCCCAGCAAACCACTCCATAAAATATGGCTGATGCCACCACAGTGTCATAAAATGTTTTCAGGAGTGTCCCCTGCACTCCAAAAGACCTCAGTCTCCTGAGCAGATACAGGCTGCTCTGGCCTTTTTTATGGAGTTCAGAGGAATTTGTGGTCCACTCCAGTTTATTGTTCAGGTGAACACCCAGGTATTTATAAGATGTCACCATCTCAATGTCTGATCCCTGGATGTTCACCGGTGTTGGAGGTGGATGAGTTTGCCTGCGGAAATCCACCACCAGCTCTTTAGTTTTTCCTGCGTTGATCTGGAGGTGGTTCCGCAGGCACCAGTCCACCAAGTCCTGGGAAAGTTCTCTGTACTCCCCATCGTCCCCATCAGTGATGAGGCCGACGATAGCAGAGTCGTCAGAGAACTTCTGCAGGTCACAGGTTGGTGAGTTGTAAGTGAAGTCTGCAGTGTAGAGCGTGAAGAGGAACGGAGCCAGAACCGTTCCCTGCGGGGCCCCGACACTGCAGACCACCGTGTCTGAAATGAAGTCCTGTGTCCTCACATACTGTGGGTGGTTTGTGAGGTAGTCCAGTACCCAGGATGTAAGATGGTGATCTACCCCTGCAGTCTCCAGTTTGTCCCTCAGAAGTGTCGGCTGGATGGTGTTGAAAGCACTGGAGAAATCAAAGAACATGATCCTCACAGTGCTCCCAGGCTTCTCCAGGTGAGACAGAGCTCGGTCCAACAGGAAGATGACGGCATCGTCCACCCCAATGCCAGGTTGATAGGCAAACTGTAGTGGGTCCATGGATGGACTCACCACAGGGCGGAGATGTTGGAGGACCAGGCACTCCAGGGCCTTCATCAGGTGGGATGTTAATGCCACCGGCCTGAAGCTGCTGGGGTCCTTGGGGTGTGGGGTCTTGGGCACAGGTACCACGCAGGATGTCTTCCATAGTTGTGGTACCTTCCTCAGCTTCAGGCTCAGGTTGAATAGATGTCCAAATGTCCCACACAGCTGGTCTGCGCAGGACTTCAGGAGCCTGGAGCTGATGCCATCTGGACCCGTAGCCTTCCTCACGTTCATCTTCTTGAGGTAGTTCTTCACCTGAAGTGTTGTGAAGGACAAACTGGAGCAGGGGGGCTGTGTGTCAGAGGCAGTGGAGGGGGGTGGTTGGGGGGCAGAGTTGAGTAGTGTAGCAGAGAGGGGTTGTCTGAGGGACGAGCCTACTGAGAGTAGAGCTGGAGCCGTACGAAGAGCTGTAGGTGTCGATGTCAGTGGGGGGGCTGTTGTTGAGCTGAAGGTGGTGAAGGAGGGGGGGGGCACTGTCTTGAAGTGGCAGATGAAGGGGGTGCAGCAGGGTGGACTGGGCCGGGGGAGGGGCAGGTGACTCATCAAACCTGTTAAAGTAATGGTTCAAATCATTCACCCACTTTAGGTCTCCCACAGCCTTGGAGTCTGGTTTCTTGTGGCCTGAGATGGTTTTTAGGCCTTTCCAGACTCCACTGATGTTGTTCTGCTGCAACTGTTCCTCCATCTTCCTCCTGTAACTGTTCTTCCCCTCCCTGATTTTTCTCCTTAGCTCCCTCTGAACAGCCTTCAGCTCCTCCTTGTTTCCTGATTTAAAGGCCCTCTTCTTCTCGTTAAGGAGGGCCTTTATATCAGGATTAATCCAGGGTTTGTTGTTGGAAAAACACCTTACCATCCTGGTTGGTACGGTGTTTTCCATGCAGAAGTTTATGTAGTCCGTGATGCAGCCCGTCAGTCCATCTATGTCCTCCCCATGAGAGTCCCACAGTTCCTCCCACATTGTTGTGCTGAAACAGTCCTGCAGAGCTTCCTCAGCTTCTTTGGACCATGTCCTCACTGTGCGGGAGACGGCTGGTTCTCTGTGTACCAGGGGTCTGTACACAGGCTGGAGATGAACCAGGTTGTGGTCTGATTTGCCAGGGGGAGGAGGGGGGATGATGTGTATGCCTCCTTGCAGTTGGCATACAATAAGTCCAGGATTTTACTGTCCCGTGTGCAGCATAAAACAAATGGGTGAAAGTTGGTAGAGTGGAGGACAGAGAGACATGATTAAAGTCTCCAGAGACCAGGAGGAGGGCCTGAGGGTGCTGTGTCTGCAGCCTGCTAGTGACTGAATATAGGACATCACAAGCTGTGTCACCGTTAGCAGAGGGGGGAACATACACAGCCATCATGATAACGTGTAAAGTCCTGCAGTAAATAATACGGCCTCATACTAACGGCCACCAGCTCGATGTCCCTGCTGCAGTGTTGGTCTTTAACAGTGATGTGACCAGGGTTACACCATCTATCATTCACAAACACCGCCAGTCCTCCTCCTTTCCTCTTACCGCTTTCTCTCGTCCTGTCCGCCCGCACCAACTTAAACCCGTCCAGCTCTGTCACTGTGTTCGTGGTCGCCGCCGTCAGCCACGTCTCGGTGAACACCATCACGCTGCACTCCCGGTACTCCCGCTGATGTCGATACAGTGATACATACATGATACGATACATGATACAGTTCCAACATACAGTTCCAACATACCGTTCCAACATACAGTTCCAACATACGATTCCAATATACAGTTCCAAAATACGGTTCCAACATACAGTTCCAACATATGGTTTCAACATACAGTTCCAACATATGGTTCCAAGATACGGTTTCAACATACAGTTTCACCATACAGTTCCAACATACGGTGCCAACATACTGTTCCAGCATACAGTTCCAACATACCGTTCCAGCATACAGTTCCATTATACGGTTCCAACATACAGTTCCAACATATGGTTCCAACATACAGTTCCAACATATGGTTCCAAGATACGGTTTCAACATACAGTTTCACCATACAGTTCCAACATACGGTTCCAACATACTGTTCCAGCATACAGTTCCAACATACGATTCCAATATACAGTTCCAACATACGGTTCCAACATACAGTTCCAACATATGGTTCCAACATACAGTTCCAACATATGGTTCCAGCATACAGTTCCAACATATGGTTCAAAGATACAGTTTCAACATACAGTTTCACCATACCGTTCCAACATACAGTTCCAACATACGGTTCCAGCATACAGTTCCAACATAAGGTTTCAACATACAGTTCCAACATACGGTTCCAACATACAGTTCCAACATACGTTTCCAACATACAGTTCCAACATACCGTTCCAGCATACAGTTCCAACGTACGATTCCAATATACAGTTCCAGCATACAGTTCCAAGATAGGGTTCCAACATACAGTTCAAGCATACACTTCCAACATATGGTTCCATCATACAGTTCCTAGATATGGTTCCAACATTCAGTTCCGACATACATTTCCAAGATACGGTTCCAACATATGGTTCCAACATACAGTTCAAACATACAGTTCCAACATACAGTTCCGACATACGGTTCTGACATACAGTTCCAAGATAAGATATGATAAGATAAGATAAGATATTCCTTTATTAGTCCCACAGTGGGGCGGTTCCAACATACAGTTCCAACATACAGTTCCAACATACAGTTCCAAAATACGGTTCCAACATACAGTTCCAACATACAGTTCCGACATACAGTTCCAAAATACGGTTCCAACATACAGTTCCAACATACAGTTCCAACATACAGTTCCAAAATACGGTTCCAACATACAGTTCCAACATACAGTTCCAACATACAGTTCCAAAATACGGTTCCAACATACAGTTCCAACATAAAGTTCCAACATACAGTTCCAAAATACGGTTCCAACATACGGTTCCAACATACAGTTCAAACATACAGTTCCAAAATACGGTTCCAACATACGGTTCCAACATACAGTTCCAACATACAGTTCCAAAATACGGTTTCAACATACAGTTCCAACAGACAGTTCCAACATACAGTTTCAAAATACGGTTCCAACATACAGTTCCAACATACAGTTCCAACATACGGTTCCATGCACTCATCTCATGAATGTCTCTTTGTGGATTCTTACATACAGTGTGTGTGTGTTAGTGTTATAGTGTTAGTGTTATAGCGTGTTTGTGTTATAGTGTTATCACAGCCATTCTCACTTAGAATGTCATCAAGTTCCAAACTTGAAGGTTGTGGAATGGTGTAAGGATTGTTTTAGTTCAGTGATGTCTGTCTACGACACTGGAAACTGTCTCCACGTTGTCCTCCCATCAGCTGATATCCAGCTGATTATCCATGCCAGCCAAGTGTCAAATAAACGTGTTAACAACAGGGAGAAGAACTCGATGTAAACAACATTTTATAATATTTCAATCAAATCCAGCCAGCCATATCTAACCCAGAACTAGCTGTCAGGACTCCTGCGACCAGGCATCATATGTTACATCACCTGTTGTTTTATGTTCTCTTTTCAGTAAAGCAAATCCCAATAATCTGCGTTTTAATCAGGAACAGTATCTTAAAATAATCCAGTCAGAGAAAGGAGATTTCAAAAGTTCAGTTCAAGCTTGTAATTTTACTAAATTTCTGCTGATTTCTCCTCCTCATCATTATGAAGTTAATGTCCATAACGTCACCTTGAGATGAGGATGAAAGTCCACTGAGACGAGTCCATGAGGAGTTCTGCAGAAGACATTAACCTTTACAAACAAAAGTCTCCTTATCAACTAAAACAAGTCTCATTTACAGCTAGAAGGATTTTCTACCTCTCAGCAGTAAAACAGGAAGTCGCTGCTTCTCTGCCTAAAATACTCATAATACTATATCTGTTTAGGATGAATTGTACTGATCAATGTAGTATATTAGCTATTCAGAAAATCAAAGACAGGCAGAGCTGAAAAAAATCAAGTCATTGTGTAATATATAAATACATAAATATAAGATTATCTTGGTGATTGAAAGCATGATTTGTCTCTTGGTGTTTTTTGGTTCATTGACCCAGTTGTAAATAAACTAAAACTAAATAAAAACACTTTAGGTGTATTGGTAGAAAAATAAGGATTACAACACTTTACTGGACCAGGTAAGATGGCCGCCGTATGGGTCCATCCTGGAACAACACGTCACATCTACGGACTATTAATACTGACTACTAACGATTATTTGTTTCAGATAAATACTCAATGTGAATATAACCATAATTATAACCACATGACATCAAACTCCAGTTTAACACTACACTTTGTCAAAAACACAAACGTTAGTGGGGACCCACTCAGATGACCTGGAGGTCCTGGTCACTACATCACTGCAGTACGATCAATACAGTGTCATTACAGTAGTGATAAGCAGTATCAGTATCAGTGTGTTATATCACAGTAATTGTGCTGCAGATAATTAAAATGTGCTGTGATCTTGGATAACTGTATGAACCCGAGCAGAGCATCGAGTTACATTAACCATCTTTACACAGATGTTTTATTGTCGCTGTGATGCTGCTGCTGTCAACAGATTTAGGTCAGTGTTTCCTGAAAGGAATGAGCCGAGTGGAGGCGTCATCCATGATACACATTAACAAACACAGTCAGATATGTTCAAACAGACGAGTTAAACCAGAGTCTCACTGGGATCTGTTCTTCATCACAGACAAAACATCTTCACGATCAATGAACATGATGTTACTGTTCAGCTCCTCACACCTCTTTTTCTAATTTTTGGTTCATAACTCCTGAAAGTTCTGTGAAATCATCTTTCATTGAATTTTCAGGAGCAACAGAAAACTACAGGCGACAGTTTGAAAGTGAAATAATCTACTGATGAGTTATCTGCTCTTAGAGTCTTGACATCTGTCAGTACGTCATTCAGTACATCAGCTGGTCGGCTGGGCAGCTGGAGGCTCTGACTTAGCCAGTTAGGACTTCCAATGTGTTTCTCTGTGTCCAGGTCGTGTTAAAAGACATGCAACTAAGACCAGAGACATGGAGCCAGAGGACGCCTCCTCCTCCTCCTCCGCCTCCTCCGCCTCCTCTGCCTCCTCCTCCTGTTCCCTCCCACTGCACCTCCTCTCTACATCTCCTCTCCACCAGCCTCTCTCCACTGCTAATCGTCCAACAGGTGAGTCAGGGTTCTTATCTGGATCAATAGCAGGTTCTGGTTCTAGATGGAGGAATAAATGCTGCAGAGTGATTGAGGATCAGTAACAGAATCAGAATCGTATTTATCTGAACTTTGACTCTGGTTTTATGTCTCTCAATGTTTGAAAATAAAAATAAGAACTGGGAACAAAGAAAACATATGGAAACATAGAGCTGAGGAACAGTTTGGACTGTTGTTACACTAGTAATTTTAATTAAATGGAGCTCTGCTTAATTTCATGCTGTTGTGGATCTGCAACAGCAACAGCGTCTGCAGCAGCAACAGCGTCTGCAGCAGAAACAGTGTCTGCAGCAGCAACAGCGTCTGCAGCAGAAACAGTGTCTGCAGCAGCAACAGCGTCTGCAGCAGAAACAGTGTCTGCAGCAGCAACAGCGTCTGCAGCAGCAACAGCGTCTGCAGCAGCAACAGTGTCTGCAGCAGCAGCAGCACCTGCAGCAGCAACAGCGTCTGCAGCAGAAACAGTGTCTGCAGCAGCAACAGCGTCTGCAGCAGAAACAGCGTCTGCAGCAGAAACCGTGTCTGCAGCAGCAACAGCGTCTGCAGCAGCAACAGCGTCTGCAGCAGAAACAGCGTCTGCGGCAGAAACAGCATCTGCAGCAGCAACAGTGTCTGCAGCAACACCATCTGCAGCAGCAACAATGTCTGCAACAGCAACAGCGTCTGCAGCAACAACAGCGTCTGTGGCAGCAACAGCGTCTGCGGCAGAAACAGCGTCTGCAGCAGCAACAGCGTCTGCGGCAGCAACAGCGTCTGCGGCAGAAACAGTGTCTGCAGCAGAAACAGTGTCTGCAGCAACAGCGTCTGCAGCAGCAACAGCGTCTGCAGCAGCAACAGCGTCTGCAGCAGCAACAGTGTCTGCAGCAGCAACAGTGTCTGCAGCAACAGCGTCTGCAGCAACAGCGTCTGCAGCAGCAACAGCGTCTGCAGCAGCAACAGTGTCTGCAGCAGCAACAGTGTCTGCAGCAGCAACAGCGTCTGCAGCAGCAACAGCGTCTGCAGCAGAAACAGCGTCTGCAGCAGCAACAGCGTCTGCAGCAGAAACAGCGTCTGCAGCAGCAACAGCGTCTGCAGCAGAAACAGCGTCTGCGGCAGCAACAGTGTCTGCGGCAGAAACAGCGTCTGCGGCAGAAACAGTGTCTGCAGCAGAAACAGTGTCTGCGCAGAAACGGCGTCTGCAGCAGCAACAGTGTCTGCAGCAGAAACAGCGTCTGCAGCAGCAACAGTGTCTGCGGCAGAAACAGCGTCTGCGGCAGAAACAGTGTCTGCAGCAGAAACAGCGTCTGCGGCAGAAACGGCGTCTGCAGCAGCAACAGTGTCTGCAGCAGAAACAGCATCTGCAGCAGTGGTACAGACTGAATGCGATTCATATAGAATCAGACAGATTTTACTGATTCATTGATCAGCTGATTGATGCCACGGCTGTTTGAGACGGGTTGTATCCAACATGTGACTGACGTGATTGAAATCTTCTAGAGACAATAAAGACATGATTTATTAACAACAAATTTACTAAATTTTGAGTTTCAATTGACACATTTCACCCTGTCACCATGTCATCCTGCTCTAGTCATCAACGTCTGTTTCAGTGTTCTGCTGCGTTATGAATAATTAATGATTCATCAGCTTTTATAAAATGTAAAATAGCTCGTTTCAGCTGCTGTTTGATTATCCTGAAACTGTGTGTGTGTCTCAGAGGCATTGTTTAATCTCCTACCCACAATCCCCTGCTCCTCTCATCCAGACGTGTGTGTGTTTGATGAAGTAATGAGTTCTGAATAGAGCTGATAAGGTTACACACACACACACACACACACACACACACACACACACACTCACACACACACAGTGCAGCTGGATGTTGGGATGAGTTCTTTATCAGTGTTATTGATCAGTGATCAGATTAATGATGTAATTGATCGTCATCTCTCCCTGTTCAGGGAAGGTGAAGTCAGTGGTTCCAGAAGCAGCTCTTCCTCCATTTTGGACTGAAAGCTACCAGTAAAACATCCTCCTACAACCAGACGGACTACAGTAATAACTATGTTATTATATGCCATTGTCATATTTAATGTCTCTATTGAAACGTTCTGTGTTGAACAATACAGATTATTACAATTCTAATATTACAATCCACCAAAATCTCCTAAAGCAAACATTTGAAGAGATATCTATGATTTCTGCTGGATCTGGTTTCATGTGAGATCTAGACCAGTTTCACAGCCTAGTCCCAGTTTAGTGAGCCGGATGGCTCGTTTACATCATGGACTGTTATCACCTTTTTATCTTGAAAGAGCAACAGCGAATGAGGAAACTCCAATACTCAGCCCACCAATCACATTCACACAGACACTCACATACAATGTTCATGGCTGCAGTAGCCAGTTACCTCAATTTCAGCTTCTTCAGTCAATCAGCTGGTTAGCAATAAACTGTGTCTGCAGTTTAAAGCAGAAGCCTGTAAAGATGAGCTATGAGCTCCTCCTGAAAACATCCAAGTACACCCCAGAGAACTGTATGTGTGAGGCTAACTAAAGACTGGAGGCTAACTAAAGACTGGAGGCTAACTAAAGACTGGAGGCTAACTTAAGACTGGAGGCTAACTAAAGACTGGAGGCTAACTAAAGACTGAAGGCTAACTTAAGACTGGAGGCTAACCAAAGACTGGAGGCTAACTGAAGACTGGAGGGTAACTGAAGACTGGAGGCTAACCAAAGACTACATGCTAACTAAAGACTGGAGGCTAACTAAAGACTGAAGGCTAACTTAAGACTGGAGGCTAACCGAAGACTGGAGGCTAACTGAAGACTGGAGGGTAACTGAAGACTGGAGGCTAACCAAAGACTACATGCTAACTAAAGACTGGAGGCTAACTAAAGACTGGAGACTAACCAAAGACTGGAGGCTAACCAAAGACTGGAGGCTAACCGAAGACTACAGGCTAACCAAAGACTGGAGGCTAACCAAAGACTGGAGGCTAACTAAAGACTGGAGGCTAACCAAAGACTACAGGCTAAATAAAGACTGGAGGCTAACTAAAGACTGGAGGCTAACTGAAGACTGGAGGCTAACTAAAGAATGAAGGCTAACTTAAGACTGGAGGCTAACCGAAGACTGGAGGCTAACTAAAGACTGGAGGGTAACTGAAGACTGGAGGCTAACCAAAGACTACATGCTAACTAAAGACTGGAGGCTAACTAAAGACTGGAGACTAACCAAAGACTGGAGGCTAACCAAAGACTGGAGGCTAACTAAAGACTGGAGGCTAACTGAAGACTGGAGGCTAACCGAAGACTGGAGGCTAACTAAAGACTGGAGGCTAACCAAAGACTGGAGGCTAACCAAACACCGGAGGCTAACTAAAGACTGGAGGCTAACCAAAGACTGGAGGCTAACTAAAGACTGGAGGCTAACCGAAGACTACAGGCTAACCAAAGACTGGAGGCTAACCAAAGACTGGAGGCTAACCAAAGACTACAGGCTAAATAAAGACTGGAGGCTAACTAAAGACTGGAGGCTAACCGAAGACTGGAGGCTAACTAAAGACTGGAGGCTAACCGAAGACTACAGGCTAACCAAAGACTGGAGGCTAACCAACGACTGGAGGCTAACTAAAGACTGGAGGCTAACCAAAGACTACAGGCTAACTAAAGACTGGAGGCTAACTAAAGACTGGAGACTAACCAAAGACTGGAGGCTAACTAAAGACTGGAGTCTAACCAAAGACTACAGGCTAACTAAAGACTGGAGGCTAACTAAAGACTGGAGACTAACCAAAGACTGGAGGCTAACTAAAGACTGGAGGCTAACTAAAGACTGGAGTCTAACTGAAGACTGGAGGCTAACCAAAGACTGGAGTCTAACTGAAGACTGGAGGCTAACCAAAGACTGGAGATTAATTTAAGACTGGAGGCTAACTAAAGACTGGAGGCTAACCGAAAACTGGAGGCTAACTAAAGACTGGAGGCTAACGCTAGCAGTGAGCTAAAGCTCCACATCTAAAATGTCATCTTGCTGTTGTTGGCTGCCAGAATCCATATATCAACATCTGAGATGACAATCTGTGATTGGAGGATCTACAGAGCTACAATATCAGAGAAACCTTTCAGAGATGGAGAGGAAATGATGCTAATATTTAGCCTTCTGCTAAAAGGGGCGGCAGTAGCTCAGTCTGTAGGGAGTTGGCTTGGGAACCGGAGGGTCACCGGTTCAAGTCCCGACATGACCAAGAACTGAGTGTGAACTGGTAGCTGGAGAGGTGCCAGTTTACCTCTTGGGCACTGCCGAGGTGCCCCTGAGCAAGGCACCAAACCCCCAACTGCTCGGGGCGCTTGTCAGGAGCAGCCCCCTCACTCTGACATCTCTCCATTTGATGCATGTATATGGGTCCTGTTTGTGCATGTGTGTGTCTCGGGTCTGCATGTACCGTGTATAAGTAAAAACAACAGAGTGTAAAAATTGAATTTCCCCATTGTGGGACAAATAAAGGAATATCTTCTTCTTCTTCTTCTTCTTCTTCTTCTTCTTAAAAGCAGCTGTGAGCCGTTGACTACCGTTAGCAGAAGGCTAAACTGTTAGCATCCCTTTCTCTCCATCTCTGAAACTCTTCTCTGATATCGTCCGACTCTCTTTTTGACTGACTTTACTGAAGGATAGTTAACTATTGACATCCAAAGATTTATACGCCCTCAGTTTATCTTTACAGCGCTGCCGTTGGCCTCCAGCCCGCTGGTCAGACTGCTGGCTACTTAGCTAGCTGAGCTTGCTAATTCCTCCATGCTGTCATGAAACACAGAAGATGAGCTGAACAAAGTTGTCGCTCATCTGGTGATAGCACTGTGCTTTCCTATGCTGTGACCAGAGTGAGTGGATGAAGCATTAAGTTGTTAAATTTTACTAATTTAGTGACTGGCTAGTTAGCTAGCTACATTGCTAATTCCACCATGCTACAGAAAATGAGGCTAACAGCAGACAGAGCTGGGTCACGGTCCCTCTGCCTCAGTCCTCACCGCTAGGAGACTACTTCAGCAGGAGGAGAGCAGGAGCTAGCTAGCTAGCTAGTCAGTCTCTGGCCAAGCTAGCTAGCTAACTAGCTAGTCAGTCTCCAGACAATGAGATCTGACCTTCAGAACTGCTGAGACCTGCTAACCGTAACCTGTCTTCATCTTCATCATCATCATCGTCATCATCTGTATTATCTTCATATTCATCATCTGCATCTTCATCATTATCTTCATCATCTTTATCCTCATCTTCATCTTGATCTTCATCTTTATCTTCATCATCATCTTCATCATCATCTTCATCCTCATCTTCACCCTCTTCAGGTTCATCATCTTCATCATTCATCCTGTTTCATCTCCTCTCCCCTCCTCTTCCTCACCCCTTTGTCTTTTCTTCTTTTGTTCCTCCTGTTGCTTCATTAGTGGTTTCCTGTCTGGGGGCCTGTTAGTGTTTGAGATCCATCACAGTCTTCAGCTGTAATGAACCAATTGGAGTTTAACGCTCGAGACGCACACATGCCCACTTCCTGTGTGTGTGTGTGTGTGTGTGTGTGTGTGTGTGTGTGTTTACATGTCATTGTGAGGACCTCCGTGTTCACCAGCACTGTGGGGACCAACCTGACGGGCCTCATTAGTTGAAAAAAGATTAAGGACTTGATTAACATTTAGAGACAGAACTCATTAAACGTAATTCATAATCATTCAATACCTGACAAACATTACATGGAATACAATGAATGTTCTGGTTCTGTTGTGTCCATTTTCTGAATCTTACTGATCTGTTGTTTATTGTTTCTGTTTGAAAATCAGAGTTGTTCTCATACTGATACCAGTATCAGGTACCGGTATCAGGTATCGGTATCAGGTATCGGTATCAGGTACCGGGATCATCTATCAGGTACCTGTTCAGGTATCAGTATTAGGTGTCAGGTATCAGGTATTAGTATCAGGTATCAAGTACCAGTGTCAGGTATTGGTATCAGGTATTAGTATCAGCTATCAGGTACCAGTATCAGGTATTGGTATCAGGTATCAGGTATCAGATTCAGGTATCAGGTACCAGTATCAGGTATTGGTATCAGGTATCAGGTACCGGTCTCAGGTATCAGGTACTGGCATCAGGTACTGGTATCAGGTATCAGGTACCAGTATCAGGTATTGGTATCAGGTCTCAGGTATCAGGTACTGGTATCAGGTACCGGTATCAGGTATCAGGTACCAGTATCAGGTATTGGTATCAGGTATCAGGTACCGGTCTCAGGTATCAGGTACCGGTATCAGGTATTAAGATAAGATAAGATGAGATATTCCTTTATTAGTCCCACAGTGGGGAAATTCACACATTACAGCAGCAAGTGGATAGTGCAATAAAAGACAAGAAGCATAGATGTAAAAACAGTATTAATACAAATAAAATAAATTAAATTAGTATATACATAATAGAAAAATAAAGCCAGAAATGTATCCATCATATCAATGATATAGTTGTACATATAAGTCCTTATTGCACTTATGTCCGGTGAGTTTGTTGTGAATGTGACTGTGTATGTGGTCTACTGGGAGCAGTGCTGGTTGTGAATGTGTATGTGGTCTACTGGGAGCAGTGCTGGTTGTGGAGTCTAACAGCTGCAGGCAGGAAGGACCTTCTGTAACGCTCCTTCGTACACTTAGGATGTAGCAGCCTGTCACTGAAGGAGCTCTCCAGAGCTCTGATGGTGTCTCTCATGGGGTGGGAGTCCTTCTCCATCATGGATGACAGCTTAGCCATCATCCTCCTCTCTCCCACCACCTGCACTGAGTCCAGAGAGCATCCCAGGACAGAGCTGGCCCTTTTGATAATCTTATCCAGCCTCTTCCTGTCTGCAGCTGTGATGCTGCTGCCCCAGCAAACCACTCCATAAAATATGGCTGATGCCACAACAGTGTCATAAAATGTTTTCAGGAGTGTCCCCTGCACTCCAAAAGACCTCAGTCTCCTGAGCAGATACAGTCTGCAAAAATGAAAGAAAAGATTAAAAAGTTTTTAAAGAGAAATATTGGTATCAGGTATTGGTATCAGGTACCAGTATCAGGTATTGGTATCAGGTCTCAGGTATCAGGTACCGGTATCAGGTACTGGTATCAGGTACCGGTATCAGGTATCAGGAACCAGTATCAGGTATTGGTATCATTGGTATCATATTTATAATATTTGTTTGTTCAGCACATTTCAGCAGAGACATTAAATATAAAAACTGTAGTTCTACTGTTTTACTGGCGTCCAGTTGTCGCAGCTCTGCTGCTGATGTTGACGTGGAACCAACTACTGACTTTCACTTCTGACCAACATACGCTGTTCGGTATCGGTAGTCAGAGCGAGGACAACGTCAGACAGTTGGTGATGCTTCACATCCAGCATCCTCTGCCTCCTGGAGCATTGGTCAGCTTCAACAGTAGCAACCTTATAAAACATCTGAAGACGCAACACGTGAAAGAAGACGACGACAACGAGCGGGAAGAAAAGGAGGAACCGCAGCAGCAGTCGTCGAGAGACATTTATCAGGCAGGTATCGGATCGGTTCTCGGTGTTTGCCGATACCGCAAGTTCACGTGTCCATATCAGTAGTAAAAATGGTGTCGGAACATGTCTATTGAATATATTGTATTTCTGGAGCTAATCATTGTGGGACTGTGTTAGTGACAGTGCTTTCTGATTGGCTGCTTGACGTTCATGTGATCAACCAGACCCCTGCCTTGTGTGTGAGATTACATTTTGTTTTCAGTGTTTCATCACTGTGGTGACTAGTTGGTGCTGATGGTGACAGCTCTCTCTGTTTCCACAGCAACCCCGCTTCTCGTCTTGCATGTGATTGGTCGTGGGGGGGTAAGAGACAAGACAGAAAAATCAAGAAATAAATCGGATTATAAAAGGAGGAAGAAGACAGGAAGTCAAAAAAAATAGATGGAGACACTTCAAACGAAGCTGAGCTGCTCAGAGCTGAGAGAGAGAGAGAGACAGAGAGAGAGAGAGAGATATAGAGACAGAGAGAGAGAGAGACAGAGAGAGAGAGAGACAGAGAGAGAGAGAGAATTGAATTTTAACAAGACTTTAATAAAAACTCAATGTACAAGATACAAGTGAGAGTAAAAACAGATTCACAGAATCCAGATCAGTTCAGTCCTCTTCCAAACATCAGCTGATCGTCTTCAACATAGCAAAGAACATGTTTGTAGCAGCACACAGTGGAGAATCTGTCCAGGTCCTTCATCATTCTGTAGTAATTAAAATCAACATTTTCATCAATACTAGAACAGCATTGTCGTCTGCAGCTTTCTCTACTCTGGTCCTTCTGCTCAGGTCCACGGCCATCTTTGTTCTCCCCAGAATGAAATTATAGAGTTGACATTCGTCTTTTTTCTTCTGGGAGAACCTGTAGCCCAGAATGAACATGCGCTGAGAGAAAGACTCTCCAAATAGTCCAAATAATCGTTCTAGCATTGAGAACAGTGGCAGCAGACGACAACACTCCAAGAACCAGTGAAAACCAGCCTCACAGAGCAGAACGACGATCATGACTGACCTCAGGGTTGATGACAGAAATAAAAGCATTCACAGCTATAATGTAAGACCCTCCACTGCAGGTCAGCAGCTCTTTGAACCAACGGTGGTTTATACAGGGCCCTCCACTCAGGCCCAATAGCGTCACTGAGACCCAAGTGAGTCCTCCACTCAGGTCCAACAGCGTCACAGAGACCCAAGTGAGTCCTCCATGGGGTGTCGGTTTTTCCGTTCAATTTGTCTTTATTTAAGACGCGAACAAACATTGTATATGTTCCTTTTTTAAGTGCGTCTTGAAGGGAAAAACCAGCAGACCTCCCACTTTTTAAAAACAATCCTGAACAGTCTTTAAAATCTGGGAAAATACTCAGCGAAGGAAAACCATCAGCATCATCAGCTTTAACACAACCATCACAGTACTGTTTTAACAGAGTCCACATCAGCATCATGGGCTTTACCAGAACCATCACAGTCCTGTTTTAAAAGAGTCCACATCAGCATCATGGGCTTTACCAGAACCATCACAGTCCTGTTTTAAAAGAGTCCACATCCGCATCATGGGCTTTACCAGAACCATCACAGTCCTGTTTTAAAAGAGTCCACATCCGCATCATGGGCTTTACCAGAACCATCACAGTCCTGTTTTAAAAGAGTCCACATCCGCATCATGGGCTTTACCAGAACCATCACAGTCCTGTTTTAACAGAGTCCGCTCACTGACTGAGAGACTTTCTCTCCATCTGCTGAGCAACAGAGACACAGTCCGAGTGGATTTCACCTCTAGTCGACAGGCCAGAGCAGCTGCATTGTCCAAGTTTGCACCTGCAAGCTGAACCACATGTCCCAGAGTCACCACTTTGGACAGACAGAACCTCCTGAGTAGAGCCGGTCCCACCTGACAGACTGCACTGAAACGGGTCCCCTGGAGAACTGGTTCCTGGAGCAGCCAGTACACAGAGCTGTGGTGTCCCAGCCTCTCCTTCTTCAACAGGCTCCATACCTTAAAAAGTCCACGATAAAAACCAGGTAAAACCATGATGTCCTGTTGTTTCAAGTCCATTAGAAACAGAGATCTGTCCAGTCCCAGTCCACCTAGCTGACTCAGAATGGTGCAAGCCAGTGGCCTCCACACCAAATCAGCAGGACCGCACAGAAACCTCTGTAGAAACTGGAACCGGAAGGTGG
Source organism: Pterois miles (assembly GCA_947000775.1). Classification (NCBI taxonomy): domain Eukaryota; kingdom Metazoa; phylum Chordata; class Actinopteri; order Perciformes; family Scorpaenidae; genus Pterois; species Pterois miles. The sequence continues at coordinate 22,161,203 of CAMQGK010000299.1, read as the reverse complement.
CTTCCCTGCTGCTCAGGTGGATCAGACCCTGTCCTCCGTCATCCTTCGGCAGATACAGCAGACTCTGAGGCACCCAGTGCAGTTTGTCCCAGAAGAAGTCTACAAGAACAGTCTGAATCTTTGACAGCAGGTCAGGTGGGGGGTCAACGACTGCCAGGCGATGCCATAGGCTGGACGAAACCAAGTTGTTGGTGACCAGGACTCGACCTCTGTAGGACATTTTTGATAAAATCCATTTCCATTTTTCTAGACGACCTTTGACTCTTTCGAGAGCATTTTCCCAGTTTTTAAAAACAAACGATTAATTTCCTAAAAACACTCCTAAATATTTTAGCCCCTCCGTCTTCCACATCAGCCCCCCAGGCAAACTGAGCCTCCTCTCTAGTCCACCAACACTGAGAGCCTCACTTTTGTCCCAGTTGACTCTGGCTGACGATATTGAGCCAAACTGGGCCACATCCCTCTCCAGCACATCAACATCCCACTGGCTGTCCACCAGAATGACCACATCATCTGCATAGGCTGACAGTTTTAAAGGTGCATTACACCCGGGAACCGTCAGCCCCTGAAGGTCACATCGAAGTTTATGGAGCAAAGGTTCGATTGCCAGCGAGTATAACATGCCAGAGAGGGCGCAGCCCTGCCGAACTCCTCTCTGGACCTGAAAAGGAGCGCTCAAACCACCATTGATCTTTAGTACACTCTGAATGTCACAATATAAAACCTTAACTGTGTTAATAAAACCAGGACTAAAACCAAAGGCACTCAATGTGAGCCACAAATATTCATGTTCGACACGATCAAAAGCTTTTTCCTGATCCATTGATATGATTCTGGCTTTGAGGCCAAACATCTTACAGATCTCTAAAAGGTCTCTAATTAAAATAATATTATCAGAGATCTGTCTGCCTGGTACACAGTATGTCTGATCACAGTGAATCACCTGCTGCATCACTCTGCTCAGCCTGGTTGCCAACACCTTGGAGAGGAGCTTATAGTCCGAGCAGAGCAGAGACACAGGCCTCCAGTTTTTAACCAGCTGCAGGTCACCTTTCTTAGGCAGCAAGGTGAGGACCGCCCTCCTGCAGCTCAGCGGCAGACGCCCTCCGGCGAGACTGTCGCTGAGTACTGCCAGCAGATCCCCCCCTATCACTGACCACAAGGACTTATAGAAATCAGCAGGTAGACCATCTACTCCAGGAGCTCTCCCACTCTGCAGGCTCTGTAGAGCAGCATAGAGTTCGTCAGAGGAGAGAGCTGCTTCCAGCTCTGCATTACTCTGCTGCTCAACCTGAGGAAGACCAGTGTAGAAGCTCCGGGACACGTCCTGCTGCTCTCTGTGTTCACATGTGAACAAGTTACTGTAGAAGTTTACAGCATGTTTCCTGATTTCACTGTGATCAGTCAGTACCTGTCCAGTATCAGACTTCAGACTATGGATGAACCTTTTCTGTCCGTTCTTACGCTCCAGACCAAAGAAGAAGTGCGATGGGACATCCATCTGGGCTACGTTCTGGAAGCGGGACCTAACCAGAGCCCCCTGAGCTGAGACACCCAGCAGGTTGGTTAAGACAGACCTTTTAACCTCAAGTGTCTCAGCATGGTGCTGATCTCTGGTGGTCTTAGCCAGGTCTCGGAGCTCCTCTACTTCGGACTCCAGAGCTTTCACTGAGTTCGTTAAGGTTCTTGTGACATTGCGAGTGTACTGCTGACAGAACTGTTTTATCTGGACTTTACCAAAATCCCACCACTGTTGTAAGGACGCAAAGTCAGATTTTGTACTTTGGTGATTTTTCCAAAAGGAAACAAAAGTTTCCCTGAAGTTCTTGTCCTCCAACAGAGCTGTGTTAAAATGCCAGTAGGCACTACTGGGTTTCACAGATTTGATAAAAACAGAGGCTGTTACAAGGGAGTGATCAGAAAAACCAACAGGGCTGATCGCACAACTTTTAAAAACGTTAAAATGATGTTTAAAACAATAAAAGCGATCCAGCCTGGCCATAGACAGCAGGTTGCCTCTAACATGTGTCCAAGTGTATTGTCTCTGGTTAGTATGAAAACGTCTCCATACATCACACAAGTCCTGAAACGAAGCAGACGAGTCCGAGAGGCAGCGTGAGGTTCTGGATGGTTCCGGTCCAACCTGCTGTCCTCAGTACAGTTAAAGTCTCCACCAATGAAGACGTATTCTTCACTGTTACAGTGATCAATCACTGTGTTTAAAACATCCAGGACCACCAGCCTCTCTGTATCAGGGCTGAACTCGGACTCAGGGGGAACTCAAACGCAGATTCAGAGGCAGGGTGTCAGGCAAAAATCAAGGTCTTTATTACAAACAGGAGGTCGTTACACGAAAAAGGCAGTCAGCGAGGCAAACAGAGTTAATTCGGCGGGCTAGAGGCAAAGTCAAAAAATACGAGCTATGGTCAAAACACTAGGAATCAAAAACACAAGAAATCGCTGGTACGCTCTACTAAACAGTTAAAGACGAACTGGCACAGGAGGAAAAGGGAGGACACATTATATACTGGTGAGGGAGGTGGATAACTATACACAGGTGAACACAATCAGGGCAGGGGATGACGATCAGACGCAGGTGACTAGTGATGATAATCAGGACGGGAGGAGGTGCTCTAACGTGAAGGCAGGAGACAAGCAGGGCAGGGAGTGAAGTGAACTGCAACGAGAGGAGAGGTTAGAATGCAAACAAAACAGGAAGTGCGCCAAAATAAAAGCATGCAACCGGAAACTATAAGATTAACATTTATACTTCCTGACACTCTGCTCCCACAACCGGAGCAGAAACATTAATAAACACCATCTTTATATTTTCATACTCGGCTCTGACTTTTAACAGACGACCTTTAATGATTTCCTCAGTTTCTACCGACTGAGGACTGAAGTTTCTGGAGAAAAGGACTCCAGCTCCACAGCTGGTCCTGGTTCCGTGAGTTAAAAAGGTTCCCCCGGTCCACTCCCTCCTCCAGTCTGCCTCATTATCATCAGTACTGTGAGTCTCTTGGATCAAAATAACATCCAACTTTTTTAGAGAGCACAACCTGAACAGAGAAGCCCTTTTCCCATCATCCCTTGCTCCATTCAGGTTCAGGCTGCCTATTCTTATGTCCCCCATGTAAAAAAGTTGTAATGTCAAACCAAATGAGCAAAGTAAGAAAAGAAAAGAAAGTCTGTTGGACTTATTCATCATCTTTTAGTTGTTTCTTGATTTTTTGGACCAGTTTTTTCGACAGTACGTCTCCTGATCAGTGAGAACTTTCTCCCCAAAGCATCTAGGACTTTTCATTAGAGTCCTCACTGAGTCAATGAAGAGCTGTAGATCAGGGAACACGTTTTCAACCTGGACATTTCTGGCTCCTTTAGTGTCCTGCAGGAACTTCTTGACACTCGCTAAAGGGTAGCCAGTCTTCCTCTGAGTCCAGGTCTGTGAGGAAGCCACAGAGTCCACATCACTGTCCTCATCACCTTCACTCTCAGCTGACTGCACACTGTCACTCTGAACAGACACTTTCTTCACTTTACCAGAGGACTGACACTCGTCACTGGTCCCCTTCCTCTTCTTATTGTCCTGGTCTACCATCATCTCACCGTCCTCCTCCAGAGGACATCCTGCCTCCTTAGTCTCTGTGTGGATGTCCACTGGGTCTCTGTCAGTGTGAGACCGACCAGCCGCCTCCACAGCAGGACCTGAACCAGGAGAGACTGGATCAGCAGCACCCGAACCAGCAGAGACCGCCTCAGCTACACTCACACCAGCAGAAACTGACCCAGCCACACCTGAACCGGCAGAGACCGGATCAGCCACAATCGAAATATCAGAAACTGGTCCTACTGCACTCAAATCGGCAGAGCCCGGATCATCAGCACCCGAACCAGTAGAGACCGGATCAGCCGCACCTGAACCAGCAGAAACCGGATCAGCCACACCCGAGCCAGCAGATACCGGACCAGTCGCACCCGACCCGGCAAAAACTGGATTATGCAAACCTGAGTCAGTAGAAACCTGACCAGTTGCAACAAAAACATCAGAAACTGGACTGGTCGATGCCAGACCAGTAACGCTCGACACATTAGAAAGTGTATCAGCTGCACCTGAACCAGCACGAACCAGACCAGCCGCACCTGAACCAACACAAACTGGACCAGCTGCACCTGAACCAGCACAAGCTGGACCAGCCGCACCTGAACCCACAGGCACCGGGTCAGCAGCTTCTAAACCAGAAGAATCCACTCCTGCAGTACCCGGGCCATCAGAACCAGTATCCTCCGAGCCAGCAGAACCTGGACTAGCAGCCCTCTGATGTTCAGCTTCAGCCTGCTGAGTTCTCGGCGTATCCTGGTTCTGTTTCCGAGGACAGGACCGGATGAGATGTCCCTCCTCTCCACAGCCAAAACATTTCATTGTCTCTGAAGAGACATGAACAACATAATCAAAGCCGTCCACTCTGAACTTTAACATTAAGTTCAGGTCCTCAGAGTTGTTCTCCAGGACCATGAAAACCTGCCTTCTGAATGAGACCACATGCTTTAAGTGAGAAGATTTACAGCCTAAAGACAGCAGTCTGATCGGGGACATTAGCTGTCCATGTCTCACTGAGTCTCTCTCCAGCATCTCGTTGCTAAAGAACGGAGGGACTTTAGACAGGATGATTTTTTTTAGCCGGATTAACCAGTGGTACCACCTGAACGAAGGAGTCCTGAACCACCACACCTCGCTCCACAACCACGTTGACTTTATCAACGCTGTCTAGAAAGACAACGACTCCGTTGTTCATTCTAGACGCGGACTTTACGCTGCTATATCCGACCATTTTACCGATCGCTAAGCTGCAGTCCTCCACGGAGCAGCTAACCGTCGGACAGTTTAACTCCTCCTCCAGCCCCTCGCCTCCACCTCCGGGAGTCGCCATGACTCCCAGCTGAGCTGGTCGCCACCGCTCCGGACCAGAACCACGCTTCAAACCACTGTTTCCACACGGCAACAGTAATACAACCAATAGTTAACTAATTATACAAACCTTAGATAGAAATAGATAGAAAACCCACTCACACTGAATCAGTAGAGATTCTACCACGATCTCAGCTCCACACTCAGTCCGCCATTCTCACAGAGAGAGAGAGAGAGAGAGAGAGAGAGAGAGAGAGAGAGAGAGAGAGAGAGAGAGAGAGAGAGAGAGAGAGAGAGAGAGAGACAGAGAGAGAGAGCTCCTGCCAGGTGGCTCCGCCCACTACCATTGGACAGTACTGGGAGCAGGTGTGAGAAGCATCACACCAGCAGCTGATGAGGCTGAGGTGTGGGAGCCCTCAGTCTCCAAGATCTCCAGGTGCCCCCTTTGTTACTTGTTGAACTGGTCAGTCAGCCAGCGGTCCAGTTTGAGGAAATAAAGAACCTCGCTGATTGCTCCATTTCCGCTGTTTCCCTGTTACAGTTGTTATATCACACAGTTGACCAAACAGGAAGTTCTGATCACCACAATGATGATGTCATCTGCAGGTGGAGCTTACTGGGAGTGGGCGGGGCTTCAGATACAGAGGGACAATGGGGTGTGTCCTATCATTCTCACCAATCAGCAGTGCAGAGGGGCGTGGTTACGACCAGTCATCAGCCTGGACAAAACACTGTCTCCGCCCACACAGGTACGTCACATGACATCCATGTTGTTCAGAGTCACTTCAGGTAAAGAGAGACAGGTAGAGAGAGAGAGACAGGTCTATGCAGGCAGACTAAAGGTGAGACAGGTGTGCATGGTGGTGAGACAGTCTGACAGTCTGTGTGTCTTACACAGTGTATCGTCAGGCTTGTCTGTCCCTCTCCCTCTCAGTTCTGCTTGATAGGTGGCCTGTCTTACCTGTCCAGGTGAGTATGTCTGTCTGTTAGTCTGTTGGTTAATAACTGTCTGTCCCTTTCTCTTCAGGTGATGAAGGGAGTTCATCCCTCCTTCTCTTCACGGTTTTCTTCCAAATTCACTCTGCTGACAAACATCAGACACAGTAAGACCTGTCTCTCTCTCTCAGTCTCTCCGTTTGTCTGTGTCTCATGGTAGACTAAATGGTAGACGACCCTCTGATAGATTTAATTCCCATTACACCTGAAACTCACCTGTGATTAATGAAGAGACTGAATAAGAGCCGTCTGCTATCTGGCGTCTGCTGTCTGCCGTCTGCTATCTGCTGTCTGCTATCTGCCGTCTGCTATCTGCTGCCTGCTATCTGCTGTCTGCCTTCTGCCATCTGCTGTCTGCTATCTGCTGCCTGCTATCTGCCGTCTGCTGTCTGCCGTCTGCCATCTGCTGTCTGCCGTCTGCTATCTGCTGCCTGCTATCTGCTGTCTGCCGTCTGCTGTTTGCTATCTGCCGTCTGCTTCTGCTATCTGCCGTCTGCTGTTTGCCATCAGCTGTCTGCCGTCTGCTGTCTGCTATCTGCCGTCTGCTGTCTGCCGTCTGCCATCTGCTGTCTGCCGTCTGCTATCTGCTGTCTGCCATCTGCTGTCTGCTATCTGGTGTCTGCCATCTGCTGTCTGCCGTCTGCTGTCTGCTGTCTGCCATCTGCTGTCTGCCATCTGCTGTCTGCTATCTGCTGTCTGCCATCTGCTGTCTACCGTCTGCTATCTGCTATCTGCTGTCTGCCGTCTGCCATCTGCTGTCTGCCATCTGCCGTCTGTGTGGTGATGAATGGACGAGCTATTCTTCCTCTGATCATCCTCATCATCAGAAACGGAAGCAGAGATGTTGACATGTTAGCGTGCAGTTAAATCCAGTCTGATCTGACATCACGGTCACATGACCACATGTCTGCTGGCATCATGTCTCATCTCCTCACAGAGGATCACATTTAGCATCAGGAAGTTTTCATCTGTTACGTTGAGTTGCTTTACTTTCCCTCCGCTGATGATTTTTACTCTCACAGACATTGTAAACCAAGAACTGATGAAGAGCAGAGTAGTCTGGTTTCCATTCTAGTTCAGATCCATGTTCCAGGTCCAGCTCAGGTCCAGCTCAGGTCCAGTTCAGATCTAGTTCAGCTTTAGCTCAGGTCCAGTTCCAGGTTCAGTTTAGGTATAGTTCAGGTCTATCTCAGGTCTAGTTCAGATATAGTTCAGATCCAGTTCAGGTCTAGTTCAGGTTCAGTTTAGATATTGCTCAGGTTTAGTTCAGGACCAGTTTAGGTCCAGTTCAGGTCTACTTCAGGTCCAGTTCAGGTCCAGTTCAGATCCAGTTCAGATCCAGTTCAGGTTCAGTTCAGATATAGTTCAGGTCTAGTTCAGGTTCAGTTCCAGGTCCAGTTCAGGTCTACTTCAGGTTTAGTTCAGGTCCAGTTCAGGTCTAGTTCAGGTTCAGTTCCAGGTTCAGTTTAGAGATAGTTCAGGTTTAGTTCAGGTCCAGTTCAGGTCTAGTTCAGGTTCAGTTCCAGGTTCAGTTTAGATATAGTTCAGGTTTAGTTCAGGTCCAGTTTAGGTCCAGTTCAGGTCTACTTCAGGTCCAGTTCAGGTCCAGTTCAGGTCCAGTTCAGGTCTACTTCAGGTCCAGTTCAGGTCCAGTTCAGGTCCAGTGGAGTTGATGGAGTTGTAGTGACCAGTGAGTGATTGATAACTGATAACTAATAATCCGATAACTAATAATTAATAAACGTATAATAATCAATAATCAGTGTTTGTATCTGTCAACAGTTTAGATAAAGTTGTATTTCTTTATTTCTCATCAGAAAAGCGAGGGATGAGTAGAGGGAAAGTTTCTTTACTGCTGAGGACGGACAGAACGACGGACAACAACAAACAGGTGAGTTACTGTATTTAGACCCAGGTCATGTGACTGATGTAGCTGCTGGAGGCGGAGCTAGTTCATTCCAGAGGGTCCATCTTGGGGGTCGGGTCCCCTCAGAGGGTTCCACCTGGAGGTCAGGTCTCTCCAGAGGGTCCCCAGGTAAACCTGAGGGGTCTTCAGATGTTTAAAGGGAGGAAAGAAGTACTGGAGTACATGTAGCCTTCAGCTGTGTCTGAGATGGGATAAGATAAGATAAGATAAGATAAGATGAACCTTTATTAATCCCCGGAGAGAAATTCGGGACACTTCGAGGATACTTCCATTTAGTACACGGTGTAGTCCTGTGTACTCTGTGTACCTCATATTTAGAGGGTCCCGTTTTTCTGTGAAACAGGAGGAAAATAATTCAGGCTGAATTTTCAAAGTTACATATTTTCTCTTTGCATCTCAGTGAAAACAAGAATATATTGCATATATATTCATATTGATTGTTGTCATACTTGTTTGGGCCATCAGAGGGCACCAAGTAGACCTCATCATATATAGGCCATATCAACGGCACTGTGTTGCTAGGCAACAGCTTGGGTCCATAATAATAATAATAATAATAATAATAATAATGATAATAATAATTCATTGTATTTGTGGGAGCCTTTCTGAACACTCGAGGTCACCTTAGAGAATCAATCAATAAATACAATCAGTCCATCAATCTAGCAGTCATAAGAGCAGGCAATAAAACTACATAATAATACCCATAATCATAAAAACAAAGAGAAAGGGTGGGGTCATTCCAGACTTTAAGAAATGGGTGGGTGTCTAGAGATGGAGGAGCTTGGTGAGATACTGAGGGGCAGGATCGTTTATGGCCCTGAAGGAAAGAAGGATCTCAAATCTGATGATATTAAATGTCTATTAGAGCTGGTCCACCGATAAATAGCGTATGACCCGCTAATACTACAAATCCCAGAATGCTCTGCTAGTATGTTGGTGTGTAAATGACGGCACGCAAGCATCCCCTCCCACATCTGTTGACATTCATTAGCAACCTCATGTTATCGTCACTGCAAGAACACTGAAGCCACGCCTCCCCAAAACCGACCAAACGAAAGATGGACAACAGGACAACAGGAAGTCTGAAGACGGTCCACCATGTAAAAGACAGACCTGACTGACTGGGAGGAGACAATGTGGCTGAACCAGAGACTAGGACAGAAAAAGACACGATGAAACCAGACACCACCACAAGGACGACAACCTGGACAGAAACCAGAAGCTCCGAGCGGCAGAAGAACTCTATTATCATCATAATTTTATTCACTTAAATAAAAATAAGAAACAAATGTCACTGATGTATCTTCAGTTTGAAATCTGATTTCCCGTGCTTTGCTTAAACTTAAGTTTTTTTCCATATATATATATATACTGTATATGCTATGCATATATATGTAATTATATAATTACCTATAATTATATAATTACATATATATATGCTATGCATATACAACACTTACCACCTGCTGCACTTTACTATTACTGTTACTTATTTATTTTATTGTCATTTCCTTCATTGAACCTTCTCTTTACTTTTTACTGTATTCATCTGTACTGTTGTTGCTGCTGCTATGACCCCCCAATTTCCCTCCGGGGATTCATAAAGATTCATCTTATCTTATCTTATCTTATCTTATCTTATATGGAGTCTGGCCAATGACTTAGTCCCAGTTTTTTTTTTTTTTTTTTTTTTTTTTTTTTGGCCCACTGTGAATTTGAGTTTGACAGCCCTGCTGTAGATGATGGACGGCCGCCATCCAGCTGTCCTGCTGTCCTGCTGTCCGGCTGTCCTGCTGTCCAGCTGTCCAACTGTCCTACTGTATGGCTGTCCTGCTGTCCAGCTGTTCTGCTGTCCGGCTGTCCTGCTGTCCAGCTGTCCGACTGTCCTACTGTATGGCTGTCCTGCTGTCCTGCTGTCCTGCTGTCCGGCTGTTCTGCTGTCCGGCTGTCCGGCTGTCTGGCTGTCCTGCTGTCCGGCTGTCCTGCTGTCCTGCTGTCCGGCTGTTCTGCTGTCCGGCTGTCCGGACGTCCTGCTGTCCTGCTGTCCGGCTGTCCGACTGTCCTACTGTATGGCTGTCCTGCTGTCCGGCTGTCCTGCTGTCCGGCTGTCCTGCTGTCCTGCTGTCCTGCTGTCCGGCTGTTCTGCTGTCTGGCTGTCCTGCTGTCCGGCTGTCCGGCTGTCCTGCTGTCCGGCTGTTCTGCTGTCCGGTTGTCCGGCTGTCCGGCTCTCCGGATGTCCTGCTGTCCGGCTGTCCGGCTGTTCTGCTGTCCTGCTGTCCGGCTGTCCGGCTGTCCTGCTGTCCGGCTGTCCAGATGTCCTGCTGTCCTGCTGTCCGGCTGTCCGGCTGTTCTGCTGTTCTGCTGTCCGGCTGTTCTGCTGTCCTGCTGTCCGGATGTCCGGCTGTCCTGCTGTCTGGCTGTCCTGCTGTCCGGCTGTTCTGCTGTCCGGCTGTCCTGCTGTCCGGCTGTCCGGCTGTCCTGCTGTCCGGCTGTCCTGCTGTCCTGCTGTCCTGCTGTCCGGCTGTCCTGCTGTCCGGCTGTCCTACTGTATGGCTGTCCGGCTGTCCTGCTGTCCGGCTGTCCGGATGTCCTGCTGTCCTGCTGCCCGGCTGTCCTGCTGTCCTGCTGTCCGGCTGTCCGGATGTCCTGCTGTCCGACTGTCCTGCTGTTCTGCTGTCCTGCTGTCCGGCTGTCCGGCTGTCCTGCTGTCCGGCTGTCCGGATGTCCTGCTGTCCTGCTGTCCGGCTGTTCGGCTGTTCTGCTGTCCTGCTGTCCAGCTGTCCGGCTGTCCTACTGTCCAGCTGTCCTGCTGTCCGGCTGTCCGGCTGTCCTGCTGTCCGGCTGTCCGGCTGTCCGGCTGTCCTGCTGTCCGGCTGTCCGGATGTCCTGCTGTCCGGCTGTCCGGCTGTTCTGCTGTCCGGCTGTCCGGCTGTCCGGCTGTCCGGATGTCCTGCTGTCCGGCTGTCCGACTGTTCTGCTGTCCTGCTGTCCTGCTGTCCTGCCGTCCGGCTGTCCTGCCGTCCGGCTGTCCTGCTGTCCGGCTGTCCGGATGTCCTGCTGTCCGGCTGTTCTGCTGTCCGTCTGTTCTGCTGTCCTGCTGTCCGGCTGTCCGGATGTCCTGCTGTTCTGCTGTCCGGCTGTCCGGCTGTCCGGATGTCCTGCTGTCCGGCTGTCCCGCTGTTCTGCTGTCTGGCGTTATTGTAGCTGATGGAACCGTAGCAGAGATGAGAGAGGAAGGAAAAGGTGCAGAGTTGCAGAGTCAGGGAGAGAATCTCAGCTTTAACCAGTACAGTAGAGAGGATCAAGTTGGCAAGTCGACGGTTTAGATTTAGTCAGTTATTTCAGCAGCAGAGACGAAGCAAAGTCAGAGAAAGGCTGAGAGAAAGCAGGTTGAAAGTCAAAGGAGGGTTTGAGGGTTGACATTCGGGGGCTAACTGCTGATGGATATGGTCAGTTTTAGTAGTAAAAATGTCATGATGGATTTCCAGGAGCTGGTGGAGTAGAAACGGGTTGGGAGAGTCCGGTGGGCGGAGTGTTTGTGAACCAGAGAAAAGAGAGCTTGACCTGATTAAAGCTGTATCATAGTTGGATTTTGCAGTGGAAACAGAGTCTTTATAGAAAAGGAAATGGATATTGAACCTTTGTTTATGGATGGTGAGACCAGTTTTTCTGTTGAGGCATTCCAGTTGGCGACTTCTTGCTTTTGTTTGGCGAAGTTCAGAGGTAAACCAGGGTGCAGAGTGGGTAAAGGAAACGGTCCGTGGGTATCGAGGAGATTGTGTCGGCCACCATTATAGTGACTAAGCAGTTCATCGGGGTGGATGTGAAGCTGATGTTGGTACGACTGGTAATACCAGTCCAGAACAGCCGAGTCAGCGGACCAGACTGTACGGGGCAGCTTCACCTTAGCATCAAACGAGATTAGCATGTGGTCGGAGAGGGGAAGATCAGATGGAGGACAAGAAGAAGTGACACCAGAGCAGCAGAGTAGATCCAGGGGATGGCCCTGTGGGTCAGAGTCAAGGCCTGATATCAAGTCTTTTCTGAGGTAATTATTGCCATTATGAATATGGATATTAATGTCACCAAGGAGAATATCTTGAGGGGAGAGCAGAAAATTCATTGATGAATTCTGAATTGGGCTTCTGTGGACGAGTGGCTCAAATGACCTGAAGACCGGTACAGTGACCTGTAGACCGGTACAGTGATCCGTAGACCCGTAGACCGGTACAGTGACCCGTAGACTGGTACAGTGACCCGTAGACCGGTACAGTGACACATAGACCGGTGCAGTGACCTGTAGACTGGTACAGTGACCCGTAGACCCGTAGACTGGTACAGTGACCCATAGACCGGTACAGTGACACGTAGACCAGTACAGTGACCCGTAGACCGGTACAGTGACCCGTAGACTGGTACAGTGACCCGTAGACCCGTAGACTGGTACAGTGACCCGTAGACCGGTACAGTGATCCGTAGACCCGTAGACCGGTACAGTGACCCGTAGACCGGTACAGTGACCCGTAGACCCATAGACTGGTACAGTGACCCGTAGACCCGTAGACTGGTACAGTGACCCATAGACCGGTAGACCGGTACAGTGACCCATAGACCCGTAGACTGGTACAGTGACCCATAGACCAGTAGACCGGTACAGTGATCCGTAGACCGGTACAGTGACCCGTAGACTGGTACAGTGACCCGTAGACCGGTACAGTGACCCATAGACCGGTACAGTGACACGTAGACCGGTACAGTGACCTGTAGACTGGTACAGTGACCCGTAGACCCGTAGACTGGTACAGTGACCCGTAGACCGGTACAGTGACACGTAGACCAGTACAGTGACCCGTAGACCGGTACAGTGACCTGTAGACTGGTACAGTGACCCGTAGACCCGTAGAGTGGTACAGTGACCCGTAGACCGGTACAGTGATCCGTAGACCCGTAGACCCGTAGACCGGTACAGTGACCCGTAGACCAGTACAGTGACCCGTAGACCCATAGACTGGTACAGTGACCCGTAGACCGGTAGACCAGTACAGTGACCCGTAGACCAGTAGACCGGTACAGTGACCCGTAGACTGGTACAGTGACCCATAGACCAGTAGACCGGTACAGTGACCCGTAGACTGGTACAGTGACCCGTAGACCGGTACAGTGACCCGTAGACTGGTAGACCGGTACAGTGACCGGTAGACCGGTACAGTGACCCGTAGACTGGTGGACCGGTACAGTGACCCATAGACTGGTAGACCGGTACAGTGAATCCGTAGACTGGTAGACCGGTACAGTGACCCGTAGACTGGTACAGTGACCCGTACAGTGACCCGTACAGTGACCCGTAGGGGGCGGAGGCCAATGACCTGCTGGGAAACCTCGGTCCCTGCTGTTCATGTGGAACGTACCACCTACTGAGACACTGCTGCTGACCAAGTTCATGGTTCCTGCCACGCTGCAGAACCGGTTCCAGAACGCAGCTAATCCAACATTACTACTTTAATTATTAGAGGAAGCTGCCGATTTAAACATCTTCACTGATGTTATTAAAGAAAGCAACTGAAACTCCTGATGATCAATATTTAAATACTCTGATCAATAATTGATGTGTGTGTGTGTGTGTGTGTGTGTGTGTGTTGCAGTGTGTAGATGTGTCTGTAGATAGAGGAGAAGAGGAGGAGGGAAGTGAAGGAGGAAGGAAAGACAAACTACCTGTCGCCTCCACACCTGTCCCGGGGTCACCATGGTAACTGTTGCTCTCTCTCTCTCTCTCTCTCTCTCTCTCTCTCTCTCTCTCTCTCTCTCTCTCTCTCTCTCTCTCTCTCACACACACACACACACACACACACACACACATACTCTGAACATGTGTGTGTGTTCAGGTGTGTGGTGTGGACCGGAGACGACCGCATCTTCTTCTTCAATCCCACAATCCACCTGTCTGTCTGGGAGAGACCAGGGGAGCTGATTGGTCGAGACATCAGCCGCATCATTGAGGACCCACCCCACAAGAGGAAGATGAGACCTGCTGGTCTGTCCGCTCACCTGTCTGTCCGCTCACCTGTCTGTCATCTCACCTGTCTGTCTGCTCACCTGTCTGTGTCCTCCCCTGTCTGCCTCCTCACCTGTCTGTCTGCTCACCTGTCTGTCATCTCACCTGTCTGTCTGCTCAATGGTCTGTCTCCTCACCTGCCTGTCTGCTCACCTGTCTGTCTCCTCACCTGTCTGTCTCCTCACCTGCCTGTCTGCTCACCTGTCTGTCATCTCACCTGTCTGTCTCCTCACCTGTCTGTCATCTCACCTGTCTGTCTCCTCACCTGTCTGTCTGCTCACCTGTCTGTCATCTCACTTGTCTGTCCGCTCACCTGTCTGTCTCCTCACCTGTCTGTCATCTCACCTGTCTGTCTCCTCACTTGTCTGTCTCCTCACCTGTCTGTCTCCTCACCTGCCTGTCTCCTCACCTGCCTGTCTCCTCACCTGCCTGTCTCCTCACCTGTCTCTTGTTGTCTGTTTCTGACAGACAGCAGCTCCAGCTGTCAGTTACCTGGTCTACATGGTAACAATAAAGATAAAGACGATGAACCTGAACACACCTCCAAAAAGAACAGGTGAGTATGATCGAGCCAATCAGAGAGCAGAACAGAAACTAGGTGACAGGTCTTGAATGTGAATGGTTCTTAGCTGCTGATGTCATCATCACGGAGGGATATGATTGGTTACATGTTAATTCTCTCAGTTCCTCCATAAAATAACTACACCTGTGTGTCGGTTTGGTGTCTCCCTCTCCAGATTAGAGAAGTCGATGTCTCTCGTCCATCATCCAGGAGAAGTTAATCTCCTCCCCCTGGAGCTTCGTATTGCTCACTTTAGGGAAATGATGCTGGAGAGAGGGGTAATACACAAATATCTCTATATATATACAGTATATATGGATATGTACATTAATACAGTATATATGATATGTACATAAAGACAGTATATATGGATATATACATAAATACAGTATATATGGATATGTACATAAAGACAGTATATATGGATATGTACATAAATACGGAATATATAGATATATACATAAATACAGTATACATATCTACATAAATACAATTTAGATATACATAAATGCAGTATAGACATACAGTACAGACCAAAGGTTTGGACACACCTTCTCATTCAAAGAGTTTTCTTTCTTTTCATGACTATTGATGTTGTAGATTCACACTGAAGGCATCAAAACTATGAATTAACACATGTGGAAATATGTACTTAACAAAAAAGTGTGAAACAACTGAAAATACGCTTTATATTGTAGTTTCTTCAAAGTACCACCTTTTGCTCTGATTACTGCTCCACACTCTGCATCCTCTTGATGAGCTTCAAGAGGTCGTCACCTGAAATGGTCTCCACTTCACAGGTGAGCCCTGTCAGGTTTAATCAGGGGGATTTCTGGCCAGGTGGAGACACAGCTGATAGTCCTGCTGAATAGACTGTTAGAATTTGGATTATGGCAGAAAAAAGCAGCTAAGTAAAGAAAAACGAGTGGCCATCATTACTTTAAGAAATGAAGGTCAGTCAGTCCCAAAAATTGGGAAAACTTTGAAAGTGTCCCCAAGTGCAGTCGCAAAAACCATCAAGAGCTACAAAGAAAGTGGCTCACATGAGGACCGCCCCAGGAAAGGAAGACCAGGAGTCACCTCTGCTGAGGAGGATCAGTTCATCCGAGTCACCGGCCTCAGAAATGGCAGGTTAACAGCAGCTCAGACTAGAGACCAGGTCAATGCCACACAGAGTTCTAGCAGCAGACACATCTCTAGAACAACTGTTAAGAGGAGACTGTGTGAATCAGGCCTTCATGGTAGAATAGCTGCTAGGAAACCACTGCTAAGGACAGGCAACAAGCAGAGAGACGTGTTTGGGCTAAAGACCACCAGGAATGGACATTAGACCAGTGGAAATCTGGGCTTTGGTCTGATGAGTCCAGATCTGAGATCTTTGGTTCAACCACTGTGTCTTTGTGGAACCAGAAAAGGTGAACGGATGGACTCTACATGCCTGGTTCCCACCGTGAAGCCTGGAGGAGGAGGTGTGATGGTGTGGGGGGGCTTTGCTGGTGACACTGTTGGGGATTTATTCAAAACTGAAGGCCTACTGAACCAGCATGGCTACCACAGCATCTAGCAGCAGCATGCTATTCCATCCGGTCTGCGTTTAGTTGGACCATCATTTATTTTTCAACAGGACAATGACCCCAAACACACCTCCAGGCTGTGTGAGGGCTATTTGACCAAGAAGGAGAGTGATGGGGTGCTGGACCAGATGACCTGGCCTCCACAGTCACCGGACCTGAACCCGATCCAGATGGTTTGGGGTGAGCTGGACCGCAGAGTGAAGGCAAAAGGGCCAACAAGTGCTCAGCATCTCTGGGAACTCCTTCAAGACTGTTGGAGACCATTTCAGGTGACGACCTCTTGAAGCTCATCAAGAGGATGCAGAGTGTGTGGAGCAGTAGTCAGAGCAAAAGGAGGTACTTTGAAGAAACTACAATATAAAGCATATTTTCAGTTGTTTCACACTTTTTTGTTAAGTATATAATTCCACATGTGTTAATTCATAGTTTTGATGCCTTCAGTGTGAATCTACAATTTTCATAGTCATGAAAATAAAGAAAACTCTTTGAATGAGAAGGTGTGTCCAAACTTTTGGTCTGTACTGTACATAAATACACATCTGAAATGATGCAGTGTATTTACCGGTAGATATGAAGTCATATACGTGTTGTGTGTGGGGAGGTGTCGGCGTTCTCCAGCTGGGAGAAGGAGCTCCATAAGATGGTGTTTGACCCGCGGTACCTGCTGCTGACCTCAGACCAGAGGAAACAGGTTGGTTTACACTCATTCACACTGTCCTGATGGAAACACACCTGGTTTCATCATATCTCACCTTTATGACGTCACTGTGTGAGTGCAGGTGTTTGACCAGTTCGTGAAGAGCAGGATGAAGGACGAGTACAAAGAGAAGAAGAGTAAACTCCAGAAAGCAAGAGAAGAGTTCAGACAGCTGCTGGAGGAGGCCAACATCACCAGCAGGTACATCACCTGGTCCACGTGCTCACCTGGACCAGCAGATATCACCCTGAGTACACCTGTTCACCTTGACCAGCAGGTACATCACCTGGTCCACCTGCTCACTCGGACCAGCAGGTGTTGGTTTACCAGAATCTGTGTTCTCAGCAGACTCAGTGTCTTTTCAGAAAACACCTGAATGTCGTCATTTGGATCAGGATTCAGAGTCAGTGTTAGGACTCTAGGACTCTGGTCCTGTAGCGGGTCCACGTCACAGCATGCTGTTGGTCTGGATCCATCTCCTGGTCTGGTTCATGTATACATAGTGGTGCTTATAGATTAATAAAGACAGCCAATCACATCACTTGACTCAGACCTGGCTGGACCCAGTCCATTCATAGCTCCACCTACAATAAGTGATTCACAGTGACCAGTAGAGTCGCCAAACACTGTACTAATGTAAAAGTAGGGTTACTTTGCAAAACAGTAAAAGTAGTTTGTAGTTCTATCTCATTTTGCAGTTCAGGCTCAGTTTGCAGTTTGGTCTCAGTTAGTAGTTCTGTCTCAGTTTTGTAGTTCATTCTCAGTTTGTAGTTCTGTCTCAGTTTGTAGTTTTGTCTCAGTTTTGTAGTTTGTTCTCAGTTTGTAGTTTTGTCTCAGTTTGTAGTTCTGTCTCAGTTTTGTCGTTCATTATCAGTTTGTAGTTCTGTCTCAGTTTTGTAGTTCATTATGAGTTTGTAGTTCTGTCTCAGTTTTGTAGTTTGGTCTCAGTTTGTAGTTCTGTCTCAGTTTGTAGTTTGGTCTCAGTTTGTAGTTCTGTCTCAGTTTGTAGTTCTGTCTCAGTTTTGTAGTTTGGTCTCAGTTTGTAGTTTTGTCTCAGTTTGCAGTTCTGTCTCAGTTTTGTAGTTTGGTCTCAGTTTTGTAGTTTTGTCTCAGTTTGTAGTTTTGTCTCAGTTTTGTAGTTTGGCCTCAGTCTTGTAGTTTTTTCTCAGTTTGTAGTTTTGTCTCAGTTTGTAGTTGTCTCAGTTTTGTAGTTTGGTCTCAGTTTTGTAGTTTTTTCTCAGTTTGTAGTTCTGTCTCAGTTTTGTAGTTTGGTCTCAGTTTTGTAGTTTTGTCTCAGTTTGTAGTTTTGTCTCAGTTTGTAGTTCTATCAGTTTTGTAGTTTGGTCTCAGTTTTGTTGTTTTTTTCAGTTTGTAGTTCTGTCTCAGTTTTGTAGTTTTGTCTCAGTTTGTAGTTCTGTCTCAGTTTTGTAGCTCAGGCTTCAAACTAATTGTCACATTTCTGTTTTTTTGTCTGTGCAGATCAACCTTTAAGGAGTTCTGTGATCATTACCGTGGCGACCAGCGGTTTGATGCCCTCAACAGGAAGAAAGAACAGGAAGTGCTCTTTCACCATTACATCACATCCTTAAAGAAACGAGAAAAGGAGAATGGAGCCAGACTGAGGAAGATGAGATGAGACCGCTGTTCTACAAACTGTCTCAGAACCATACAGAACCATCTAGAACCTTTGTAGAACTCATCCAGGACCTTCCAAACCCTTCCAAAATCTTAGAAAAACAACCTCCCAGGACCTTCTGTTGCACCACACTGAGCAGATCCTGTTCTGACTCCCAGTGCTGAGTCCTGGTGTCAAACTGATGGTTCTGTCAAAGAACCACAGAGACCAGAAAGAATCACAGAGACCAGAAGGATCCACGGACACCAGACTGGGACCACAGAGTACCAGGCTGGGACCATAGAGACTAGATGGAACCACAGAGACTATATGGAACCACAGAGACCAGACTGGACCACAGAGACCAGACT
>CAMQGK010000299.1:22107500-22137500 GCA_947000775.1 Pterois miles | reverse complement strand
GACACCACAGCTCACTGTACTGGCTGCTCCAGGAACCAGTTCTCCAGGGGACCCGTTTCAGTGCAGTCTGTCAGGTGGGGCCGGCTCTACTCAGGAGGTTCTGTCTGTCCAAAGTGGTGACTCTGGGACATGTGGTTCAGCTTGCAGGTGCAAACTTGGACAATGCAGCTGCTCTGGCCTGTCGGCTAGAGGTGAAATCCACTCGGACTGTGTCTCTGTTGCTCAATAGATGGAGAGAAAGTCTCTCAGTCAGTGAGCGGACTCTTTTAAAACAGTACTGTGAAGGTTCTGTTAAAGCTGATGATGCTGATGGTTTTCCTTCGCTGAGTATTTTCCCAGATTTTAAAGACTGTTCAGGATTGTTTTTAAAAAGTGGGAGGTCTGCTAGTTTTTCCCTTCAAGACGCACTTAAAAAAGGAACATATGCAATGTTTGTTCGCGTCTTAAATAAAGACAAATTGAACGGAAAAACCGACACCCCATGGAGGACTCACTTGGGTCTCGGTGACGCTGTTGGGCCTGAGTGGAGGACCCTGTATAAACCAGCGTTGGTTCAAAGAGCTGCTGACCTGCAGTGGAGGACTCAGGTCTCTGTGACACTGTTGGACCTGAATGGAGGACCCTGTATAAACCACCGTTGGTTAAAAGAGCTGCTGACCTGCAGTGGAGGGTCTTACATTATAGCTGTGAATGCTTTTATTTCTGTCATCAACCCTGAGGTCAGTCATGATCGTCGTTCTGCTCTGTGAGGCTGGTTTTCACTGGTTCTTGGAGTGTTGTCGTCTGCTGCCACTGTTCTCAATGCTAGAACCATTATTTGGACTATTTGGAGAGTCTTTCTCTCAGCGCATGTTCATTCTGGGCTACAGGTTCTCCCAGAAGAAAAAAGACGAATGTCAACTCTATAATTTCATTCTGGGGAGAACAAAGATGGCCGTGGACCTGAGCAGAAGGAACAGAGTAGAGAAAGCTGCAGACGACAATGCTGTTCTAGTATTGATGAAAATGTTGAAAGCTCGTTTAAAAGTTGATTTTAATTACTACAGAATGATGAAGGACCTGGACAGATTCTCCACTGTGTGCTGCTACAAACATGTTCTTTGCTATGTTGAAGACGATCAGCTGATGTTTGGAAGAGGACTGAGCTGATCTGGATTCTGTGAATCTGTTTTTATTCTCACCGATGTACTTGTATCTTGTACATTGAGTTTTTATTAAAGTCTTGTTAAAATTCAAAAAAAAAAAATTCTCTCTCTCTCCCTCTCTCTCTCTCTCTTCTCTCTCTCTCCTCTCTCTCTCTCTCTCTGTCTCTCTCTCTCTCTCTCCTTCTCTCTCTCTCTCTCTCTCTCTCTCTGTCTCTCTCTGTCTCTCCCTCCCTCCCTCTCTCTCTCTCTCTCTCTCTCTCTCTGTGAGAATGGTGGACTGAGTGTGGAGCTGAGATCGTGGTAGAATCTCTACTGATTCAGTGTGAGTGGGTTTTCTATCTATTTCTATCTAAGGTTTGTATAATTAGTTAACTATTGATTGTGACACTGTTACCGTGTGGAAACAGTAGTTTAAAGCGTGGTTCTGGTCCGGAGCGGTGGCGACCAGCTCAGCTGGGAGTCATGCCGGCTCCCGGAGGTGGAGGCGAGGGGCTGGAGAAGCTCACACGCCGACACGGAATTAAACTGTGTCCGACGGTAAGCTGCTCCGTGGAGGACTGCAGCTTAGCGATCGGTAAAATGGTCGGATATAGCAGCGTAAAGTCCGCGTCTAGAATGAACAACGGAGTCGTTGTCTTTCTAGACAGCGTTGATAAAGTGAACATGGTTGTGGAGCGAGGTGTGGTGGTTCAGGACTCCTTCGTTCAGGTGGTACCGCTGGTTAATCCGGCTAAAAAAGTCATCCTGTCTAAAGTCCCTCCGTTCTTTAGCAACGAGATGCTGGAGAGAGACTCAGTGAGACATGGACAGCTAATGTCCCCGATCAGACTGCTGTCTTTAGGCTGTAAATCTCCTCACTTAAAGCATGTGGTCTCATTCAGAAGGCAGGTTTTCATGGTCCTGAAGAACAACTCTGAGGACCTGAACTTAATGTTAAAGTTCAGAGTGGACGGCTTTGATTATGTTGTTCATGTCTCTTCAGAGATAATGAAATGTTTTGGCTGTGGAGAGGAGGGACATCTCATCCGGTCCTGTCCTCGGAAACAGAACCAGGATACGCCGAGAACTCAGCAGGCTGAAGCTGAACATCAGAGGGCTGCTAGTCCAGGTTCTGCTGGCTCGGAGGATACTGGTTCTGATGGCCCGGGTACTGTAGGAGTGGATTCTTCTGATTTAGAAGCTGCTGACCCGGCGCCTGTGGGTTCAGATGCAGCTGGTCCAGTTTGTGCTGGTTCAAGTACAGCTGGTCCAGTTTGTGTTGGTTCAGGTGCGGCTGGTCCGGTTCGTGCTGGTTCAGGTGCAGCTGATACACTTTCTAATGTGTCGAGCGTTACTGGTCTGGCATCGACCAGTCCAGTTTCTGATGTTTTTGTTGTGAATGGTCAGGTTTCTACTGACTCAGGTTTGCATAATTCAGTTTTTGCAGGGTCGGATGCAGCTGGTCCAGTATCTGCTGGCTCGGGTGTGGCTGATCTGGTCTCTGCTGATTCAGGTGTGGCTGATCCGATCTCGACTGGTTTGGGTGCTGATGATCCGGGCTCTGCCGATTCGGGTGCAGTAGGACCAACTTCTGATATTTCGAGTGTGGCTGATCCGGTCTCTGCCGGTTCAGGTGCAGCTAGGTCAGTTTCTGCTGGTGTGAGTGTGGCTGATCCAGTCTCTGCTGGTTTGGGTGCTGCTGATCCAGTCTCTCCTGATTCAGGTCCTGCTGTGGAGGTGGCTGGTCGGTCTCACACTGACAGAGACCCAGTGGACATCCACACAGAGGCTAAGGAGGCAGGATGACGGACGGTGAGATGATTGTTGATCAGGACAATAAGAAGAGGAAGGGGACCAGTGACGAGTGTCAGTCCTCTGGTAAAGTGAAGAAAGTGTCTGTTCAGAGTGACAGTGTGCAGTCAGCTGAGAGTGAAGGTGATGAGGACAGTGATGTGGACTCTGTGGCTTCCTCACAGACCTGGACTCAGAGGAAGACTGGCTACCCTTTAGCGAGTGTGAAAAAGTTCCTGCAGGACACTAAAGGAGCCAGAAATGTCCAGGTTGAAAACGTGTTCCCTGATCTACAGCTCTTCATTGACTCAGTGAGGACTCTAATGAAAAGTCCTAGAAGCTTTGGGGAGAAAGTTCTCACTGATCAGGAGACGTACCGTCGAAAAAACTGGTCCAAAAAATCAAGAAACAACTAAAAGATGATGAATAAATCCAACAGACTTTCTTTTCTTTTCTTACTTTGCTCATTTGGTTTGACATTACAACTTTTTTACATGGGGGACATAAGAATAGGCAGCCTGAACCTGAATGGAGCAAGGGATGATGGGAAAAGGGCTTCTCTGTTCAGGTTGTGCTCTCTAAAAAAGTTGGGTGTTATTTTAATCCAAGAAACTCACAGTACTGATGATAATGAGGCAGACTGGAGGAGGGAGTGGACCGGGGGAACCTTTTTAACTCACGGAACCAGGACCAGCTGTGGAGCTGGAGTCCTTTTCTCCAGAAACTTCAGTCCTCAGTCGGTAGAAACTGAGGAAATCATTAAAGGTCGTCTGTTAAAAGTCAGAGCCGAGTACGAAAATATAAAGATGGTGTTTATTAATGTTTCTGCTCCGGTTGTGGGAGCAGAGAGGCTGGTGGTCCTGGATGTTTTAAACACAGTGATTGATCACTGTAACAGTGAAGAATACGTCTTCATTGGTGGAGACTTTAACTGTACTGAGGACAGCAGGTTGGACCGGAACCATCCAGAACCTCACGCTGCCTCTCGGACTCGTCTGCTCCGTCTCATAGAGTCTCAGGACTTGTGTGATGTATGGAGACGTTTTCATACTAACCAGAGACAATACACTTGGACACATGTTAGAGGCAACCTGCTGTCTATGGCCAGGCTGGATCGCTTTTATTGTTTTAAACATCATTTTAACGTTTTTAAAAGTTGTGCGATCAGCCCTGTTGGTTTTTCTGATCACTCCCTTGTAACAGCCTCTGTTTTTATCAAATCTGTGAAACCCAGTAGTGCCTACTGGCATTTTAACACAGCTCTGTTGGAGGACAAGAACTTCAGGGAAACTTTTGTTTCCTTTTGGAAAAATCACCAAAGTACAAAATCTGACTTTGTGTCCTTACAACAGTGGTGGGATTTTGGTAAAGTCCAGATAAAACAGTTCTGTCAGCAGTACACTCGCAATGTCACAAGAACCTTAACGAACTCAGTGAAAGCTCTGGAGTCCGAAGTAGAGGAGCTCCGAGACCTGGCTGAGACCACCAGAGATCAGCACCATGCTGAGACACTTGAGGTTAAAAGGTCTGTCTTAACCAACCTGCTGGGTGTCTCAGCTCAGGGGGCTCTGGTTAGGTCCCGCTTCCAGAACGTAGGCCAGATGGATGTCCCATCTCACTTTTTCTTTGGTCTGGAGCGTAAGAACGGACAGAAAAGTTCACCCACCTCTCTGTGGGGGAAGGACCAGGAGGGACGTGGAGCGCTACCAGCTAGATCTGGTGGGGCTTACCTCTACGCACAGCCTCGGTTCTGGAACCGTCCTCCTAGATAGGGGTTGGTCTCTATTCTTCTCTGGAGTTGCTCAAGGTGTGAGGCGCCAGGTGGGTGTGGGAATACTCACAAATTCCCAGTTGAGTGCCGCTACTTTGGAATTTACCCCAGTGGACAAGCGAGTCACCTACCTACGCCTTCGTGTTTTTTGGAAGGGAAAGTTTACGGCCTTCTTGGAGACCCTGAATGGAGTCCTGTATGGGGCTCCAGCAGGGGCTCCTAGTTCTGCTGGTAGACTTCATTACGTATGTGGGCAACAATGGAGGCACCTGGAGAGGCATGATTGGGAAAAATGGCCTCCCTGATCTCAACCCAAGTGGTTGTGTAATCACATAAGGATGCTCATGAGTGTACTTGATACCAGAGCACCCTCGGCTGAAGGTTGATGATTGATTTTGTGATTGTATCATCTGATCTGAGGCCACATTTTGGGCACTCGGGTGAATATAGGGTCAGAGGGTGGAGGAAGGCCTTACTTATTTACTTTACATTTCTCTCTTATTTGTATATCTTATCTGTACATTTATATAAATATTTAAATTATTATTTTTTACGTTTCCTCATTTTTGTTTTCTGTTATTTGTTGCATTTTTTATTCAATAAATGAATTTATTTTTGATGCTATGATGACAGCAAGTGTCCAGCAGAGGGAGACAGAGCTCTAGAGGTTCAGCTCTGTGTAACACTGAAGGATGCTGGGAGGAGGAGGAGGAAGAGGAGGAAGAGGATGACGCCAGCAGAGGCTGCAGAGATGCTAACAGCATCGACACACAAACACACTTACAGGAGCTAAATGCTAACAGTGACCAAGAGACAGGTAGACAGACAGACGGAGAGACAGACAGGTAGGTGGAAGGAGGCTGATGCTGGCAGCTAACACACACAGTGAGCTGCACTGAAGCTAGCTGGTTAGCATGATCAGGATAGGAGGCTAACCTACTGTCACACACTCACACACACACGCACACACACTCACACACACTCACACACACACTCACACACACACTCACACACACTAACAGCAATGCAGTGTCCGAGACTTCCTATTGGATGGTGAGTGATCTTTTTGTGTGTGTGTGCTCAGTTAGGCCGTGTGTGTGTGTGTGTGTGTGTGTGTGTGTGTGTGTGTGTGTGTGTGTGGGGGGGGGGGGGGGGGGGGCGCTTGTGCGCGCACGCACTTTGTCAATCAATCATGTATTCCTGCCATGCAGCGTTGGTTCACTGGAGGTGTACAAGTACTACTGATACTACAGTACAACAAATACTACTGATACTACTGCAGTACAAGTACAAGTACTACTGATACTGCTGCAGAGGACTGGACTTCATACGTCGACCCCCCAACTTGTCGGGGGTCAGGATTCGGAGCTTGCTGGAACTGTTCTGATGACCCACTGCTCACCGTTACAGTTGCATCCCCTACTCTAGCAACAGTTAATATCTTTTGAACCTGGACCTGGACCCAGCCTCTGTTTAACCCGGACTAGGACCCGGTCTCTGACCTTTGTTACAATAGATGATAACTCACTGACTCAGGTGTGTGTTGGTTGTTGTGTGTCTGTGTGTCCTTAGGTCCAGATGTAGTCCATCCTCTGATTGACAGACAGCTCATTGGGGGGGTGGAGCCTGCAGGTAGGGGTGATGTCAAAGAGAGGAGCAGGGGGGCGAGGGAAGGGGGAGCGACCTGACGCCATGGCAACTCTTCACGCAGCCAATGAGGAGCTGAGAGCCAAACTGACGGATATTCAGATAGAACTACAACATGAAAAGAACAAGGTAAGGACTACAAATCCTAGCGTACCGTGGTGGTCCCTGTGAACTCCCACTAATGTAAGACTACCAACAGGTGAGCCGTCTGGAGAGAGAGAAGAGCCAGGAGCTGAAGGCGGAGCATCACCGAGCAACAGTTACCGTGACGGAGCTGAAGACCAAACTCCACGAAGAGAAGCAGAAAGAGCTGGCGGTTACCAGGGAGACGTTACTACGGCAACACGAGATGGAGCTGATGAGGGTCATTAAGATCAAAGATGGCGAGATTCAACGTCTGAACAGCTTGGTGCTGACACTGAGGGACGGGTCCACAGAAAAGGTGACCCACCTGGTCCACACATAACCCACACCTAACCCAAACCTTGCCCACACCTAGTCTACATCTGATCCACTCCTGATCCACTCCTGACCCACACCTAACCCACACCTAGTCCACACCTGGACCACACTTGACCCACACCTGGTCCACTCCTGACCCACACCTGACCCACACCTAGTCCACACCTGGACCACACTTGACCCACAACCTGGTCCACATCTGATCCACACCTTACCCACACCTGGTCCACACCTGATCCACACCTGATCCACACCTGACCCACACCTGCTCCACACCTGACCCACACCTGGTCCACACCTGGTCCACACCAGATCCACACCTGACCCACACCTGGTCCACACCTGATCCACACCTGACCCACACCTGGTCCACACCTGATCCACACCTGATACAAACCTGACCCAAACCTAGTCCACACCTGACCCACACCTAGTCCACACCTGACCCACACCTGATCCAAACCTGACCCACACCTGATACAAACCTGACCCAAACCTAGTCCACACCTGACCCACACCTGACCCACACCTACTCCACACCTGACCCACACCTGATCCAAACCTGACCCACACCTGATACAAACCTGACCCACACCTGGTCCACACCTGACCCACAACTGATCCACACCTGACCCACACCTGATCCAAACCTGACCCAAACCTAGTCCACACCTGACCTACACCTGACCCACAACTGACCCACGCCTAGTTCACACCTGACCCACACCTGATCCAAACCTGACCCAAACCTAGTCCACACTTAGTCCACACCTGACCCACAACTGATCCACACCTGACCCACACCTGGTCCACACCTGACCCACACCAGACCCACACCTAGTCCACACCTGACCCACACCTGACCCACAACTGACCCACACCTAGTTCACACCTGACCCACAACTGATCCACACCTGACCCACACCTGATCCAAACCTGACCCAAACCTAGTCCATACCTGACCCACACCTGATTCACACCTGATCCACACCTGATCCATACCTGACCCACACCTGATCCAAACCTGACCCAAACCTAGTCCACACCTGACCTACACCTGACCCACAACTGACCCACGCCTAGTTCACACCTGACCCACACCTGATCCAAACCTGACCCAAACCTAGTCCACACTTAGTCCACACCTGACCCACTCCTGACCCACACCTGGTCCACATGTGATCCACACCTGATCAAGTGTCTAAATCAGGGGTGGGCAAACTTTTTGACTCGCGGGCCACAATGGGCTGTAAAGTTTGCCCGAGGGGCCGGGCCGGGAGCAGATGGATGGAGTGTTTGTGTGAACTAATAGAAATGACAAGTAAAAGCCACATAAAGGGCTTTGGCCTTGAACAGGTAGCAAAGCATGAATATGCAAAGTTATTGTACAAATTATTTCATTCTTTTAACAGTAGAGAAACTCCCGTTCAGCGTCAGAGGGACCAGTGTTGCTGGTCTCCCTTTTCTGGGCTTAGTTTAGTTGTGGTGGTTCTCAGGATGGATCTGAGGTGTTGGTCGGTTTACTTGGATCTGTGACGGCTTCGTTGATGTTCATGATGCTGAACGTCTGCTCGCGTTGAGACGAACAGCAGCATCTTCTGCTCCGTCCTCCTGAGGTCTGGAGACGTGGCTTTGCTAAGTGAAGCATAAGTCATTTAGTTTAAGAGAGTTGAGCTTCCCCTTTAAGACAGAGTCAGACTGAAGATCCATCAGGTCCAGTTGCAGCTCCTGCGGTTCTGGTTCAGGGTCGTGTGATGGAGGACAAGACACCAGCTGAAGTGAATTCAAAATTAAAATCAGACAACCGACAGCAGGTCGTCCAGTGATTTGCTGCAGTTCTTTGTGCTTTAGGTGGTCTCTTCCTGCCTGGCTGGTCTGGGAAAATGAGCGACAGATTTGTTTGAAATTTGTCTGGAGAATGAAGCCATGAAGCCAGCTCATGTACGAACTGATCTTTCTCCTGTAGCTTCACGCTCAGCGCATTCATGTGTGAAAATACGTCCACAGCAAACGCAAAGTCGCAAAGCCAGTTTGTGTCGCTCAGCTCAGGAAATTCGGCGGATTTCCCCATTAACTCCAAAAGTGGCTAATCTCCTCTTTGAGCTCGTTGAAACACTTTCCCCAAACTTAACCAGCGGACACGAGAGAGGTAAAGTAAGTCGTGGTGATCCGCATCGGTTTCCTCGAGGAACGTAATAAAGTCGCCTCACATGTATGAAGTTAACAAGTTTTACAGTTGGATTCATGATTGATTAAGCTGCAATACAGACTTCCAGAGAGATTCCTGATGAACGATGCAGTGAAGGAAAATAACATCCTGGTCAGGGTTTTCCTCTTCACTTTATCCTAGATTCTTTTCAGCATTGGCGTTTATTTCCAGTCAAATTTGGTGACCCATCCGTGGTGTGTCAGTGACAGCAGACGCCTGGTCATAACCCTAACCCTAACCCTCTCCTGGTGTTTTCCTCTTCAGGGACTCCATGGCCAAAAACTCCTCCATTATCTCAAAACTGTCGTTAATCCCTTGGATAAAAATTAAAAGCTGAGCAGAATCTTTTATGTCGTTACTTGAATCCAGTGCTAGTGAATATAAGTTAAAGAACTCCGGCTTTTTGTTTACCTCGCTGACTATATCTCCATCAATCAGTTCCACACGGCGATTCATGGTCCTGCATGATAAACTGATATTTTTCAAACTTGCATTTGTTCTCCGGACACAAGAGACCTGCTGTCTCTACCATGCTTTCTTTCAAAAGCTCACCTTCGGAGAAAGGCTTGCTAGCCTTTGCTAATTTGAATGCCAGCAAAAAAAACTTGCCTCAGAACTCGATTCCTGAATCGCAGTTTGTCAGTGAAAACATTTTTGCCGAGTCTGTAAATTAGCCTTCAACCTCTGAACAATAGCTGCCCATCCTTGTGTTGACCGCTTGCTAGCGTAGTTAGCTTGGCGTCATGGCGAAGTGACAGCTGATATTGAGTTCTTTGGAAACCACAACAGTTTCTTGGTATATCAGACATGCGGCCATTGATCGGACTCACCGTCCACTTTTCTTTTCTTTGGGCTGCTCATTTTTACAGAAGGGCTCAAAGGACAGACGTGAAGGCGAGAGTCGACACTGCATTCAGTTTAACTCGGAACTCGGTAATAAAACCAGTGTTGTGTATTTATGTTGCATTCAACACAACCTGGAATGCAGTTCTGGTCCAAGTCAGTGGCCACCTATTAGGGAAACATGGGCATCGCAGGGAAAAGGCGAAATGAATGAGGTTTTTACTATAATTTGTACAGTACAAGTTCAGCGGGCCGGATTAAAAAGCCTAACGGGCCATATATGGCCCACAGGCCATAGTTTGCCAATGCCTGGTCTAACTCCTCAGGTGTGAAGCAGTGTCCTCTCCTCCCTCAGGTGAGGAGCGCCCTGCTGGTGGAGGTGGAGGAAGCGAGGAGAAGCTGGGAGGCGGAGCGTTGTCGCCTCCAACAGGAGGTTCAGGAGCAGAGAGGAGCCAAGAGGAGCGCTGAGGAGGCTCTGACATCAGCTCAGCAGGCCTGTCAGGCCCGAGCAGCCGAGCTGCGATCGGCTCATCATCAGCACCAGGAGGAGCTGAGCCGGACCAAGAGAGACTGTGAGAGGGAGATCCGCCGGCTGGTACGACCCACCACAACACAATCACAGATATGAGGCCTCGTGGCTCAGTGTTTCACAAACAAACAATGATTTCAAACTCTTCTAAACATATTTAGACGATAGTTCAGGTAACAGAGATCCAATCAGCTCACCAACAAATCAAAACAACCCAGTAACGGCACACCTACGACTTCCACTGTGGTACTAGAAACACTGGTCCAGCACAGACTGGTACAGCACCAGCAGCCCTGACAGAACACTATTATACGTACAGTATCATTACATTATACGTAAGTACAAAAACTCAGTTTTTATGGAAAATAGAAAGCAACTGCTGTTTTATTAAATAATTTAAGCGATGTGTAATATGTGGTCAGTATGTCTAATAATAAAATGGATGGAGTGGATCTAACGGGAGCATCGCCGGTACCAGATACCAGATACTCAACTATGAAGTGAACACAAAAAAGGTTTTATTTGCTGACATCAATTATTTCTATAAATTCTGTACCTTTACAGTCATTGATGGACATCATTGTTATATAACGCTGCTCTTTTCCACCAGCTGCTTGTTAATTGATCAGTTAGACCTCTCTGTGTTCTGGTCGATGGCACTGTGGATCAAGTCTGGTTATCCTCAGGCCTATTTGAGTCCGGTCTGGCTCTGCTCAGGTCCCCATCGAGTCTCTCTTTTTGAAAATGAATCGATGGACGTCAGGTTCAGCCCCGCCGCTTACCTGTCTGGCTAACCCCGCCCCTTACCTGTCTGGCTAACCCCGCCCTTTACCTGTCTGGCTAACCCCGCCCCTTACCTGCCTGGCTAACCCCGCCCTTTACCTGTCTGGCTAACCCCGCCCCTTACCTGCCTGGCTAACCCCGCCCTTTACCTGTCTGGCTAACCCCGCCCCTTACCTGTCTGGCTAACCCCGCCCTTTACCTGTCTGGCTAACCCTGCCCCTTACCTGTCTGGCTACCCCCTGTCCTGACTAACCTGTCTACCTGTGTGTCTACCTGTGTGTCTACCTGTGTGTCTACCTGTGTGTGTGCAGATGGATGAGATAAAGCTGAAGGACAGAGCGGTCAGTGTGTTGGATAAAGCCCTGGGGCTGCAGGCTGGACACGCCCACCGCCTCCAGCTGCAGACTCAGGCTGCTGAACAGCAAATCGCAGCCCTGAGAGACGCTCAGAGGGTGGGGCTAACCTACCCCAGCACCACCCCTAACCCCGCCCCTAACCCTACTCCTCACATCGTAAGCTCCGCCTCTTCCTGCTCATACTGCATGGTCATAGTGTAAACAAACCTGTGCATTCCAGTACCAATACTACCATACTACCACAGTATTTAGTATGGTAGTACCAATACTACCTTACTACCACAGTATTTAGTATGGTAGTACCAATACTACCACAGCATTTAGTATGGTAGTACCAATACTACCACAGCATTTAGTATGGTAGTACCAGTACTGCCACAGCATTTACTATGGTAGTAACAATACTGCTACAGCATTTAGTTTGGAAGTACCAACCATAGTATTAGTAGGCCAGAGAAAGATTTAGTATGTCCCAACACATAATATGTCATATAAAGTATGCAAAAAAAATCTGGTCGTATTGTGAACCACAATCCTGTGGACTGCAGGTATATGAGTAAGAAGGTCAAAGTTCTCAGTGTTATGAAGTAGTATGTCCCGGTATTATGCATACTGAATGCTACAATAGTACTTTGTGAGGGCAGCTGCAGTATGTAGTCGAGTACGTGGTCGTGGTGAAGTTTGGAGTTTACTATGACGTCCCACTTCAGGCCAGTGTGAGAGGAGGCCAGCGCTCAGCAAGGACTGAACCATCCAAACACTCACAGCTTCATCAACAGCTGGATCCTCTGGTCCTCAGTATCCCACAATCCACTGCTCACTGTTTACTGGTATTCATCACCTGTAAAGTCAGAAAAGGTCACAAACCAGGTGGGGTGGACCAATGAAAAATGCCCTGCAGGATGAAACTTCTGACTTTTTACATTTGTGACTCTTTGACTACCAACTTCCTGAAAGCTGCAGGTGCCACACAGATTCTCCCTGGAGGATGTCACAAAGTGAGTCAGATACTGTTCACTCTCAAGTGGACTCTAAGGGCGAGGGGCCTGGGAGCTGAGCAGGGATGGGGCAGTCGGATGGGGTAGGGCAGAGGTGGAGCTACTGACCTCAGGTGGCTGGGTAAAACTCTCCAGGAGTATGGCATGGGGACAGGCCAGACGGTCAAAACTGGTTAGGTAGCTGTTGGTGAAAACAGGATCTCTCCAGAGGTCAAGCAGGACGTGACCCCTCAGGAGGACCCCACTGGAAGATGGCCGGGAGTCTTGAGGCTGGCGAGATCAGCCAGTGATTGGCCCAGTGGTGAGCTGAACAGGAACTTGGGCTTGGGGTTGCTGCAGCCCAGCAGGAACTAGTGTGCTGACTGCTGACTGGACGCTGGGAGCAGGTGTTGGCTGGACCACTTGACTATGACTTGATCCAGACTGACTGGGACTATCATGAAGTGGGCATGTCTGTAAAGGGGAGACGGGTGGGGACCCAGAGAACCCATTTACATTCACACATCTGGAGGTCAGAGGTCAAGTCTGGAGCCACTACCAGCTACTCTGACCTGGTTGTACCGATGGATCCATCAGGTTCTCTAGTTTCAGATGAGACCAGGATGTAGTAGTAGTAGTAGTAGTAGTAGTAGTAGTAGTATTAGTAGTAGTAGTAGTCTGACCTGGTTGGTACTGATGGATCCATCAGGTTCTCTAGTTTCAGATGAGACCAGTATGTAGTAGTAGTAGTAGTAGTAGTAGTAGTCGTCTGACCTGGTTGGAACTGATGGATCCATCAGGTTCTCTAGTTTCAGATGACTTGGACTTGGTCTCTGTGGGTCAACAAAGGCAACGACTAATACCAATAGGCCGTACGCTTGACACCCCTGGTCTAGGTGCAGGAAGTACTACATGACCTGGTGTTACCTGTCCTGTAGTATGACTGTCTTCTCCAGCAGACAGCATGCTGCCCTTTGTCTACATTACCCATGAGCCTCAGCTGCTGTCTGATCAGCTCTCTACAGGTATAAATTTAACTGCTACATCTATACTTTGTAGAGAAAACAGAAGCTCTGTGATTGGCTGTTTGTTAGTGAAATGCACCATGGGAGTTGTAGTTCTTCAGTCTTTATGACATTTTATCATTTTCTAACTCAGTTTTTCATATTGATCACAAACCGCCAGCAGACTGTTAGAGTTTACTGCTGTGTGTGTGTGTCTGTTTGTGTTTATAGTCTCAAGAGGACCGGGACACTCGCAGGTTCCAGTTAAAAATCGCTGAGCTCAGCGCCGTCGTCAGGAAGCTAGAGGACCGAAACGCCCTGCTGTCAGAGGAACGCAACGAACTGGTAAAATCACATGATGATATACATGTTTATCTTCTATAATCAACTGGTAATAACACATGATATACTGAACACACACACACTCTCCATCCTACACTCGTGAGGACCCTGGTTAACATAATGCAGGTCTGAGCCCATAACCCGCTAAAACCCCCTGAAACCCCCTAAAACCCCCTGAAACCCCCTAAAACCTGCTGTACCCCATGAAGCTAAAGCAACAGTCGGGACCTTGATGGAGTCCTTCGGCGGTCTGGCCCCCTTTGAGGACTGACCAGACTGTCCTCACCATGTGGGAAGAACTTTACCCCAAACTGGTTCTCACAACGATCCTCTGGCTCTAGATTCCTGGCGTGTTGTTCTATTTTTGGTTTTCTATATCATATAATGTGTCTTCTATATGTTTTGTGTTTTCTATGTCTTTTCTAATTTTTATATTTAATATATGTGTGTTTTTCATTTTTTGGATGTATTTTCTGTGTACTTCCTGTCCGGCCTGCAGCTGAAGCGTCTCAGGGAGACGGAGAGCCAGTTTCTTCCTCTTCTGGATAAAAACAAGCGTCTGAGCAGGAAGAACGAGGAGCTGGCCCTCGCACTGCGTCGCCTCGACAACAAGCTTCGCTTCGTCACCCAGGAGAACATGGAGATGGTAACTATGGTAACCCCTGACCCTGTACTCCCGTACCTTGGCAACACACTCACAGACGTGTCTGAGTTTGGTCCCAGTCAAACCAGTAAGCAGGAAGAGATGAGCTCATTAAATCTCACTAATATAGATTACTAGCAAAACACAGTAACTACATACGTACTAGTACTACTACTGCATGTGTGTGTGTTGTGGTCCACAGAGGAGGCCGAGTTCTTTAAACGACCTGGACCGTAGCCACTCCACCAGTTACCATGGTTACAGCCACGACGAGCGGGAGATGGAGTTTCTACGGTTACAAGTTTTGGAGCAGCAACACATCATCGACGACCTGTCCAAGGTACTACTACTACTACTACTACTACTACTACTACTACTACTACTGTTAATACTACTGTTGAATCTACCTGATCAGCACATTGTCTGTCTCGTTCCAAGTACTACTAGTATGTTGTAGTCACAATATCTGAAATCAAAGTCTTTGTGTTTTCAGGCTCTGGAGACAGCTGGTTACGTAAAGAATGTTATAGTAAGTACCGAGTAGTACTACTCCTACTACTGCCAGTACTACTAAAACTACTCTGAGTACATTTACTGTGTGTGATGAAGAGATGAAGTACTCTATTCTATGACGTTCCTTAGAGACCAAAAACAGAGCTGGACTTACTGCACATTCACCACATGGACACAAACACAACTCTGAATGAGTGAGTGAATAAGTGAGTGAGTGAGTGAGTGAGTGAGTGAATGAATGAGAGAATGAATGAATGACCTAATGAATAAGTGAGTAAATGAATGAATGAATGAATGACCTAATGAATAAGTGAGTGAATGAATGAATTAGTTAACGAATGAATGAGAGAATGAATGAATGAGAGAATGAATGAATGACCTAATGAGTGAGTGAATGAATGAGTGAATGAATGAGAGAATGAATGAATGACCTAATTAATAAGTGAATGAATGAATGAGAGAATGAATGAATGACCTAATGAATAAGTGAGTGAATGAGAGGATGAATGAATGAGCTAATGAATAAGTGAATGAATGAATGAATGAGAGGATGAATGAATGACTTAATGAATAAGTGAGTAAATGAATGAATGAATGAATGACCTAATGAATAAGTGAGTGAATGAATGAATTAGTGAACGAATGAATGAATGAATGAGAGAATGAATGAATGACCTGAATAAGTGAATGAATGAATGACTGAATGAATAAGAGGATGAATGAATTACCTAATGAATCAGTGAGTCAATGAATGAAAGAATGAGAGAATGAATGAATGACCTAATGAATAAGTGAATGAATGAATGACTGAATGAATGAGAGAATAAATGAATAACCTAATGAATCAGTGAATGAATGAATGACTGAATGAATGAAAGAATGAATGACCTAATGAATCAGTGAGTGAATGAATGACTGAATGAATGAGAGGATGAATGAATGACCTAATGAATAAGAGAATGAATGAATGAGTGAATGAATGAGAGGATTAATGAATGACCTAGTGAATCAGTGAGTGAATGAATAAGTGAATGAATGAGAGGATTAATGAATGACCTCGTGAATCAGTGAATGAATAAGAGGATGAATGAATGAGAGAATGAATGAATGAATGACCTAATGAATAAGTGAATGAATGAATGACTGAATGAATGAGAGAATGAATGACCTAATGAATAAGTGAATGAATGAATGACTGAATGAATGAGAGGATGAATGAGAAAATGAACGAATGACTGAATGAATGAGAGGATGAATGAGAGAATGAACGAATGACTGAATGAATGGGAGGATGAATGAATGGCCTAGTGAATCAGTGAGTGAATGAATGAGCGGATGAGTGAATGAATGACCTAGTGAATCAGTGCGTGAATGAGTGAATCCTGTGTTTCTTCCAGGAGAGAGACATGTTACTGAGGTCCAGACGTCAGGAGTCAGTCAGGAGGAAACGAACCTTCAGAGCCTGCAGGGTGAGACCTCGCTGTTTCAACCTGCGTTCTGTCCTCTTATTCATCTCTTTTCCTGTTCTCTTTTTCTAATTCTCCTATTCTAGTGTTCTCTTGTTCTTCTATGCACTCCTTCTCCTGTTCTCTTATTCTCCTTCTATTGTTCTATTTTTCTCCCATTCTCATGTTCTCTGTTTCTCTTGTTCTGTTCTATTATTCTCTTGTCCTCTTTTGCTCCTGTTCTCTTGTTCTCCTGTTCTGTTATTTTCCCGTTCTTTTGTTCCTTTGTTCTCCCAGTATCATGTTCTCTTGTTCTCCTATTCTGCTGTTCCTTTGTTATCCTATTCTGTTGTTCACTTTTTCTACTGTTCTCCTGTTCTCTTATTTTACTGTAATCTTTTTCTCTTATTGTACTTTTCTTTTGTTCTTCTGTTCTATTGTTCTTCTGTTCTCTCACAGGTCATAGAGACATTCTATGGTTATGATGAGGAAGTGTCGGTGGACTCCGATGGATCATCTTTGTCATTTCACACCGACAGAACACCAGATACAGAACCAGATGAGGTACACACACACAGTTTGGTTCTCTTACGGGTCTCACTGGTTCCATTACTGGTTCTATTACTGGTTCTGTTACTAGTCTCACTGGTTCCATTACTGGTTCCATTACTGGTTCTATTATTGGTTCTATTACTGGTTCTATTACCGGTTCTATTACTGGGTTTGTTACTGACTCTATTACTGGTTCTGTTACTGGTTCTATTATTGGTTCTGTTACTGGTCTCACTGGTTCCATTACTGGTTCTATTACTGGTTCTGTTACTGGTCTGACTGGTTCTATTACTAGTTCTATTATTGGTTCTATTACTGGTTCTGTTACTAGTCTCACTGGTTCCATTACTGGTTCTGTTACTGGTTCTGTTACTGGTCTGACTGGTTCTATTACTGGTTTTGTTACTGGTTCTGTTACTGGTCTGACTGGTTCTATTACTGGTTTTGTTACTGGTTCTGTTACTGGTCTGACTGGTTCTATTACTGGTTCTATTACTGGTTCTATTACTGGTTTTGTTACTGGTTCTGTTACTGGTTCTATTATTGGCTCTATTACTGGTTCTGTTACTGGTCTCACTGGCTCTATTAGTGGTTCTATTACTGGTTTTATTACAGGTATTACTGGTGATGTTACTGGTCTAACTGGTTCTATTACTGGTTCTGTTACTGGTCTAACTGGTTCTATTACTGGTTCTGTTACTGGTCTTACTGGTTCCATTACTGGTTCTACTACTGGTTCTGTTACTGGTCTGACTGGTTCTATTATTGGTTCTATTATTGGTTATATTGTTTCTAGTCTCACTGGTTCCATTACTGGTTCTATCACTGGTTCTATTATTGGTTCTATTACTGGTTCTATTATTGGTTCTATTATTGGTTCTATTACTGGTTCCATTACTAGTTCTATTACTGGTTATGTTACTGGTCTGACTGGTTCTATTATTGGTTCTATTGTTTCTAGTCTCACTGGTTCTATTGCTGGTTCTATTATTGGTTCTATTACTGGTTCTATTACTGGTTCCATTACTAATTCTATTACTGGTTCTGTTACTGGTCTGACTGGTTCTATTACTGGTTCTGTTACTGGTTCTATTATTGGTTCGAGTACTGGTTCTGTTACTGGTTCTATTACTGGTCTGACTGGTTCTATTACTGGTTCTATTACTGGTTCTGTTATGGGTTCTATTGCTGGTTCTAGTACTGGTTCTGTTACTGGTTCTATTACTGGTTCTATTATTGGCTCTATTGCTGGTTCTAGTACTGGTTCTGTTACTGGTTCTATTACTGGTTCTATTATTGGCTCTATTACTGGTTCTATTACTGGTTCTGTTACTGGTCTGACTGGTTCTATTACTGGTTCTGTTACTGGTTCCATTACTGGTTCTATTACTGGTTCTGTTACTGGTCTGACTGGTTCTATTACTGGTTCTATTACTGGTTCTGTTACGGGTTCTATTGCTGGTTCTAGTACTGGTTCTGTTACTGGTTCTATTATTGGCTCTATTGCTGGTTCTAGTACTGGTTCTGTTACTGGTTCTATTACTGGTTCTATTATTGGCTCTATTACTGGTTCTATTACTGGTTCTGTTACTGGTCTGACTGGTTCTTTTACTGGTTATATTACTGGTTCTGTTACTGGTCTGACTGGTTCTATTACTGGTTCTGTTACTGGTTCCATTACTGGTTCTATTACTGGTTCTGTTACTGGTCTGACTGGTTCTATTACTGGTTCTATTACTGGTTCTGTTACGGGTTCTATTGCTGGTTCTAGTACTGGTTCTGTTACTGGTTCTATTATTGGCTCTATTGCTGGTTCTAGTACTGGTTCTGTTACTGGTTCTATTACTGGTTCTATTATTGGCTCTATTACTGGTTCTATTACTGGTTCTGTTACTGGTCTGACTGGTTCTTTTACTGGTTATATTACTGGTTCTGTTACTGGTCTGACTGGTTCTATTACTGGTTCTATTACTCGTTCTGTTACTAGTCTGACTGGTTCTATTACTGGTTCTATTACTCATTCTGTTACTGGTCTGACTGGTTCTATTACTGGTTCTATTACTGGTTCTGTTACTAGTCTCACTGGTTCCATTACTGGTTCTATTACTGGTTCTATTACTGGTTCTATTGCTGGTTCTATTACTGGTTCTGTTACTGGTCTGACTGGTTCTATTACTGGTTCTGGTTGTGTGTTTCAGGTGTGTGTGCGTGAGGAGGCGGAGTTTCGTTACCGTCAGCTGACTCAGGAGTATCAGGCGCTGCAGCGAGCTTACGCTCTGCTGACGGAGACGAGTGGAGGGAACTACGACGCAGAGAAGGAGATCAAGGTGACCTGACCTCTGAGCAAGGCAGCAACAGGTTCTATTCCCTGTAATGAAGCAAGGCACTAACAGGTTGATGGTTCTGTTCCCTGTGTTTCAGACCAGAGAGCAGCTGCTGGCTGAAATCAGCCAATATCAAACCAGAGTTGCAGATCTGGAGTCAGCCCTGAAGCAACAAGGACTGGTAAAACACACACTGAATGAACGCTGGTTTGAATCTTTACATGTTGGAGTTAGAAACAGGATATGAAATAATAAACAACAACAATAATAATAATAATGAAACAGATGATAGGAGCTTTTGTTCACTACTGATGAACTCTGTAAATAAACAAGCCGAAACATAGACCAGAGACCTGTACAGCAAATAAGGATTTGGGGTTTAACCCCGGGTTTTCAGGGTTTCTTACCAGTGAACACTACCTCGGTTACTACATCTGGAGCAGATTATGGTCACGTAAAAATGTTATTTTTGAAAGGCTAAATGCCAACAAATATGGATTGAAACAGAATATTTTGTTCCATACATAAAACTAGGGCTAGATAGTTAAAACTAGGGCTGTCAAAGTTAATGTGATAATAACCTCTTAACACAAATTCATTTATGCCACTAATTTCTTTAACATCTTACCACAGCTGATCTTTCAGGGTTGTTGGCTCAGTTTTAAAGTCATAGTCCAGTCATGTTCTGATTGGAGCAGATTTTTGATGCTAAAGTCAGAACCTGGGAGGGTTTCTGGACCATATCTGTCATTGATTAGTGTTGTTATTGATTTATAATAATCAATATATACATACAGCACAGACCAAAAGTTTGGACACACCTTCTCATTCAAAGAGTTTTCTTTATTTTCATGACTATGAAAATTGTAGATTCACACTGAAGGCATCAAAACTATGAATTAACACATGTGGAAATATATACTTAACAAAAAAGTGTGAAACAACTGAAAATATGTCTGATATTGTAGTTTCTTCAAAGTAGCCTCCTTTTGCTCTGATTACTGCTCCACACACTCTGCATCCTCTTGATGAGCTTCAAGAGGTCGTCACCTGAAATGGTCTCCAACAGTCTTGAAGGAGTCCCAGAGATGCTGAGCACTTGTTGGCCCTTTTGCCTTCACTCTGCGGTCCAGCTCACCCCAAACCATCTGGATCGGGTTCAGGTCCGGTGACTGTGGACTGTGGCCAGGTCATCTGGTCCAGCACCCCATCACTCTCCTTCTTGGTCAAATAGCCCTCACACAGCCTGGAGGTGTGTTTGGGGTCATTGTCCTGTTGAAAAATAAATGATGGTCCAACTAAACGCAGACCGGATGGAATAGCATGCTGCTGCTAGATGCTGTGGTAGCCATGCTGGTTCAGTAGGCCTTCAGTTTGAATAAATCCCCAACAGTGTCACCAGCAAAGCCCCCCCACACCATCACACCTCCTCCTCCATGCTTCACGGTGGGAACCAGGCATGTAGAGTCCATCCGTTCACCTTTTCTGGTTCTACAAAGACACGGTGGTTGGAACCAAAGATCTCAGATCTGGACTCATCAGACCAAAGCCCAGATTTCCACTGGTCTAATGTCCATTCCTGGTGGTCTTTAGCCCAAACAAGTCTCTCTGCTTGTTGCCTGTCCTTAGCAGTGGTTTCCTAGCAGCTATTCTACCATGAAGGCCTGATTCACACAGTCTCCTCTTAACAGTTGTTCTAGAGATGTGTCTGCTGCTAGAACTCTGTGTGGCATTGACCTGGTCTCTAGTCTGAGCTGCTGTTAACCTGCCATTTCTGAGGCCGGTGACTCGGATGAACTGATCCTCCTCAGCAGAGGTGACTCCTGGTCTTCCTTTCCTGGGGCGGTCCTCATGTGAGCCACTTTCTTTGTAGCTCTTGATGGTTTTTGCGACTGCACTTGGGGACACTTTCAAAGTTTTCCCAATTTTTGGGACTGACTGACCTTCATTTCTTAAAGTAATGATGGCCACTCGTTTTTCTTTACTTAGCTGCTTTTTTCTGCCATAATCCAAATTCTAACAGTCTATTCAGCAGGACTATCAGCTGTGTCTCCACCTGACTTCTGATGGTCTCAACCCCATTTATAAGGCCAGAAATCCCCCTGATTAAACCTGACAGGGCTCACCTGTGAAGTGGAGACCATTTCAGGTGACGACCTCTTGAAGCTCATCAAGAGGATGCAGAGTGTGTGGAGCAGTAATCAGAGCAAAAGGAGGCTACTTTGAAGAAACTACAATATAAAGCGTATTTTCAGTTGTTTACACTTTTTTGTTAAGTACATATTTCCACATGTGTTGATTCATAGTTTTGATGCCTTCAGTGTGAATCTACAAAGTCAATAGTCATGAAAAGAAAGAAAACTCTTTGAATGAGAAGGTGTGTCCAAACTTTTGGTCTGTACTGTACATTTACATAAAGCAGCATATTAGTCCACTAACATGTTGATCAGAGGATTAAATACTGGACTGATCTCCCTTTAAGGAACATTTAGAACACAGAAAAATATGATTAATTTGCTTAACTTTTAATTAATTCAATCAATTGACAGCCGTAATAAAAACATGTTGTGAATTTTGAAAATGAAAACCTTTTTTTAATAAATGTTGACTTTTGGATTTTACAGCATTATTGGAAATGTTTGGATCAATAATCCTACTCAGCCACCACTGGAATCTAATTCTCCTAATAGTGTAATAATAATAATAACATTAGTGAGGCCTGTTTGTTATCTGACTCTGGCCACAAATACTAGCTTCAATTACAATGAACAGACTACTTTGGGTTGTAAATCTCCTCACTTAAAGCACGTGGTCTCATCCAGAAGGCAGGTTTTCATGGTCCTGAAGAACAACTCTGAGGAGCTGAACTTAATGTTAAAGTTCAGAGTGGACGATGTCTCTTCAGAGACAATGAAATGTTTTAGCTGTGGAGAGGAGGGACATCTCATCCGGTCCTGTCCTCAGAAACAGAACCAGGATACGCTGAGTACTCAGCAGGCTGAAGCTGAACATCAGGGGGCTGCTGCTCCGGCTTCTGTCAGTCCGGTTTCTGATGTTTTTGGTGCAGCTGGTCCAGTTTTTGCTGATTCAGGTGTGCATAGTCCAGTTTTTGCCGGTTCGGATGCAGCAGATCCGGTCTCTGCTAGTTCAGGTGTGGCTGATCCGGAATCTGCTGGTTCAGGTGCTGCTGATCCAGTCTCAGCTGGTTCAGGTGTGGCTGATCTGGTCTCTGCTGATTCGGGTGCTAATGATCCGGTCTCTGCCGGTTCAGGTGCTGCTGATCCAGTCTCTCCTGGTGCAGGTCCTGTTGTAGAGGCTACTGATCGGTCTCACACTGACAGAGACCCAGTGGACATCCAGACTGAGACTAAAGAGGCAGGATGTCCTCTGGAGGAGGACGGTGAGATGATGGTAGACCAGGACAATAAGAAGAGGAAGGGGACCAGTGACGAGTGTCAGTCCTCTGGTAAAGTGAAGAAAGTGTCTGTTCAGAGTGACAGTGTGCAGTCAGCTGAGAGTGAAGGTGATGAGGACAGTGATGTGGACTCTGTGGCTTCCTCACAGACCTGGACTCAGAGGAAGACTGGCTACCCTTTAGCGAGTGTGAAAAAGTTCCTGCAGGACACTAAAGGAGCCAGAAATGTCCAGGTTGAAGACGTGTTCCCTGATCTACAGCTCTTCATTGACTCAGTGAGGACTCTAATGAAAAGTCCTAGATGCTTTGGGGAGAAAGTTCTCACTGATCAGGAGACGTACCGTCTAAAAAAACTGGTCCAGAAAGTCAAGAAACAGATGATCAATAAGTCCAACAGACTTTCTTTTCTTTTCTTACTTTGCTCACTTGGTTTTACATTACAACTTTTTTGCATGGGGGACATAAGAATAGGCAGCCTGAACCTGAATGGAGCAAGGGATGATGGGAAAAGGGCTTCTCTGTTCAGGTTGTGCTCTCTAAAAAAGTTGGGTGTTATTTTGATCCAAGAAACTCACAGTACTGCTGATAACGAGGCAGACTGGAGGAGGGAGTGGACCGGGGGAACCTTTTTAACTCACGGAACCAGGACCAGCTGTGGAGCTGGAGTCCTTTTCTCCAGAAACTTCAGTCCTCAGTCGGTAGAAACCGAGGAAATCATTAAAGGTCGTCTGTTAAAGGTCAGAGCCGAGTATAAAAATATAAAAATGGTGTTTATTAATGTTTCTGCTCCGGTTGTGGGAGCAGAGAGGCTGGTGGTCCTGGATGTGTTAAATACAGTAATTGATAACTGTAACAGTGAAGAATACGTCTTCATTGGTGGAGACTTTAACTGTACCGAAGACAGCAGGTTGGACCGGAACCATCCGGAACCTCATGCTGCCTCTCGGACTCGTCTGCTCCGTCTCATAGAGTCTCAGGACTTGTGTGATGTATGGAGACGTTTTCATACTAACCAGAGACAATACACTTGGACACATGTTAGAGGCAACCTGCTGTCTATGGCCAGGCTGGATCGCTTTTATTGTTTTAAACATCATTTTAACGTTTTTAAAAGTTGTGCGATCAGCCCTGTTGGTTTTTCTGATCACTCCCTTGTAACAGCCTCTGTTTTTATCAAATCTGTGAAACCCAGTAGTGCCTACTGGCATTTTAACACAGCTCTGCTGGAGGACAAGAACTTCAGGGAAACTTTTGTTTTCTTTTGGAAAAACCACCAAAGTACAAAATCTGACTTTGAGTCCTTACAACAGTGGTGGGATTTTGGTAAAGTCCAGATAAAACAGTTCTGTCAGCAGTACACTCGCAATGTCACAAGAACCTTAAAAAACTCAGTGAAAGCTCTGGAGTCCGAAGTAGAGGAGCTCCGAGACTTGGCTGAGACCACCAGAGACCAGCACCATACTGAGACACTTGAAGTTAAAGGTCTGTCTTAACCAACCTGCTGGGTGTCTCAGTTCCGGTGGCCCTGGTTAGGTCCCGCTTCCAGAACGTAGCCCAGATGGATGTCCCATCGCACTTTTTCTTTGGTCTGGAGCATAAGAACGGACAGAAAAGGTTCAGTCATAGTCTAAGGTCTGATACTGGACAGGTACTGACTGATCACTGTGAAATCAGGAAACATGCTGTAAACTTCTACAGTAACCTGTTCACATGTGAACACAGAGAGCAGCAGGGCTAGGGTGACACTGGGGCTAGGGTTATTCTAGGGTTAGGGTTACACTGGGGCTAGGGTTATTCTAGGGTTAGGGTTACACTGGGGCTAGGGTTATTCTAGGGTTAGGGTTACACTGGGGCTAGGGTTATTCTAGGGTTAGGGTTACACTGGGGCGAGGGTTACACTGGGGTTAGGATTACACTAGCATTAGGGTTATACTAGGGTGAGGGTTATACTAGGGTTAGGATTATATTAGGGTTACACTGGGGCTAGGGTTATTCTAGGGTTAGGGTTACACTGGGGCTAGGGTTATTCTAGGGTTAGGGTTACACTGGGGCTAGGGTTATTCTAGGGTTAGGGTTACACTTGGGCTAGGGTTACACTGGGGTTAGGATTACACTAGCATTAGGGTTATACTAGGGTGAGGGTTATACTAGGGTTAGGGTTATATTAGGGTTACACTGGGGCGAGGGTTATACCGGTAGCCTGTTTAAATGTGAACACAGAGAGTAGCAGGGTTAGGGTTACACTAGGGTTAGGGTTACACTAGGGTTAGGGTTATACTAGGGTTACACTGGGGCTAGGGTTATACCGGTAGCCTGTTTAAATGTGAACACAGAGAGTAGCAGGGTTAGGGTTATACTAGCATTAGGGTTATACTGGGTTTAGGGTTATACTAGGTTTAGGGTTATACCAGGGTTAGGTTTATACTAGGGTTAGGATTGTACTAGGTCTAGGGTTGTACTAGATCTAGGGTTATACCAGTAGCCTGTTAACATGTGAACAGAGAGAGCAGCAGGGTTAAGGTTACACTAGGGTTAGGGTTAAAATGGGGTTAGGGTTACACTGGGGTTAGAGTTGTACTAGGGTTAGGGTTATTCTAGGGTTAGGGTTATATTAGGGTTAGGGTTACACTAGGGTTAGGGTTACACTGGGGTTAGAGTTGTACTAGGGTTAGGGTTATTCTAGGGTTAGGGTTATACTAGGATTAGGGTTATACTAGGGTTAGGGTTTTACCAGGTCTAGGGTTATTCTAGGGTTAGGGTTGTACCAGGTCTAGGGTTATTCTAGGGTTAGGGTTGTACCAGGTCTAGGGTTATTCTAGGGTTAGGGTTGTACCAGGTCTAGGGTTATTCTAGGGTTAGGGTTGTACCAGGTCTAGGGTTATACCGGTACCCTGTTCACATGTGAACACAGAGAGCAGCAGGACGTGTCCCGGAGCTTCTACACTGGTCTGGTTGAGCAGCAGAGTAATGCAGAGCTGGAAGCAGCTCTCTCCTCTGACGAACTCTATGCTGCTCTGCAGAGCCTGCAGAGTGGGAGAGCTCCTGGACTAGATGGTCTACCTGTTGACTTTGATAAGTCCTAACCCTAACCCTAAGAAAGGTGACCTACAGCTCATTAAAAACTGGAGGCCTGTGTCTCTGCTCTGCTCGGACTAGAAGCTCCTCTCCAAGGTGTTGGCAACCAGGCTGAGCAGAGTGATGCAGCAGGTGATTCACTGTGATCAGACCTACTGTGGACCAGGCAGACAGATCTCTGATAATGTTATTTTAATTAGA
This sequence comes from Pterois miles, assembly GCA_947000775.1. Lineage (NCBI taxonomy): Eukaryota > Metazoa > Chordata > Actinopteri > Perciformes > Scorpaenidae > Pterois > Pterois miles. The sequence continues at coordinate 22,111,494 of CAMQGK010000299.1, read as the reverse complement.
GACCTTTCAGAGATCTGTAAGCTGTTTGGCCTCAAAGCTGGAATCATATCAATGGATCAGGAAAAAGCTTTTGATCATGTTGAACATGAATATTTATGGCTCACATTGAGTGCCTTTGGTTTTAGTCCTGGTTTTATTAATACAGTTAAGGTTTTATATTGTGACATTACCTCACAAACCACCCACAGTATGTGAGGACACAGGACTTCACTTCAGACACGGTGGTCTGCAGTGTGGGGGTTCCTCAGGGAACGGTTCTGGCTCCGTTCCTCTTCACGCTCTACACTGCAGACTTCTCCTACAATTCACCAACCTGTCACCTGCAGAAGTTCTCTGACGACTCTGCTATCGTCGGCCTCATTACTGATGGGGACGATGGGGAGTACAGAGAACTTTCCCAGGACTTTGTGGACTGGTGCCTGTGGAACCACCTCCAGATCAACGCGGGGAAAACTAAAGAGCTGGTGGTGGATTTCCGCAGGCAAACTCATCCCCCTCCAACACCGGTGAACATCCAGGGATCAGACATTGAGATGGTGACATCTTATAAATACCTGGGTGTTCACCTGAACAATAAACTGGAGTGGACAACAAACTCCTCTGAACTCCATAAAAAAGGCCAGAGCAGACTATCTGCTCAGGAGACTGAGGTCTTTTGGAGTGCAGGGGACACTACTGAAAACATTTTATGACACTGTTGTGGCATCAGCCATATTTTATGGAGTGGTTTGCTGGGGCAGCAGCATCACAGCTGCAGACAGGAAGAGGCTGGATAAGATCATCAAAAGGGCCAGCTCTGTCCTGGGATGCTCTCTGGACTCAGTGCAGGTGGTGGGAGAGAGGAGGATGACGGCTAAGCTGTCATCCATGATGGAGAAGGACTCCCACCCCATGAGAGACACCATCAGAGCTCTGGAGAGCTCCTTCAGTGACAGGCTGCTACACCCTAAGTGTACGAAGGAGCGTTACAGAAGGTCCTTCCTGCCTGCAGCTGTTAGACTCCACAACGAGCACTGCTCCCAGTAGACCACATACACATTCACAACCAGCACTGCTCCCAGTAGACCACATACACACTCACAACCAGCACTGCTCCCAGTAGACCACATACACATTCACAACCAGCACTGCTCCCAGTAGACCACATACACATTCACAACCAGCACTGCTCCCAGTAGACCACATACACATTCACAACCAGCACTGCTCCCAGTAGACCACATACACATTCACAACCAGCACTGCTCCCAGTAGACCACAATCACATTCACAACCAGCACTGCTCCCAGTAGACCACATTCACAACCAGCACTGCTCCCAGTAGACCACAATCACAGTCACATTCACAACAAACTTATTTACTGATATAAAGGACATGCTTCTGGCTTTACTTTTTCTATTATGTATATACTAATTTATTTATTTTATTGTATTAATACTGTTTTTAAATCTATGCTTCTTGTCTTTTATTGCACTATCCACTTTGCTGCTGTAATGTGTGAATTTCCCCACTGTGGGACCAATAAAGGAATATCTTATCTTATTCAGAGTGTGCTAAAGATTAATGGTGATTTGAGCGCTCCTTTTCAGGTCCAAAGAGGAGTTCGGCAGGGCTGCGCCCTCTCTGGCATGTTATACTCGCTGGCAATCGAACCTTTGCTCCATAAACTTCGATGTGATCTTCAGGGGCTGACGGTTCCAGGGTGTAATGAACCTTTAAAGCTGTCAGCCTATGCAGATGATGTGGTCATCCTGGTGGACAGCCAGCGGGATGTTGATGTGCTGGAGAGGGATGTGGCCCAGTTTGGCTCAATATCGTCAGCCAGAGTCAACTGGGACAAAAGTGAGGCTCTCAGTGTTGGTGGACTAGAGAGGAGGCTCAGTTTGCCTGGGGGGCTGATGTGGAAGACAGGGGGGCTAAAATATTTAGGAGTGTTTTTAGGAGATGAATCGTTTGTTTTTAAAAACTGAGAAAATGCTCTTGAAAAGGTCAAAGGTCGTCTAGAAAAGTGGAAATGGATTTTATCAAAAATGTCCTACAGAGGTCGAGTCCTGGTCACCAACAACTTGGTTTCGTCCAGCCTATGGCATCGCCTGGCAGTCGTTGACCCCCCACCTGACCTGCTGTCAAAGATCCAGACTGTTCTTGTAGACTTCTTCTGGGATAAACTGCACTGGGAGCCTCAGAGTCTGCTGTATCTGCCGAAGGACGACGGGGGACAGGGTCTGATCCACCTGAGCAGCAGGGGGGCCACCTTCCGGTTCCAGTTTCTACAGAGGTTTCTGTGTGGTCCTGCTGATTTGGTGTGGAGGCCACTGGCTTGTACCGTTCTGAGTCAGCTAGGTGGACTGGGACTGGACAGATCTCTGTTTCTGATGGACTTGAAACAGCAGGACATCATGGTTTTACCTGGTTTTATCGACTGTTTAAGGTCTGGAGCCTGTTGAGGAAAGAGAGGCTGGGACACCACAGCTCAGTGTGCCGGCTGCTCCAGGAACCAGTTCTCCAGGGACCCGTCTCAGTGCAGTCAGTCGGGTGGGACCGGCTCTGCTCAGGAGGTTCTGTCTGTCCAAAGTGGACTCTGGGACATGTGGTTCAGCTTGCAGCTCCTCTGGCCTGTCGGTTAGAGGTGAAATCCACTCGGACTGTGTCTCTGTTGCTCAGCAGATGGAGGGAAGCTCTCAGTCAGTGAGCGGACTCTGTTCCAGCAGGACTGTGATGGTTCTGGTAAAGCCCATGATGCTGATGGTTTTCCTTTGCTGAGTGTTTCCCAGATTTTAAAGATTGTTCAGGATTGTTTTTAAAAAGTTGGAGGTCTGCTGAGGTTTCTCTTCAGGACGCAAATAAAAAAGGGATGTATACAATGTTTGTTCAGGTTTTAAATAAAGACAGATTGAACGGAAAAACCGACACCCCATGGAGGATTCACTCAGGTCTCGGTGACACTGTTAGACCTGAATGGAGGACTCAGGTCTCAGTGACGGTGTTAGACCTGAATGGAGGACTCAGGTCTCAGTGACGGTGTTAGACCTGAATGGAGAACTCAGGTCTCAGTGACGGTGTTGGACCTGAATGGAGGACCCTGTATAAACCAGCGTTGGTCCACAGAGCTGCTGACCTGAATGGAGGACTCAGGTCTCAGTGACGGTGTTGGACCTGAATGGAGGACCCTGTATAAACCAGCGTTGGTCCAAAGAGCTGCTGACCTGCAGTGGAGGACTCAGGTCTCAGTGACGGTGTTGGACCTGAATGGAGCACTCAGGTCTCAGTGACGGTGTTGGACCTGAATGGAGGACCCTGTATAAACCAGCATTGGTCCACAGAGCTGCTGACCTGCAGTGGAGGACTCAGGTCTCAGTGATGGTGCTGGACCTGAGTGGAGGACTCAGGTCTCAGTGACGGTGTTGGACCTGAATGGAGGACCCTGTATAAACCAGCGTTGGTCCAAAGAGCTGCTGACCTGCAGTGGACGACTCAGGTCTCAGTGACGGTGTTGGACCTGAATGGAGGACTCAGGTCTCAGTGACGGTGTTGGACCTAAATGGAGGGCCCTGTATAAACCAGCGGTGGTCCAGAGCTGCTGACCTGCAGTGGAGGACTCAGGTCTCAGTGACGGTGTTGGACCTGAATGGAGGACCCTGTATAAACCAGCGGTGGTCCAGAGCTGCTGACCTGCAGTGGACGACTCAGGTCTCAGTGATGGTGTTGGACCTGAATGGAGGACCCTGTATTAACCAGCGTTGGTCCAAAGAGCTGCTGACCTGCAGTGGACGATTCAGGTCTCAGTGACGGTGTTGGACCTGAATGGAGGACTCAGGTCTCAGTGACGGTGTTGGACCTAAATGGAGGGCCCTGTATAAACCAGCGGTGGTCCAGAGCTGCTGACCTGCAGTGGAGGACTCAGGTCTCAGTGACGGTGTTGGACCTGAATGGAGGACCCTGTATAAACCAGCGGTGGTCCAGAGCTGCTGACCTGCAGTGGAGGACTCAGGT
>CAMQGK010000299.1:22090000-22102500 GCA_947000775.1 Pterois miles | reverse complement strand
TTGTACGTTGATGTTTTTAAATATTAAAGTCCATCAGTTTGGACCTGCCCTCCATCTTCTACTGTGGGTTCTGTTCATTTGGACCGAAACCTCCTCTGTCAGAGCTTCAGTCTGCTGCAGGAAATTGATCCAGCTGATGAAATCCTTCATGTCAACACGTTGTTACGTTACCATGACAATACGCTGTCCTTGTCCGATTGGTGACTAAAAACATGATGGACAAATTTGACTCAGCCCTTTTGATCTCATAACTAAAAATATCACGATAAAAATATCAAAACGACAACATGCTGATGACGTTAATTTCCCTCCAGGGATTAATAAAGGTTCATCTTATCTTACCTTATCTTATCTTATCTTATCTTAATTACATGTTGTTGACATGTTATTTATTTGTTGACGTACATGTTATTTAAATGTTGTTGACATATTGTTTGCATGTTGTTTGCATTTTGTTGTCATATTATATGTTATTTATTGTTATTTAAATGTTGACACGTTGTTAAATGTTGTTGACGTGTTGTTAAATGTTGTTGACATGTTGACGTGTTCTTAAATGTTGACATGTTGACATGTTGTTAAATGATGTTGACTTGTTAAATGTTGTTGACATGTTGACGTGTTCTTAAATGTTGACATGTTGTTAAATGATGTTGACTTGTTAAATGTTGTTGACGTGTTGTTAAATTTTGTTAACATGTTGACGTGTTGTTAAATGATGTTGACATGTTGACGTGTTGTTAAATGATGTTGACATGTTGACGTGTTGTTAAATGATGTTGACGTGTTGTAAAATGATGTTGACACGTTGACATGTTGTTAAATGATGTTGACGTGTTGTTAAATGTTGTTGACATGTTGACGTGTTGTTAAATGATGTTGACGTGTTGTTAAATGATGTTGACATGTTGACGTGTTGTTAAATGATGTTGACATGTTGACATGTTGTTAAATGATGTTGCCATGTTGACGTGTTGTTAAATGATGTTGCCATGTTGACGTGTTGTTAAATGATGCTGACATGTTGACGTGTTGTTAAATGATGTTGACATGTTGACGTGTTGTTAAATGATGTTGACATGTTGACATGTTGTTAAATGATGTTGCCATGTTGACGTGTTGTTAAATGATGTTGCCATGTTGACGTGTTGTTAAATGATGTTGACATGTTGACGTGTTGTTAAATGTTGTTGACATGTTGACTTGTTGTTAAATGATGCTGACATGTTGACGTGTTGTTAAATGATGTTGACTTGTTGTTCAATGATGTTGCCATGTTGACGTGTTGTTAAATGTTGTTGACATGTTGACTTGTTGTTAAATGATGCTGACATGTTGACGTGTTGTTAAATGATGTTGACTTGTTGTTCAATGATGTTGCCATGTTGACGTGTTGTTAAATGATGTTGCCATGTTGTCGTGTTGTTAAATGATGTTGACGTGTTGTTAAATGTTGTTGATGTGTTGTTAAATGTTGTTGACGTATTGTTTGTATGTTGTTTACATTTTGTTGACATGTTATATGTTATTTATTGTTATTTAAATGTTACTGACATGTTGTTGACATGTTTTGCACGTTTTCTTGCAGAACCTGTCCAATGAAGAGCAGGTGGTGGTGATCCAGGCCAGGACTGTGCTCACTCTGGCAGAGAAGGTAACCCAGTAGTGATGTTGACCTTTGACCCAGTCTGTCCCAGTCTGTATAAATTCTACCTGTCTCTCTACCGTCTCTCTACCCGTCCCTCTACCCGTCTTTCTACCATCTCTCTACCGTCTTTCTACCATCTCTCTACCGTCTCTCTACCCGTCTCTCTACCCATCTCTCTACCGTCTCTCTACCCGTCCCTCTACCCGTCTTTCTACCATCTTTCTACCGTCTCTCTACCCGTCCCTCTACCCGTCTTTCTACCATCTCTCTACCGTCTTTCTACCATCTCTCTACCGTCTTTCTACCATCTCTCTACCGTCTCTCTACCCGTCCCTCTACCCGTCTTTCTACCATCTCTCTACCGTCTTTCTACCATCTCTCTACCGTCTCTCTACCCGTCCCTCTACCCGTCTTTCTACCATCTCTCTACCGTCTTTCTACCCGTCTCTCTACCGTCTCTCTACCCGTCTCTCTACCCGTCTCTCTACCCATCTCTCTACCGTCTCTCTTCCCATCTCTCTACCCCTCTCTCTACCCATCCCCCTACCCGTCTCTCTAACGTCTCTCTACCCGTCTCTCTACCCATCTCTCTACCATCTCTCGACCGTCTCTCTACCCGTCTCGCTACCCGTCTCTCTACTGTCTCTCTACCCGTCTCTCTACCCGTCCCTCTACCCGTCTTTCTACCGTCTCTCTACCCGTCCCCCTACCCGTCTCTCTACCGTCCCTCTACCCGTCCCTCTACCGTCTCTCTACCCGTCCCTCTACCCGTCTCTCTACTGTCTCTCTACCATCTCTCTACCGTCCCTCTACCCGTCCCTCTACCGTCCCTCTACCCGTCTCTCTACTGTCTCTCTACCATCTCTCTACCCGTCCCTCTACCCGTTTCTCTACCGGTCTCTCTACCCGTCCCTCTACCCCTCCCTCTACCGTCTCTCTACCGTCTGTCTACCCGTCTCTGTACCGTCTCTGTACCGTCTCTCTACCGTCTATCTACCCGTCTCTCTACCGTCGCTCTACCGTCTCTCTACCGTCTCTTTACCCGTCCCTCTACTCGTCTCTCTACCGTCTCTCTACCCATCTCCCTACCGTCTCTCTACTGTCTCTCTACCCGTCTCTCTACCGTCCCTCTACCGTCCCTCTACCCATCCCTCTACCGTCCCTCATCCCGTCCCTCTACCATCTCTCTACCCATCCCTCTACCCGTCTCTCTACCTGTCCCTCTACCTGTCTCTCTACCCGTCTCTCTACCCGTCTCTCTACCGTCTCTCGACTGTCTCTCTACCCGTCTCTCTACCGACTCTCTACCATCCCTCATCCCGTTCCTCTACCGTCTCTCTACCTGTCCCTCTACCGTCTCTCTACCCGTCCTTCTACCCGTCTTTCTACCATCTCTCTACCGGTCTCTCTACCCGTCCCTCTACCCCTCCCTCTACCGTCTCTTTACCGTCTGTCTACCGTCTGTCTACCCGTCTCTCTACCGTCTCTCTACCCGTCTCTCTACCATCCCTCTACCGTCTCTCTACCGTCTGTCTACCCGTCTCTCTACCGTCTCTCTACCCGTCTCTCTACCGTCCCTCTACCGTCCCTCTACCGTCTCTCTACCGGTCTCTCTACCCGTCCCTCTACCCCTCCCTCTACCGTCTCTTTACCGTCTGTCTACCCGTCTCTCTACCGTCCCTCTACCGTCTCTCTACCGTCTCTTTACCCGTCCCTCTACCCGTCTCTCTACCGTCTCTCTACCCGTCTCTCTACCGTCTCTCTACTGTGTCTCTACCATCTCTCTACCCGTCTCTCTACCGTCTCTCTACCGTCCCTCTACCGTCCCTCTACCGTCTCTCTACCGTCTCTTTACCCGTCCCTCTACCTGTCTCTCTACCGTCTCTCTACCCGTCTCTCTACCTGTCTCTCTACCATCTCTCTACCCGTCTGTCTACCATCTCTCGACCGCCTCTCTGCCCGTCTCTCTACCCGTCTCTCTACCCGTCTCTCTACCGTCCCTCTACCGTCCCTCTACCTGTCTCTCTACCCATCTCTCTACCCGTCCCTCTACCTGTCTTTCTACCATCTCTCTACCGTCTCTCTACCTGTCTGTCTCTGTTCAGTGGTTGGAGTCCATCGAAGTGACCAAGTCGGCTCTGCAGCAGAAGATGTTGGACATTGAGAGTGAGAAGGTAAAAGACTAAACGTCCCTACTGTTCAACATGTAAAATCTCTGAGTGTGTTGTTATTTTTATCCTTATTGTCTGCTTTAATTTGATCATGATTATAGAGAGACATTTCAGTTTATGGTCAGTTCCATGAGGACACCTCATAGCAACAGTGTTCTTAAAGGGTTAACACACTGACATTTTGAAAACATTAATGAGTTCCTCTTGCTCGTCGCCACAGTGACGCCTCTTATTTCTGCTGTAAAATACAAACCAACATGTTTAACATTATCCACCTGACAGCAGCTCAGCCTTCAGGTGACCTTTGACCTCTGTATGTTGGTGTGTAGGATCTGTTCAGTAAACAGAAAGGTTACCTGGATGAAGAGCTGGACTACAGGAAGCAGTCCATGGACCAGGCTCATAAGGTCAGTGTGAGACACTCTGTGGCCCAGTCAGTGGGTTACTGTGGCTCATTCAGTGGGTTACTGTGGCCCAGTCAGTGGGTTACTGTGGCTCATTCAGTGGGTTACTGTGGCTCATTCAGTGGGTTACTGTGGCTCATTCAGTGGGTTACTGTGGCTCATTCAGTGGGTTACTGTGGCCCAGTCAGTGGGTTACTGTGGCTCATTCAGTGGGTTACTGTGGCTCATTCAGTGGGTTACTGTGGCCCAGTCAGTGGGTTACTGTGGCTCATTCAGTGGGTTACTGTGGCTCATTCAGTGGGTTACTGTGGCTCATTCAGTGGGTTACTGTGGCTCATTCAGTGGGTTACTGTGGCTCATTTAGTTATTACTGATTTTTCTAATCACATCACATATGTTCTCCGTTGCCTCAGAGGATCCTGGAGCTGGAAGCCATGTTGTTTGAGGCTCTGCAGCAGGAGGAGGAGTTCAGGATGGAGGGATTAAAGTTGGAGAAGGGTCATCTGTCAGAAACACTGACGGAGGAAGAGAGGGACAGCCTGAGGAGAGCTATGGACCAATGGAAACGAACAGTGATGTGTGAGCTGAGAGAGAGGGATGCCCAGATCCTCCGAGAGAGGATGGAACTGCTGCAGCTCACCCAACAGGTAGACCTTTAAACTGCAGGTACCAACAGGTAGACCTTTAAACGAACAGGTACCAACAGGTAGACCTTTAAACTGCAGGTACCAACAGGTAGACCTTTAAACTGCAGGTACCAACGGTAAGACCTTTAAACTACAGGTACCAACAGGTAGACCTTTAAACTGCAGGTACCAACAGGTAGACCTTTAAACGAACAGGTACCAACAGGTAGACCTTTAAACTGCAGGTACCAACAGGTAGACCTTTAAACTGCAGGTACCAACAGGTAGACCTTTAAACTGCAGGTACCAACAGGTAGACCTTTAAACTGCAGGTACCAACAGGTAGACCTTTAAACGAACAGGTACCAACAGGTAGACCTTTAAACTGCAGGTACCAACAGGTAGACCTTTAAACTGCAGGTACCAACGGTAAGACCTTTAAACTACAGGTACCAACAGGTAGACCTTTAAACTGCAGGTACCAACAGGTAGACCTTTAAACGAACAGGTACCAACAGGTAGACCTTTAAACTGCAGGTACCAACAGGTAGACCTTTAAACTGCAGGTACCAACAGGTAGACCTTTAAACTGCAGGTACCAACAGGTAGACCTTTAAACGAACAGGTACCAACAAGTAGACCTTTAAACTGCAGGTACCAACAGGTAGACCTTTAAACTGCAGGTACCAACGGTAAGACCTTTAAACTACAGGTACCAACAGGTAGACCTTTAAACTGCAGGTACCAACAGGTAGAGCTTTAAACGAACAGGTACCAACAGGTAGACCTTTAAACTGCAGGTACCAACAGGTAGACCTTTAAACTGCAGGTACCAACAGGTAGACCTTTAAACTACAGGTACCAACAGGTAGACCTATAAACTACAGGTACCAACAGGTAGACCTTTAAACTGCAGGTACCAACAGGTAGACCATTAAACTGCAGGTACCAACAGGTAGACCTATAAACTACAGGTACCAACAGGTAGACCTATAAACTACAGGTACCAACAGGTAGACCTTTAAACTACAGGTACCAACAGGTAGACCATTAAACTGCAGGTACCAACAGGTAGACCATTAAACTACAGGTACCAACAGGTAGACCATTAAACTGCAGGTACCAACAGGTAGACCTTTAAACTACAGGTACCAACAGGTAGACCTTTAAACTACAGGTACCAACAGGTAGACCTTAAAACTACAGGTACCAACATGCTAACAGCAAACAACATGTAAAATTGTATGTTTCATTTATTGTTGACATGTTTGTGTTTGCAGAGAAACAAGGAGCTGGAAGAATTTATAGAAGCACAGAAACGACAGATTAAAGAGCTGGAGGAGAAGGTAGGAAATGATAGAAACAGTAGAGTCTGGAGGAGGTACAGAATAATAGAAACAAGGAGAGTCTGGTTGTGAGCAATCTGCTTCCTGTGAATCTGGAACTGACTCTGCACTTTTTTTTCTCTTCAGTTTCTATTCCTGTTTCTATTCTTCTCTTTGGCCTTCATCCTCTGGTCCTAACAGCAGCTGGTGAGTCGCACAGCAACACGTTTCGCAACAGCAACACGTTTCACCACAGCAACACGTTTCACCACACTGAGCAACACGTTTCACCACAGCAACACGTTTCACCACACTGAGCAACACGTTTCACCACAGCAACACGTTTCACCACTGAGCAACACGTTTCACCACTGAGCAACACGTTTCACCACTGAGCAACACGTTTCGCCACAGCAACACGTTTCGCAACAGCAACACGTTTCACCACAGCAACACGTTTCACCACACTGAGCAACACGTTTCACCACAGCAACACGTTTCACCACACTGAGCAACACGTTTCACCACAGCAACACGTTTCACCACTGAGCAACACGTTTCACCACTGAGCAACACGTTTCGCCACAGCAACACGTTTCGCAACAGCAACACGTTTCACCACAGCAACACGTTTCACCACACTGAGCAACACGTTTCACCACAGCAACACGTTTCACCACACTGAGCAACACGTTTCACCACAGCAACACGTTTCACCACTGAGCAACACGTTTCACCACTGAGCAACACGTTTCGCCACAGCAACACGTTTCACCGCTGAGCAACACGTTTCACCACAGCAACACGTTTCACCACTGAGCAACACGTTTCACCACAGCAACACGTTTCGCCACAGCAACACGTTTCACCACAGCAACACGTTTCACCACTGAGCATCACGTTTCACCACAGTAACGCATTTCACCACTGAGCAACACGTTTCACCACTGAACAAGACGTTTCACCACAGCAACACGTTTCACCACTGAGCAACACGTTTCACCACTGAGCAACACGTTTCACCACAGCAACACGTTTAAGATAAGATATTCCTTTATTTGTCCCACAGTGGAGAAATTTCCAAATAGAAAGCAACATGTTTCACCACTGAGCAACACGTTTCACCACAGCCACACGTTTCACCACTGAGCAACACGTTTCGCCACAGCAACACGTTTCGCCACAGCAACACGTTTCGCCACAGCAACACGTTTCACCACAGCAACACGTTTAAGATAAGATATTCCTTTATTTGTCCCACAGTGGAGAAATTTCCAAATAAAAAGAAAAAAGTTTCACCAGTGGCAACACGTTTCACCACAGCAACACGTTTCACCACACTGAGCAACACGTTTCACCACAGCAACACGTTTCACCACAGCAACACGTTTCACCACACTGAGCAACATGTTTGGCCACAGCAACACGTTTCGCCACAGCAACACGTTTCACCACAGCAACGTTTCACCACTGAGCAACACGTTTCACCACAGTAACACGTTTCACCGCTGAGCAACACGTTTCACCACTGAGCAAGACGTTTCACCACAGCAACACGTTTCACCACACTGAGCAACACGTTTCACCACTGAGCAACACGTTTCACCACAGCAACACGTTTCACCACACTGAGCAACACGTTTCACCACACTGAGCAACACGTTTCACCACTGAGCAACACGTTTCACCACAGCAACACGTTTCACCACACTGAGCAACACGTTTCACCACAGCAACACGTTTCACCACACTGAGCAACACGTTTCACCACAGCAACACGTTTCACCACTGAGCAACACGTTTCGCCACAGCAACACATTTCGCCACAGCAACACGTTTCACCACAACAACACGTTTCACCACTGAGCAACACGTTTCACCACTGAGCAACACGTTTCACCACAGCAACACGTTTCACCACTGAGCAACACGTTTCACCACAGCAACACGTTTCGCCACAGCAACACGTTTCAGCACACTGAGCAACACGTTTCACCACAGCAACACGTTTTGCCACAGCAACACATTTCGCCACAGCAACACGTTTCACCACAGTAACACGTTTCACCACTGAGCAACACGTTTCACCACTGAGCAACACGTTTCACCACAGCAACACGTTTAAGATAAGATATTCCTTTATTTGTCCCACAGTGGAGAAATTTCCAAATAGAAAGCAACACGTTTCATCACTGAGCAACACGTTTCACCACAGCAACACGTTTCAGCACTGAGCAACACATTTCACCACTGAGCAACACGTTTCACCACAGCAACACGTTTCACCACTGAGCAACACGTTTCACCACAGCAACATGTTTTGCCACAGCAACACGTTTCACCACACTGAGCAACACGTTTCACCACAGCAACACGTTTCACCACTGAGCAACATGTTTCACCACAGCAACACGTTTCACCACTGAGCAACACGTTTCACCACAGCAACACGTTTCACCACACTGAGCAACACGTTTCACCACACTGAGCAACACATTTCACCACAGCAACACGTTTCACCACAGCAACACGTTTCACCACTGAGCATCACATTTCACCACAGTAACACATTTCACCGCTGAGCAACACGTTTCACCACTGAGCAACACGTTTCACCACAGCAACACGTTTCACCACTGAGCAACACGTTTCACCACAGCAACACGTTTCACCACAGAAACACGTTTCACCACTGAGCAACACGTTTCACCACAGCAACACGTTTCACCACTGAGCAACACGTTTCACCACTGAGCAACACGTTTCACCACAGTAACACGTTTCACCGCTGAGCAACATGTTTCACCACAGCAACACGTTTCACCACAGTAACACATTTGACCACAGAAACACGTTTCACCACTGAGCAACACGTTTCACCACAGCAACACGTTTCACCACACTGAGCAACACGTTTCACCACAGCAACACGTTTCACCACACTGAGCAACACGTTTCACCACAGCAACACGTTTCACCGCTGAGCAACACGTTTCGCCACAGCAACACGTTTCAGCACACTGAGCAACACGTTTCACCACAGCAACACGTTTTGCCACAGCAACACATTTCGCCACAGCAACACGTTTCACCACAGTAACACGTTTCACCACTGAGCAACACGTTTCACCACTGAGCAACACGTTTCACCACAGCAACACGTTTAAGATAAGATATTCCTTTATTTGTCCCACAGTGGAGAAATTTCCAAATAGAAAGCAACACGTTTCACCACTGAGCAACACGTTTCACCACAGCAACACGTTTCACCACTGAGCAACACATTTCACCACTGAGCAACACGTTTCACCACAGCAACACGTTTCACCACTGAGCAACACGTTTCACCACAGCAACATGTTTCGCCACAGCAACACGTTTCACCACACTGAGCAACACGTTTCACCACAGCAACACGTTTCACCACTGAGCAACATGTTTCACCACAGCAACACGTTTCACCACTGAGCAACACGTTTCACCACAGCAACACGTTTCACCACACTGAGCAACACGTTTCACCACACTGAGCAACACATTTCACCACAGCAACACGTTTCACCACAGCAACACGTTTCACCACTGAGCATCACATTTCACCACAGTAACACATTTCACCGCTGAGCAACACGTTTCACCACTGAGCAACACGTTTCACCACAGCAACACGTTTCACCACTGAGCAACACGTTTCACCACAGCAACACGTTTCACCACAGCAACACGTTTCACCACTGAGCAACACGTTTCACCACAGCAACACGTTTCACCACTGAGCAACACGTTTCACCACTGAGCAACACGTTTAACCACAGCAACACGTTTCACCACTGAGCAACACGTTTCACCACAGCAACACGTTTCGCCACAGCAACACGTTTCACCACACTGAGCAACAGGTTTCACCACAGCAACACGTTTCACCACTGAGCAACAAGTTTCACCACAGCAACACGTTTCACCACTGAGCAACACGTTTCACCACTGAGCAACACGTTTCACCACACTGAGCAACACGTTTCGCCACAGCAACACGTTTCACCACTGAGCAACACGTTTCACCATAGCAACACGTTTCACCACACTGAGCAACACATTTCACCACACTGAGCAACATGTTTCACCACAGCAACACGTTTCACCACAGCAACACGTTTCACCACTGAGCATCACGTTTCACCACAGTAACATGTTTCACCACTGAGCAACACGTTTCACCACAGCAACACGTTTCACCACAGCAACACGTTTCACCACTGAGCATCACGTTTCACCACAGTAACATGTTTCACCACTGAGCAACACGTTTCACCACAGCAACACGTTTCACCACAGCAACACGTTTCACCACTGAGCATCACGTTTCACCACAGTAACATGTTTCACCACTGAGCAACACGTTTCACCACTGAGCAACACGTTTCACCACTGAGCAACACGTTTCACCACAGCAACACGTTTCACCACTGAGCAACACGTTTCGCCACAGCAACACGTTTAAGATAAGATATTCCTTTATTTGTCCCACAGTGCAGAAATTTCCAAATAAAAAGAAACACGTTTCACCAATGGCAACACGTTTCACCACAGCAACACGTTTCACCACACTGAGCAACACGTTTCACCAGAGCAACACGTTTCACCACAGTAACACGTTTTACTATAGCAACACGTTTCGCCACAGCAACACGTTTCACCACAGTAACACTTTTCACCACACTGAGCAACACGTTTCACCACTGACCAACACGTTTCACCACAGCGACATGTTTCACCACACTGAGCAACACGTTTTGCCACAGTAACACGTTTCACCACAGCAACACGTTTCACCACAGCAACACGTTTCACCTCTGAGCAACACGTTTCACCACAGTAACACGTTTCACCACAGCAACACGTTTCACCACTGAGCAACACGTTTCACCACAGCAACACGTTTCACCACAGTAACACGTTTCACCACAGTAACACGTTTGACCACAGCAACACGTTTCACCACTGATTAACACATTTCACCACAGCAACACGTTTCACCACACTGAGCAACACGTTTCACCACAGCAACACGTTTCACCACACTGAGCAACACGTTTCACCACAGCAACACGTTTCACCACTGAGCAACACGTTTCGCCACAGCAACACGTTTTGCCACATAACACGTTTCGCCACAGCAACACGTTTCACCACAGCAACACGTTTCACCACTGAGCAACACGTTTCACCACAGCAACACGTTTCACCACTGAGAAACATGTTTCACCACTGATTAACACGTTTCACCACAGCAACACGTTTCACCACTGAGCAACACGTTTCGCCACAGCAACACGTTTCACCACACTGAGCAACACGTTTCACCACACTGAGCAACACGTTTCACCACAGCAACACGTTTCACCACTGAGCAACACGTTTTACCACTGTGCAACACGTTTCACCACAGTAACACGTTTCACCACACTGAGCAACACGTTTCACCACTGAGCAACACTTTTCACCACAGCAACATGTTTCACCACTGAGCAACACGTTTCACTCCAGGTCTAGAGTTGTCAATGGTTGCATGCATCAACAGAATTTTATAATGAAATCTTGTGGCAGTAACAGCGTTAACGTCTGTGTTTTAGTGTCTGCAGGCCTCCAGAGTCCAGCAGCTGAACTCTCAGTCTGATCAGACCAAACAACATGAGGATTCAGAAGGATTCAGGGTTTGAACCTGCGGCTTCCTGACTGAGGCGTGTTGGCTTCACTGCCCCACAGACCTGCCTCTGGCTGCTGTCGGCCAATCAGAGCAGAGCCCAGCTGCCACCTGACTGTGGAACTACATCGTCACATCTCATAGATGAAGACAAGGATGGTTTATGGCCACAGATGAAAACTGTGTTTCAGCCAAGTGAAAACCACAACCGGCAATATGCGAACTAGCTTCCTGTTAGCTGCTGTTTATCAGAAAGTTCTGGTTTAGGTACCTGATATGTAGCTGACAGACACATTCTGGCCTTAGGAGGTCCGCTGGACCAAAGTGGTGCTGGACGTCATACAGTGTTAGCTCAGCTAGCTGGACGTCACACAGTGTTAGCTCAGCTAGCTGGACGTCATAGTGTTAGCTCAGCTAGCTGGACGTCCCACAGTGTTAGCTCAGCTAGCTGGACGTCACACAGTGTTAGCTCAGCTAGCTGGACGTCATAGTGTTAGCTCAGCTAGCTGGACATCATAGTGTTAGCTCAGCTAGCTGGACGTCATAGTGTTAGCTCAGCTAGCTGGACGTCCCACAGTGTTAGCTCAGCTAGCTGGACGTCACACAGTGTTAGCTCAGCTAG
>CAMQGK010000299.1:22042500-22087500 GCA_947000775.1 Pterois miles | reverse complement strand
GAGTGTGAGTGTGTGTGTGAGTGTGTGTGTGAGTGTGTGTGTGTGTGTGTGTGAGTGTGTGTGTGAGTGTGAGTGTGATCGGATAAAGTGAATGTGACAGGCAAAGAAATCCAGTTCAGAGCTGCAGAGCCTCAGCAGTAATGAGCAGTGACCTGAGTGTGTGAGTGTGTGTGTGTGTGTGAGTGTGAGTGTGTGTGTGTGTGTGTGAGTGTGTGTGTGTGAGTGTGAGTGTGTGTGTGTGTGTGTGTGTGTGTGTGTGTACTTCAGGGTACCTCAGGGTACTTCAGGGTACCTCAAGGTATTTCAGGGTACCTCAAGGTATTTCAGGGTACTTCAGGGTACCTCAAGGTATTTCAGGGTACTTCAGGGTATTTCAGGCCTGGGAATGAGAACAGGCTGAGATTCTGGGTTGAAGCTAAATTTATACTCTGTAGAAAGCTGACCAGACTGCAGCTGAGGCTCATGGGTAACGTAGAACTCAACCCTCATTTTAATCTCAGCCACCTGCAGGTTCCTGACTGACAGCTGTGACAGTCTGTCCACAGACAGACGGAC
This sequence comes from Pterois miles, assembly GCA_947000775.1. Taxonomy (NCBI): domain Eukaryota; kingdom Metazoa; phylum Chordata; class Actinopteri; order Perciformes; family Scorpaenidae; genus Pterois; species Pterois miles. The sequence goes on along the minus strand of CAMQGK010000299.1, from coordinate 22,086,945 downwards.
GGACGGCGGATGGACGGTGTCCTAGTGCTGCATTACTGGTCACCTGCTCATATCTGCGTGCCCAGTCACCCTCCCGGTTCCTCAGCTCCAGCCACACCAGACTCATCACGACGGCTCAGTTCACGTGGTCGTCACGCCGCCGCCATGATGGCGCCATTCAGCGGTTCCTGTGGTTTCTTAGTTATTTATTTTCAGTGTGTTTTCCTACGAATGTCCAGCAACATGTGTACATGTGTGTCAATTTCCACTCCAGTCTTTTCAAAATAAAACTATTTAGTTAGGGTTAGTTAAACATAGTGGCTGGAGGAAATAACACAGGAAGTGATGTAACTTAAGGACGAAAGTTGCGTAACAAACAAACTGATGTTGACTTCTGGTGTCACACGGAACATCAACAGTGGTGTAACCTTACCTCCACCCTGACCTCCACCCAACCTGACCTCCACCTGACCTCCACCCAACCTAACCTCCACCCTGACCTCCACCCAACCTAACCTCCACCCTGACCTCCACCCAACCTGACCTCCACCTGACCTCCACCCAACCTAACCTCCACCCTGACCTCCACCCACCCTGACCTCCACCCAACCTGACCTCCACCTGACCTCCACCCAACCTAACCTCCACCCTGACCTCCACCCAACCTAACCTCCACCCTGACCTGACCTCCAACCTGACCTCCACCCTGACCTGACCTCCACCCTGACCTCCACCCTGACCTGACCTCCACCCTGACCTGACCTCCCCCCGACCTGTCCTCCACCCCGACCTGACCTCCACACTGACCTCCACCCTGACCTGACCTCCACCCTGACCTGACCTCTATCCTGACCTGACCTCCACCCCGACCTGACCTCCACCCTGACCTGACCTCGACCCTGACCTGACCTCCACCCTGACCCCTGGTTCACTGCTACCTGGATCATCTGAATGATGAGCAGGTTTCAGGCTATATGGCCTGCAGACCCTCACTGAGACCAGGCTGACTGGCTCACAGCTCTTCAGATGATTCCAGGATTGAAACCAACAACCTCTCATGAGATGGAAGTGGTTCATTTGTGTTTATTTAAAACTCCTCCTCCTCCTCCGCCTCCTCCTCTCACAGCTTCATCAGGACTGGTTTTCTCTCTTGGTGCTCCTCTTCTTCCTCCCTCTGATCTCTTCCTCTCAGTCTCAGTTTGAGGTCACCGTTCCTCCTCCTCCTCCTCCTCCTCCTCCTCCACTCCTTTTCTTCGTCTTCTCGTCTCATCTCAGATCAGATCTCCATGATGTCTGAGAGGAGGTGTTCTCAGGAGGACGACTGCTCCTCTCTGCTGTCCCGGCTGGGTTCCGACTCTCCTCGTCCTCGGATGAAGTATGGAGGGATGTTCTGCAGCGTCGAGGGAGCGTTCGAGAACAAAACACTGAACTTTGAGTCGTTCAGTCCGCAGACGCAGCGACGCCGAGCTGCTCGAACCCAAACCGCCGATCATGAAGGAGGAGGAGGAGGAGGAGGAGGAGGAGGACAGACGGTGGTGTTTTCCTCTGGACACGCCCAGGAAAACTACAGCAAGACAGAGGTCAGACACATTTTCTCTATAAAACTTTTCACTTTCAGACGTGTGAACGCTGCTGAGAGCAGTTCGTCGATATTCGGTCATTTAGAAAGAAGGACTGAAATATCTGGTCACCTCGGTGGGAACCAGAAAGAGTTGCCTTCAGGTATTCATCCTGAAGTAGAAGTACTCCTACTGTGCTTTAATAGTACTTTTACTGCAAAAAACTACACAGACCGAAAGTCAAAATAAATCTGTTAAATTCAGATGCGTAAATAATAAGTGATGATGTCATAAATCAAGCAACGCAACGAGGAAACAGCTGCTTCCACAGGGGCGAGTCCGTCTCCACCACACCGAGAGCCAATCAGTGGCTGGCATATCGTATACTTCCGGGGTCACCATTCAAAATAAAAGCATGTGCAGTTCATGCAACCACGCAGCGGAGTATATCTACATTGTGTATGTGTGTATATATGATTTCATCTAAGAAGACGATCGGACCGGATCAGTTTAACCCACGCCCATCTACGGCACTTTATTTTGAAGCTCCTCACCGGAAGCCGTGAGGCTGTATGCATTGTAGGCAGAGTGACGTCAGAGCTCACGGCAGCAACAATAGCAGGCTGTGTGTGTGTGTGTGTGAGTGTGAGCGAGCGAGCGAGCGGATCAATCAGCCCATCACAGATCGATCACGATGGCGTTCCAGACCAAGAAGATCAGCGCGAGACCCGCGGTAGGTCCGATTCGAGCCCAGCCGAGCCGAGCCGAGCCGGGTTAGCGGCTAGCAGCTGGACGGTGTCGGGCCGGTGAGGGAGGGTGCTGCAGTCAGACCGAGGCGGACCGGGACCGGGACCGGGACCGGGCCGGCCGAACCGCACCGGTATCAGCCACTGTAGACCTGCTCGGCTCGGCCCGGTTTAATGAATTACATTGTTGATCAGATTATTAATAATATTCAATGATTCTATGAATTAAATCAGATTAAAAATATATTTAAACTCATGGTGTGTTCAGGGAGAGTGGGACATTTAAATTACTGCTCTGTTTTGACGTCATGGAATAATATAATAGTATTACTGTTAGAACACTGTCTGTCAATCAATAACCACCTGTGACCTCATCACTGTGGGCGTGGCTGAAAGTCAGAGTAAATATAAATGACAATGATCATGTATATGTAGTCATGTTTTCTGATTATTATATCTCAGAGTCGATCACTTTAATCGAGCTGCCATCTCACTGAACCTGAAACACACAGGAAATAAGTAATAAATAATCATTGGACGTCTTTCACTTCCTGTCTGTTTTATCATCTCCATCCATCTGCTGGGTTAATGTTTTTAATATTCATACAACCTCCTCTCATTTTACTCAGCATCCTCTCTGTCTGTTTCCAGGGCGACCGTCTGATCATCAAAGGAGGAAAGATCGTCAATGACGACCAGTCGTTCTACGCCGACGTCTATGTCGAGGATGGGACAATCAAGTAAACATAGTTATATTGATTATTATTATTCATGGTATGTTAGGAGCTTCCAGTGTGACCTCCACCTGAGCTCCAGGTGTGTTGTGGGTCATTATCGTCTCTGACATCATCAGACTTCCTGTCGTGTGCCCTGATCAGACAGATCGGTGAGAACCTGATCGTTCCATCGGGCGTGAAGACAGTGGATGCCTACGGTCAGCTGGTGATCCCCGGAGGAGTCGACGCCAACACCAACCTGCACGCTCCGCAGAGAGGCCTGAACCCGGCCGACGACTTCTATCAGGGAACCAGAGCTGCCGTGTCCGGAGGAACAACCACCATCAGTCAGACTACTACTGATCAATAACCTATCAATACTCATCTATCAGTAACCTATCAGTATTCATCAATCAATAACCTGTCAATACTCATCAATCAATAACCTGTCAGGACTCATCAATTAGTAACCTGTCAATATTCATCAATCAATAACCTGTCAGTACTCATCAATCAATAACCTGTCAATACTCATCAATCAATAACCTGTCAGTACTCATCAATCAATAACCTGTCAATACTCATCAATCAATAACCTGTCAGGACTCATCAATCAGTAACCTGTCAATACTCATCAATCAATAACCTGTCAGTACTCATCAATCAATAACCTGTCAGTACTCATCAATCAATAACCTGTCAATACTCATCAATCAATAACCTGTCAGGACTCATCAATCAGTAACCTGTCAATACTCATCAGTCAGTGACCTGTCAATACTCATCAATCAGTGACCTGTCAATACTCATCAATCAGTAATCTATCATTACTCATCAATCAGGCCTGGGGCCCAGAGCAGCAGTGCTAACAGTGCCGGTTGTGTTTCCAGTGGACCACGTCCTGGTGGAGCCGGGGACTAGTTTACTGACAGCGTTCCATCAGTGGAGGGAGACGGCGGAGCAGACGGCGTGCTGCGACTTCTCTCTACACCTGGACATCACTCGCTGGCACGAAGGACTGTACGAAGAGCTGGAGACGCTCATCAAAGATCGAGGTGGGAGGACTAGGGTCGACTGATCGGTGCTAAAGACACTAACGACTCTAAAGACTGTAAAGACACTAACGACTCTAAAGACACTAAGGACACCAAGGACTCTAAAGACTGTAAAGACACTAACGACTCAAAAGACTCTAAGGACACCAAGGACTCTAAAGACTCTAAAGACACTAATGACACTAAGGACACCAAGGACTCTAAAGACTCTAAAGACACTAATGACACTAAGGACACCAAGGACTCTAAAGACTGTAAAGACACTAACGACTCTAAAGACTCTAAGGACACCAAGGACTCTAAAGACTCTAAAGACACTAATGACACTAAGGACACCAAGGACTCTAAAAACTCTAAAGACACTAATGACACTAAGGACACCAAGGACTCTAAAGGCACTAAGGACACCAAGGACTAACGACGCTACAACAAAGCACTGATGACACTGGTTCATTCGTATCTCCCATTCTGATGGTGAGATGATGTTCATGTGACTGAAATACGAGTCATCAGAACAAGAGTTACATAATGTAACTACATTTCTAGGACTTCTGGATTAGGGTCAGATGTGAAAACATGTTAGTGTGTTGGTTTGAACAGGGAGGAGATGGAGGACCACTGGAGAAGCAATCAGAGAGAGCTGAGGGTGGAGGGGCTGACCTTCATTTGAACTGTGGTGCTTGTGTTCCAGGTGTGAACTCCTTCCTGTTCTTCATGGCCTACAAGGATAGATACCAGAGCTCCGACTCTCAGGTCAACTGAACTTTGTTGCTCAGATTGGTTAGGTGTAGTGGTCCTCAGTGTTTTCTCTTCATTTAACTGAATCTGCCCCCTGTTTCAGCTCTACGAGGCGTTCAGTGTCCTTCGGGATCTTGGAGCCATCGCACAGGTGCATGCTGAGAATGGTGACATCATTGATGAGGTAATACAGCTGAATAAATTAAAGCAGAAACGAGAGCTGAAGGCTCCTTTTTGTTCTTATTTTACAGAGATTCAAACTTGTTTGTGTTTCAGGAACAGAAGAAGCTTCTTTCTCTCGGCATCACTGGACCCGAAGGACATGTTTTATCTCACCCTGAGGAGGTAGTAATACCTGTCACACACCTGTAACACACCTGTAACACACCTGTCACACACCTGTCACACACCTGTCCCACACCTGTAACACACCTGTCACACACCTGTCACACACCTGTCACACACCTGTAACACACCTGTCACACACCTGTCACACACCTGTCCCACACCTGTAACACACCTGTCCCACACCTGTAACACACCTGTCACACACCTGTCACACACCTGTCACACACCTGTCACACACCTGTCACACATCTGTCACACACCTGTCATACACCTGTAACACACCTGTCACACACCTGTAACACACCTGTCACACACCTGTCACACACCTGTAACACATGTTACTGATGTTGTGTTATGATGTTCTGTGTTACCGATGATGGTGTGTGTGTTTGTGTGTTGTCATACTGTGTGTCAGGTGGAGACGGAGGCGGTGTATCGGGCCGTCACCATCGCTAAACAGGCCAATTGTCCGCTGTACATTACCAAGGTGATGAGCAAATCTGCTGCTGATGTCATAGCCAAAGCCAGGAAGAAAGGTGACATCATCACACCTGTTAATCCACATCAGGTTCAGATCTCAATACACGTTAGTATTCACCCCGTTTTATAAATGACCGCTGACCCAGCCTGCTGGTCCACAGAGACCCTAAAGAATCAACTAGGACAGCCCGACATATCCAGAGCTTTCAGCATCGCAGGGTAGATCTCATGGAGGACCAGATCAGTTGGGTTCAGTCCACGTCAGCAGTTCTCCCTGCTCAGAACAGTCTGAACTAGGTCCTTCAGGTCCGTCCTCTTCCTCAGGACTACTCCTCAGCTGGCCTCCTTCACTGCTGTTGGCCACCAGCTGGTTCTTTGGTTCTTCTGATCACAGCTCAGAGCAGCTCCATGAAGGCCAGATACTCTGACCTGCTGTTTGGTAAAACAACAGTCAAAGACTTTCTCTCAGTGACCATGTTTAAACACAAAATACTTCCAGACGTCCCTCTCCCCAGCAACATTTTCCAGCTCTTCCTGGGTGACCCTGGGGCGCGCCCAGTCAGACCAGATGTATAATCTCCCCAGCATTTTCTGGGTCTGCCCTGGGGCCTCTTACTACTACGTCCAGGAGGATTCTGATCAGATGCCCAAACCACCCCTTAGAGGTGAAGGAGCAGTGGTTCTACTCCAAGCTCCTCACCCTCTCTAAGGCTGAGCCCAGCCACACATAGCCCTCTACTGTGATAGGTTGGGTATTCTTGGAGAGGTTCTCAGGTTTGATTGTAGTCAAACATACTCCTATTTCTGTCCTCAGGTATGGTGGTGTACGGGGAGCCAATCACAGCCAGCCTGGCCACTGACGGCTCTCACTATTGGTCCAAAGACTGGGCTACAGCCGCCGCCTTTGTCATGAGCCCGCCTCTCAACCGTGATCCTTCAACTCCACAGTACCTGACTTCCCTGTTAGCATGGTTAGTATGACTCTACCATTGTTACCGCTGTTAGTATGACTCTACCACTGTTAGCATGGTTAGTATGACTCTACCACTGTTAGCACTGTTAGTATGACTCTACCACTGTTAGCATGGTTAGTATGACTCTACCACTGTTAGCACTGTTAGTATGACTCTACCACTGTTAGCATGGTTAGTATGACTCTACCATTGTTAGCATGGTTAGTATGACTCTACCACTGTTAGCACTGTTAGTATGACTCTACCACTGTTAGCATGGTTAGTATGACTCTACCACTGTTAGCACTGTTAGTATGACTCTACCACTGTTAGCATGGTTAGTATGACTCTACCATTGTTACCGCTGTTAGTATGACTCTACCACTGTTAGCATGGTTAGTATGACTCTACCACTGTTAGCACTGTTAGTATGACTCTACCACTGTTAGCATGGTTAGTATGACTCTACCACTGTTAGCATGGTTAGTATGACTCTACCACTGTTAGCATGGTTAGTATGACTCTACCACTGTTAGCACTGTTAGTATGACTCTACCACTGTTAGCATGGTTAGTATGACTCTACCACTGTTAGCATGGTTAGTATGACGACCACTGTTAGCATGGTTAGTATGACTCTACCACTGTTAGCATGGTTAGTATGACTCTACCACTGTTAGCACTGTTAGTATGACTCTACCACTGTTAGCATGGTTAGTATGACTCTACCATTGTTACCGCTGTTAGTATGACTCTACCACTGTTAGCATGGTTAGTATGACTCTACCACTGTTAGCACTGTTAGTATGACTCTACCACTGTTAGCATGGTTAGTATGACTCTACCATTGTTACCGCTGTTAGTATGACTCTACCACTGTTAGCATGGTTAGTATGACTCTACCATTGTTACCGCTGTTAGTATGACTCTACCACTGTTAGCAGGGTTAGTATGACTCTACCACTGTTAGCATGGTTAGTATGACTCTACCACTGTTAGCACTGTTAGTATGACTCTACCACTGTTAGCATGGTTAGTATGACTCTACCACTGTTAGCATGGTTAGTATGACTCTACCACTGTTAGCACTGTTAGTATGACTCTACCACTGTTAGCATGGTTAGTATGACTCTACCACTGTTAGCATGGTTAGTATGACTACCACTGTTAGCATGGTTAGTATGACTCTACCACTGTTAGCATGGTTAGTATGACTCTACCACTGTTAGCATGGTTAGTATGACTCTACCACTGTTAGCACTGTTAGTATGACTCTACCACTGTTAGCATGGTTAGTATGACTCTACCACTGTTAGCACTGTTAGTATGACTCTACCACTGTTAGCATGGTTAGTATGACTCTACCATTGTTACCGCTGTTAGTATGACTCTACCACTGTTAGCATGGTTAGTATGACTCTACCACTGTTAGCATGGTTAGTATGACTCTACCACTGTTAGCACTGTTAGTATGACTCTACCACTGTTAGCATGGTTAGTATGACTCTACCACTGTTAGCATGGTTAGTATGACTACCACTGTTAGCATGGTTAGTATGACTCTACCACTGTTTGCATGGTTAGTATGACTCTACCACTGTTAGCATGGTTAGTATGACTCTACCACTGTTAGCACTGTTAGTATGACTCTACCACTGTTAGCATGGTTAGTATGACTCTACCATTGTTACCGCTGTTAGTATGACTCTACCACTGTTAGCATGGTTAGTATGACTCTACCATTGTTACCGCTGTTAGTATGACTCTACCACTGTTAGCATGGTTAGTATGACTCTACCACTGTTAGCACTGTTAGTATGACTCTACCACTGTTAGCATGGTTAGTATGACTCTACCACTGTTAGCACTGTTAGTATGACTCTACCACTGTTAGCACTGTTAGTATGACTCTACCACTGTTAGCACTGTTAGTATGACTCTACCATTGTTAGCATGGTTAGTATGACTCTACCACTGTTAGCACTGTTAGTATGACTCTACCACTGTTAGCATGGTTAGTATGACTCTACCACTGTTAGCACTGTTAGTATGACTCTACCACTGTTAGCACTGTTAGTATGACTCTACCACTGTTAGCACTGTTAGTATGACTCTACCATTGTTAGCATTGTTAGTATGACTCTACCACTGTTAGCACTGTTAGTATGACTCTACCACTGTTAGCATGGTTAGTATGACTCTACCACTGTTAGCACTGTTAGTATGACTCTACCACTGTTAGCATGGTTAGTATGACTCTACCATTGTTAGCATGGTTAGTATGACTCTACCACTGTTAGCACTGTTAGTATGACTCTACCACTGTTAGCACTGTTAGTATGACTCTACCATTGTTACCGCTGTTCGTATGACTCTACCACTGTTAGCATGGTTAGTATGACTCTACCATTGTTAGCACTGTTAGTATGACTCTACCACTGTTAGCACTGTTAGTATGACTCTACCACTGTTAGCATGACTCTATCTCTGTTATTACTGTTAGTATGACTCTACCACTGTTAGTATGACTCTACCATTGTTACCGCTGTTAGTATGACTCTACCACTGTTAGCATGACTCTATCTCTGTTATTACTGTTAGTATGATTCTACCACTGTTAGTATGACTCTACCATTGTTACCGCTGTTAGTATGACTCTACCACTGTTAGCACTGTTAGTATGACTCTACCACTGTTAGCACTGTTAGTATGACTCTACCACTGTTAGTATGACTCTACCATTGTTACCGCTGTTAGTATGACTCTACCACTGTTAGCACTGTTAGTATGACTCTACCACTGTTAGCACTGTTAGTATGACTCTACCACTGTTAGTATGACTCTACCATTGTTACCGCTGTTAGTATGACTCTACCACTGTTAGCACTGTTAGTATGACTCTACCACTGTTAGCACTGTTAGTATGACTCTACCTCTGTTATTACTGTTAGTATGACTCTACCACTGTTAGTGTGACTCTACCATTGTTACCGCTGTTAGTATGACTCTACCACTGTTAGCACTGTTAGTATGACTCTACCACTGTTAGCACTGTTAGAAGAAGATCTACCTTTATTAGTCCCACAATGGGGAAATTCAATTTACACTCTGTTAAACTCATACATGGTACATGCAGACCTGAAACACACATACATGCATTAATGGAGAGATGTCAGAGTGAGGGGGCTGCTCCTGACAAGCGCCCCGAGCAGTTGGGGGTTTGGTGCCTTGCTCAGGGGCACCTCGGCAGTGCCCAAGAGGTAAACTGGCACCTCTCCAGCTACCAGTTCACACTCAGTTTTTGGTCCATGTCGGGACTTGAACCGGTGACCCTCCGGTTCCCAAGCCAACTCCCTACAGACTGAGCTACTGACTCTACCACTGTTAGCACTGTTAGTATGACTCTACCACTGTTAGTATGACTCTACCATTGTTACCGCTGTTAGTATGACTCTACCACTGTTAGCACTGTTAGTATGACTCTACCACTGTTAGCACTGTTAGTATGACTCTACCTCTGTTATTACTGTTAGTATGACTCTACCACTGTTAGCATGACTCTACCTCTCTGGTAAGTATGAATCTATCTTTCTGTTAACATGGTTAGTATGACTTTGCCTCTGTGTTAGCTTGGTTAGTATTAGTGTAGTCCCAACTTTTACTTCAGGTTCCAGATGGTCAAGGTGAACCTGACAGATGCTTGTCCTGTGTTTTTTGTCCAGTGGGGACCTCCAGGTGACGTCCAGCGCTCAGGCCAGCTTCTCCACGGCTCAGAAAGCTGTCGGTAAAGATGACTTTACTCTGATCCCAGAGGGAACCAATGGGATCGAGGAGAGGATGTCCGTGGTGTGGGACAGAGCTGTGGTGAGATAGCTAGCCTATAATCTCGCCTCAGTTGTTCACTGTTAGTAGTATAACCACATACTATACAAGTAGTACAACCTCATATTATACTAGTAGTACAACTTCATACTATACTAGTAATATTACAGCATACTATACTAGTAGTACAAACTTGTACTATACTAGTAGTACTACCACATAGTATACTGGTTGCACTACCTCACTCTACACACTAGTACAGTGTAGGACATGTTGTATGTTCTACTGTCCTGTTTAGTGTTTGATGACGTGGATACAGTGAAGTGAACCAGGACAGTCTCTGGTTACAGGACAGTCTCTGGTTACAGGACGTCTGGTTACAGGACGTCTGGTTACAGGACGTCTGGTTACAGGACAGTCTCTGGTTACAGGACGTCTGGTTACAGGACGTCTGGTTACAGGACAGTCTCTGGTTACAGGACGTCTGGTTACAGGACGTCTGGTTACAGGACAGTTGCTGGTTACAGGACGTCTGGTTACAGGACGTCTGGTTACAGGACAGTCGCTGGTTACAGGACAGTCGCTGGTTACAGGACGTCTGGTTACAGGACAGTTGCTGGTTACAGGACAGTCTCTGGTTACAGGACAGTCTCTGGTTATAGGACATCTGGTTACAGGACAGTCTCTGGTTACAGGACGTCTGGTTACAGGACAGTCTCTGGTTACAGGACAGTCTCTGGTTACAGGACGTCTGGTTACAGGACAGTTTCTGGTTACAGGACAGTCTGGTCACAGGACGTCTGGTTACAGGACGTCTGGTTACAGGACAGTCTCTGGTTACAGGATGTCTGGTTACAGGACAGTCTCTGGTTACAGGACAGTCTCTGGTTACAGGACGTCTGGTTACAGGACAATTTCTGGTTACAGGACAGTCTCTGGTTACAGGACAGTCTCTGGTGACAGAATGTCTGGTTACAGGACAGTCTCTGGTTACAGGACAGTCTCTGGTTACAGGACAGTCTGGTTACAGGACAGTTTCTGGTTACAGGACAGTCTGGTCACAGGACGTCTGGTTACAGGACGTCTGGTTACAGGACAGTCTCTGGTTACAGGATGTCTGGTTACAGGACAGTCTCTGGTTACAGGACAGTCTCTGGTTACAGGACAGTCTCTGGTGACAGAATGTCTGGTTATAGGACGTCTGGTTACAGGACAGTCTCTGGTTACAGGACGTCTGGTTACAGGACAGTCTCTGGTTACAGGACAGTCTCTGGTTACAGGACGTCTGGTTACAGGACAGTTTCTGGTTACAGGACGTCTGGTTACAGGACAGTTTCTGGTTACAGGACAGTCTCTGGTTACAGGACGTCTGGTTACAGGACAGTCTCTGGTTACAGGACAGTTGCTGGTTACAGGACGTCTGGTTACAGGACAGTCGCTGGTTACAGGACAGTCTCTGGTTACAGGACATCTGGTTACAGGACAGTTGCTGGTTACAGGACAGTCTCTGGTTACAGGACAGTCTCTGGTTAAAGGACATCTGGTTACAGGACAGTCTCTGGTTACAGGAGAGTCTCCGGTTATAGGACATCTGGTTACAGGACAGTCTCCGGTTACAGGACATCTGGTTACAGGACAGTTGCTGGTTACAGGACGTCTGGTTATAGGACAGTCTCTGGTTACAGGACAGTCTCTGGTTACAGGAGAGTCTCCGGTTATAGGACATCTGGTTACAGGACAGTCTCCGGTTACAGGACGTCTGGTTACAGGACAGTCTCTGGTTACAGGACAGTCTCCGGTTACAGGGCATCTGGTTACAGGACAGTTGCTGGTTACAGGACAGTCTCTGGTTACAGGACAGTCTCTGGTTATAGGACATCTGGTTACAGGACAGTCTCCGGTTACAGGACATCTGGTTACAGGACAGTTGCTGGTTACAGGACGTCTGGTTACAGGACAGTCTCTGGTTACAGGACAGTCTCCGGTTACAGGGCATCTGGTTACAGGACAGTCTCTGGTTAAAGGACATCTGGTTACAGGACAGTCTCTGGTTACAGGAGAGTCTCCGGTTATAGGACATCTGGTTACAGGACAGTCTCCGGTTACAGGACATCTGGTTACAGGACAGTTGCTGGTTACAGGACGTCTGGTTACAGGACAGTCTCTGGTTACAGGACAGTCTCCGGTTACAGGGCATCTGGTTACAGGACAGTCTCTGGTTACAGGACAGTCTCTGGTTACAGGACATCTGGTTACAGGACAGTTGCTGGTTACAGGACGTCTGGTTACAGCACAGTCTCTGGTTACAGGACATCTGGTTACAGGACAGTTGCTGGTTACAGGACGTCTAGTTACAGGACAGTCGCTGGTTACAGGACATCTGGTTACAGGACAGTTGCTGGTTACAGGACAGTCTCTGGTTACAGGACAGTCTCTGGTTAAAGGACATCTGGTTACAGGACAGTCTCTGGTTACAGGAGAGTCTCCGGTTAGAGGACATCTGGTTACAGGACAGTTGCTGGTTACAGGACGTCTGGTTACAGGACAGTCGCTGGTTACAGGATGTCTGGTTACAGGACAGTCGCTGGTTACAGGACAGTCTGGTTACAGGACAGTCTCCGGTTACAGGACGTCTGGTTACAGGACAGTCTCTGGTTACAGGACGTCTGGTTACAGGACAGTCTCTGGTTACAGGACAGTCTCTGGTTACAGGACGTCTGGTTACAGGACAATTTCTGGTTACAGGACAGTCTCTGGTTACAGGACAGTCTCTGGTGACAGAATGTCTGGTTACAGGACAGTCTCTGGTTACAGGACAGTCTGGTTACAGGACAGTTTCTGGTTACAGGACAGTCTGGTCACAGGACGTCTGGTTACAGGACGTCTGGTTACAGGACAGTCTCTGGTTACAGGATGTCTGGTTACAGGACAGTCTCTGGTTACAGGACAGTCTCTGGTGACAGAATGTCTGGTTATAGGACGTCTGGTTACAGGACAGTCTCTGGTTACAGGACGTCTGGTTACAGGACAGTCTCTGGTTACAGGACAGTCTCTGGTTACAGGACGTCTGGTTACAGGACAGTTTCTGGTTACAGGACAGTCTCTGGTTACAGGACGTCTGGTTACAGGACAGTCTCTGGTTACAGGACAGTTGCTGGTTACAGGACGTCTGGTTACAGGACAGTCGCTGGTTACAGGACAGTCTCTGGTTACAGGACATCTGTTTACAGGACAGTTGCTGGTTACAGGACAGTCTCTGGTTACAGGACAGTCTCTGGTTAAAGGACATCTGGTTACAGGACAGTCTCTGGTTACAGGAGAGTCTCCGGTTATAGGACATCTGGTTACAGGACAGTCTCCGGTTACAGGACATCTGGTTACAGGACAGTTGCTGGTTACAGGACGTCTGGTTACAGGACAGTCTCTGGTTACAGGACAGTCTCTGGTTACAGGAGAGTCTCCGGTTATAGGACATCTGGTTACAGGACAGTCTCCGGTTACAGGACATCTGGTTACAGGACAGTTGCTGGTTACAGGACGTCTGGTTACAGGACAGTCTCTGGTTACAGGACAGTCTCCGGTTACAGGGCATCTGGTTACAGGACAGTCTCTGGTTACAGGACAGTCTCTGGTTACAGGACATCTGGTTACAGGACAGTTGCTGGTTACAGGACGTCTGGTTACAGCACAGTCTCTGGTTACAGGACATCTGGTTACAGGACAGTTGCTGGTTACAGGACGTCTAGTTACAGGACAGTCGCTGGTTACAGGACATCTGGTTACAGGACAGTTGCTGGTTACAGGACAGTCTCTGGTTACAGGACAGTCTCTGGTTAAAGGACATCTGGTTACAGGACAGTCTCTGGTTACAGGAGAGTCTCCGGTTATAGGACATCTGGTTACAGGACAGTTGCTGGTTACAGGACGTCTGGTTACAGGACAGTCTCTGGTTACAGGACAGTCTCCGGTTACAGGGCATCTGGTTACAGGACAGTCGCTGGTTACAGGACGTCTGGTTACAGGACAGTCGCTGGTTACAGGATGTCTGGTTACAGGACAGTCGCTGGTTACAGGACAGTCTGGTTACAGGACAGTCTCCGGTTACAGGACGTCTGGTTACAGGACAGTCTCTGGTTACAGGACGTCTGGTTACAGGACAGTCTCTGGTTACAGGACAGTCTCTGGTTACAGGACGTCTGGTTACAGGACAATTTCTGGTTACAGGACTGTCTCTGGTTACAGGACAGTCTCTGGTGACAGAATGTCTGGTTACAGGAAAGTCTCTGGTTACAGGACAGTCTCTGGTTACAGGACAGTCTGGTTACAGGACAGTTTCTGGTTACAGGACAGTCTGGTCACAGGACGTCTGGTTACAGGACGTCTGGTTACAGGACAGTCTCTGGTTACAGGATGTCTGGTTACAGGACAGTCTCTGGTTACAGGACAGTCTCTGGTTACAGGACAGTCTCTGGTTACAGGACAGTCTCTGGTGACAGAATGTCTGGTTATAGGACGTCTGGTTACAGGACAGTCTCTGGTTACAGGACGTCTGGTTACAGGACAGTCTCTGGTTACAGGACAGTTTCTGGTTACAGGACGTCTGGTTACAGGACAGTTTCTGGTTACAGGACAGTCTCTGGTTACAGGACGTCTGGTTACAGGACAGTCTCTGGTTACAGGACAGTTGCTGGTTACAGGACGTCTGGTTACAGGACAGTCGCTGGTTACAGGACAGTCTCTGGTTACAGGACATCTGGTTACAGGACAGTTGCTGGTTACAGGACAGTCTCTGGTTACAGGACAGTCTCTGGTTAAAGGACATCTGGTTACAGGACAGTCTCTGGTTACAGGAGAGTCTCCGGTTATAGGACATCTGGTTACAGGACAGTCTCCGGTTACAGGACATCTGGTTACAGGACAGTTGCTGGTTACAGGACGTCTGGTTACAGGACAGTCTCTGGTTACAGGACAGTCTCTGGTTACAGGAGAGTCTCCGGTTATAGGACATCTGGTTACAGGACAGTCTCCGGTTACAGGACATCTGGTTACAGGACAGTTGCTGGTTACAGGACGTCTGGTTACAGGACAGTCTCTGGTTACAGGACAGTCTCCGGTTACAGGGCATCTGGTTACAGGACAGTTGCTGGTTACAGGACAGTCTCTGGTTACAGGACAGTCTCTGGTTATAGGACATCTGGTTACAGGACAGTCTCCGGTTACAGGACATCTGGTTACAGGACAGTTGCTGGTTACAGGACGTCTGGTTACAGGACAGTCTCTGGTTACAGGACAGTCTCCGGTTACAGGGCATCTGGTTACAGGACAGTCTCTGGTTAAAGGACATCTGGTTACAGGACAGTCTCTGGTTACAGGAGAGTCTCCGGTTATAGGACATCTGGTTACAGGACAGTCTCCGGTTACAGGACATCTGGTTACAGGACAGTTGCTGGTTACAGGACGTCTGGTTACAGGACAGTCTCTGGTTACAGGACAGTCTCCGGTTACAGGGCATCTGGTTACAGGACAGTCTCTGGTTACAGGACAGTCTCTGGTTACAGGACATCTGGTTACAGGACAGTTGCTGGTTACAGGACGTCTGGTTACAGCACAGTCTCTGGTTACAGGACATCTGGTTACAGGACAGTTGCTGGTTACAGGACGTCTGGTTACAGGACAGTCGCTGGTTACAGGACATCTGGTTACAGGACAGTTGCTGGTTACAGGACAGTCTCTGGTTACAGGACAGTCTCTGGTTAAAGGACATCTGGTTACAGGACAGTCTCTGGTTACAGGAGAGTCTCCGGTTATAGGACATCTGGTTACAGGACAGTTGCTGGTTACAGGACGTCTGGTTACAGGACAGTCTCTGGTTACAGGACAGTCTCCGGTTACAGGGCATCTGGTTACAGGACAGTCGCTGGTTACAGGACGTCTGGTTACAGGACAGTCGCTGGTTACAGGATGTCTGGTTACAGGACAGTCGCTGGTTACAGGACAGTCTGGTTACAGGACAGTCTCCGGTTACAGGACGTCTGGTTACAGGACAGTCTCTGGTTACAGGACGTCTGGTTACAGGACAGTCTCTGGTTACAGGACAGTCTCTGGTTACAGGACGTCTGGTTACAGGACAATTTCTGGTTACAGGACAGTCTCTGGTTACAGGACAGTCTCTGGTGACAGAATGTCTGGTTACAGGACAGTCTCTGGTTACAGGACAGTCTGGTTACAGGACAGTTTCTGGTTACAGGACAGTCTGGTCACAGGACGTCTGGTTACAGGACGTCTGGTTACAGGACAGTCTCTGGTTACAGGATGTCTGGTTACAGGACAGTCTCTGGTTACAGGACAGTCTGGTCACAGGACGTCTGGTTATAGGACGTCTGGTTACAGGACAGTCTCTGGTTACAGGACGTCTGGTTACAGGACAGTCTCTGGTTACAGGACAGTCTCTGGTTACAGGACGTCTGGTTACAGGACAGTTTCTGGTTACAGGACAGTCTCTGGTTACAGGACGTCTGGTTACAGGACAGTCTCTGGTTACAGGACAGTTGCTGGTTACAGGACGTCTGGTCACAGGACAGTCGCTGGTTACAGGACAGTCTCTGGTTACAGGACATCTGTTTACAGGACAGTTGCTGGTTACAGGACAGTCTCTGGTTACAGGACAGTCTCTGGTTAAAGGACATCTGGTTACAGGACAGTCTCTGGTTACAGGAGAGTCTCCGGTTATAGGACATCTGGTTACAGGACAGTCTCCGGTTACAGGACATCTGGTTACAGGACAGTTGCTGGTTACAGGACGTCTGGTTACAGGACAGTCTCTGGTTACAGGACAGTCTCTGGTTACAGGAGAGTCTCCGGTTATAGGACATCTGGTTACAGGACAGTCTCCGGTTACAGGACATCTGGTTACAGGACATTTGCTGGTTACAGGACGTCTGGTTACAGGACAGTCTCTGGTTACAGGACAGTCTCCGGTTACAGGGCATCTGGTTACAGGACAGTCTCTGGTTACAGGACAGTCTCTGGTGACAGAATGTCTGGTTACAGGACAGTCTCTGGTTACAGGACAGTCTGGTTACAGGACAGTTTCTGGTTACAGGACAGTCTGGTTACAGGACGTCTGGTTACAGGACGTCTGGTTACAGGACAGTCTCTGGTTACAGGACAGTCTCTGGTGACAGAATGTCTGGTTACAGGACGTCTGGTTACAGGACAGTCTCTGGTTACAGGACAGTCTCTGGTTACAGGACGTCTGGTTACAGGACAGTCTCTGGTTACAGGACAGTCTCTGGTTACAGGACGTCTGGTTACAGGACAGTTTCTGGTTACAGGACGTCTGGTTACAGGACAGTTTCTGGTTACAGGACAGTTTCTGGTTACAGGACAGTCTCTGGTTACAGGACAGTTTCTGGTTACAGGACGTCTGGTTACAGGACAGTTTCTGGTTACAGGACAGTCTGGTTACAGGACAGTTTCTGGTTACAGGACAGTCTCTGGTTACAGGACGTCTGGTTACAGGACGTCTGGTTACAGGACAGTCTCTGGTTACAGGACGTCTGGTTACAGGACAGTCTCTGGTGACAGAATGTCTGGTTACAGGACGTCTGGTTACAGGACAGTCTCTGGTTACAGGACGTCTGGTTACAGGACAGTCTCTGGTTACAGGACAGTCTCTGGTTACAGGACGTCTGGTTACAGGACAGTTTCTGGTTACAGGACAGTCTCTGGTCACAGGACAGTCTCTGGTTACAGGACAGTCTCTGGTTACAGGACGTCTGGTTACAGGACAGTCTCTGGTTACAGGACAGTCTCTGGTTACAGGACGTCTGGTTACAGGACAGTCTCTGGTTACAGGACAGTCTCTGGTTACAGGACGTCTGGTTACAGGACAGTCTCTGGTTACAGGACAGTCTCTGGTTACAGGACGTCTGGTTACAGGACAGTCTCTGGTTACAGGACGTCTGGTTACAGGACAGTCTCTGGTTACAGGACAGTCTCTGGTTACAGGACAGTCTCTGGTTACAGGACGTCTGGTTACAGGACAGTCTCTGGTTACAGGACAGTCTCTGGTTACAGGACGTCTGGTTACAGGACAGTCTCTGGTTACAGGACGTCTGGTTACAGGACAGTCTCTGGTTCCAGGACAGTCTCTGGTTACAGGACGTCTGGTTACAGGACAGTCTCTGGTTACAGGACGTCTGGTTACAGGACAGTCTCTGGTTACAGGACAGTCTCTGGTTACAGGACAGTCTCTGGTTCCAGGACAGTCTCTGGTTACAGGACGTCTGGTTACAGGACAGTCTCTGGTTACAGGACGTCTGGTTATAGGACAGTCTCTGTCATGAGGACACTGCATTGGACAAGTTCAAAATGAAGACATGCTCATAAACATTCTTCAGTGTTTTGTTGGACTTTATATGAAGTGAGGTTCTAGTGATACAGGATGATGTCATATGGTACTGGAGAACTTCACCTGTGGACCCTTTGATTTCTGTCCCTCTGTCTCTGTAGTCCACGGGGAAGATGGATGAGAACATGTTTGTGGCAGTAACGAGCACCAACGCTGCTAAACTCTTCAACATGTACCCACGCAAAGGTATCACGTCTGTCAGGACCGAGACAGTATGACAGAGGCCAGGTGTGGGTCTGGTTCCTGAGTGTCTCAGTCCAGATGGTAACTGGACTGATGTCAGATCTATAGTGAGGCAGCAGTGATGTTTCTGTGTTCAGGGAGGATCGCCGTCGGATCGGACGCCGATATCGTCGTCTGGAATCCCAAAGAGATGCGAACTGTTTCTGCAAAGACTCACAACCTGGTAACAACACATCACTCTTCATCATCAGTCATGATAAACTCACCATCCTCCTCACCGCGCTGCCTCTCTGTGTGCAGACGGTGGAGGTCAACATCCTGGAGGGTCTGGAGTTTCGAGGCGTGGCGTCAGCGGTGATCGCCAGCGGTCGAGTCATTCTGGAGGATGGAAAACTGGACGTGACCGAAGGTTCAGGACGCTTCATCCCCAGGAAAGCTTTCCCCGACGCCGTCTACAAGAGGATCAGAGCCCGCAGCAAGGTAACTAAACAGTCCACCTTAACTACTGGTTAACGGGTGAACCACCTTAACTACTGGTTAACAAGTTAACCATCTAAAGCTCTGACAGAGGCTTTAGAGCTGCAGCAAGATAGCCTACTGGTTAACCAGTGAACTAGTTAACCACACAGCTGACTGGTTAACTAGTTCACCAGGTTAACCACACAAGCAGCTACCTTTCTCAGAGAGGATTGCTGCTTTTATCAAGGTGACCTAGTTAACCCCCTACGTGGAGGCTGGTTCAGCCTCTTTCTGGCTGATGAACTATCTGGACTAGTCACCCTGACGGACTCATCAGTCCATCAGGAAACAGTTTCAGACATTTTCAGACATTTTGTCTCCCGGTCTCAGATGGCTGAGGCTCGTGGCGTCCCCCGTGGAAACTGCGACGGTCCAGTCCACGATGTCATCAGTATGAGTAAATCGGTCCCGCCCACTCCGACCACCAGGGGGCCCTCCTGTCCAAAACCTCAGATCAGCCTCCGAAACCTCCATCAATCAGGATTCACCCTGTCAGGTAGTGTTCACAGACCAGGACACGCACACACACACACACATGTATCTGCAGTATTCTGATCAATCATTGGATCAGTTATAGGTGATTGACTCTGAGTTGCATTCTGGGTAAACAGTTTCGACCTCATACAGTTTAAACTAACAGCAATGAAAGTACTGCAATGAAATATTAATATTAGTACTAAGTGGTAGGAGGAGAGAGTTATCTGTTATAATAACTAGTATAAAGGTGGAGGACGGATGGGTCAACCAAACACCAGACCGCTGGTCGTGTCTCGGTGTGACCAGAAGTTAACACTGACTTTATACTTGTTATTTATTTATACTACTTTGGTAGCAGTAGTAGTAGTAGTATGTTGTTTTTATTTTAACACAAACTATAATCTCAGCTAAACCTAAAAATAGTCAGTTGTGGGGACTGGATTGGTAAAACATCAGTAATTCAGATGACCTCCTTCTTCTGTCCAGGAAGTCAGATTGACGACCACATACCTCGCCGCTCCGCTCAGAAGATCGTGGCGCCGCCTGGTGGACGATCCAACATCACGTCATTATCGTAAAACCAGCAGAATCACGATGACGAGTCACAACTACTACAAGATACAGCCAAACCCGTACAAACCCAACAACAGTACTACTCCAGAACCCTAGAACATAGTACTTCAACAACTACTGAACCCTACAACAACCTTACATCTAGTACTACACTGTAGAACAGTAGTACTTTGACTACCCTGTAGTTAAATACCACAATTCTTACAAGGTTACAACTAGAAGTAAACCCTACACCTAGTACTGAGTAGTTAGTTAGCACTAAACAGTAACAGTAACTAGCAGTACTAAATCCTACAGTAATGGTACATCAACTCACACTTAACCCCAACTCAACAACTAGGTATAAACTTGACAATGAGTATTAAATATTACAGTAATTGTACTTCTACTGGTATCAAACCCTTCATCAACCATCCAACTATTACTGAATTCTAAAACCATGGCACTTCATGTAGTACTAAAACCTGCTACAATGGTACTACAACTCTACAAATATTACTAAACCCTGTTTACCCTGCCTACTAAACAATGGTACTACAACCATACAAGTACTACAATTTTGCAAGTACTAAACCCTACAGTAATTTACTTTGACTAATACTGGATGTTACAGCAATGATAATACAACACTACAAAACATATTTCATCCTACAACTAACACTTGGTCCTTTTAGAGTAGTACTTCAACTAGCATTAAACCACAATCTAATACTAAATCATAGAATAATAGTATTTCAAACCCCACAACAATGGTACTACATCCCTGCAAATACTCCTAAGCCCTATAACAACCCTACAACTATTTACTAAATCCTACACCCACTGTATTTCTGAAGTAATACTGAGTGTTACAACAATGGTAATACAATCCAATGACTAGTACTAAATCCTACAACAATGGTACTTTAATGAGTACCTAATGTTCCTGATCATTTGAAGTACTCTAATAGCATGTGTACTCAACATTATTCCATCACTTCATCATGTTCTCTTTGTCTCTCAGTGCTCTCTGACAAAGGTAGTAAACATACTAGTACTTTTACTACTAGTAGTAGTGTTATTTGTAGTAGTAGTATGACCCTAGAAAACACATTCAGTTTAGTGTAGTAGTCTCTAACAGTTCAGACATTTCACATCACTTCATCAGGAGACATCTGAGGACATCGTGGGATGTAAAAGTCCGACGGTACCGAGTTCAGACGGGTTTCTATGTTCCAGCTGTAACCAGCTGTGGTCACATGTTCCCAGATGTGTTTTATTGACAGCTGGCCTCATCAAATACTTTGTCTGTTCTCTCCATAAATCCATTGTGCTCATTGTACATTAAACTTCTATTGTCCTTAATTCACTGTAGCTATGACTCAGAGGTGGATATTAGCTGTAACTGGTCTCTGTTTAATTAAAGGTCATTTCTAAAGAGGTAACTCCAGGTCCAGATCACTCCTCTGTCTCGTAGTCTCCATCTGATCCTCTTTCCAGATGTATCGCTACGTGATCATTATACTGTATGAATCTGGATTCTGTCATGAAGTCGGTCTGTGGTAGAGGAACATTTCCTGATGGAGTGATCGTTGTAGTCTGGACTGGACTACAGAGGTAGTCCTGTCAGTACCAAACATTTATGTTTTTAATTCACTGATAAAGTTCATTTTAGTTATTGATAAAGTATTCGATACAGTTTTTCTCTGAATACTAGAGCAGAATCAAACTTTGCGACTAACACCATCAGACTTTTTGTCAACCTGAAAACATCACCGGACCATAAATGGTGCTAATGAATCCAGTTTTAGCCTGAAGGTAGCAGTGAGTTGACGCCACGGCCTCCAGGACAGAAACATGGCCAATAAACGGTAGAATCTGCTCTGACCACGGACGGACAGAGTTTCAGCTGCTGGATTCTGGACCCCCATCAGTGTAAATAGTTCACAAAGTTTTCGAGCTTTGAGCTTTCCTTCCATGTTGTGAGTCCCACAGATGCTCATTAGTGTTTCACCTGCCAGCCCCGCCCACACAGATTGGTGAACCGATCGAGCGGATTGGTAGATTTCACTTCAGCAACCGTACCTGTAAAGTGATTGCAGACATTTTATTTTAAAGCAAAGGGACTATCAGCTCACCAGCAATCCCTGCCCTTGGTTTACCAATCCCTGCCCTCGGTTTACTAATCCCTGCCCTCGGTTTACCAATCCCTGCCCTAGGTTTACCAATCCCTGCCTTCAGTTTACCAATCCCTGCCCTTGGTTTACCAATCCCTGCCCTTGGTTTACCAATCCCTGCCCTTGGTTTACCAATCGCTGCCCTAGGTTTACCAATCCCTGCCTTCAGTTTACCAATCCCTGCCCTTGGTTTACCAATCCCTGCCCTCGGTTTACTAATCCCTGCCCTCGGTTTACCAATCCCTGCCCTAGGTTTACCAATCCCTGCCTTCAGTTTACCAATCCCTGCCCTCGGTTTACCAATCCCTGCTCTCGGTTTACCAATCCCTGCTCTCGGTTTACCAATCCCTGCTCTCGGTTTACCAATCCGTGCCCTCGGTTTACCAATCCCTGCCCTAGGTTTACCAATCCCTGCCTTCAGTTTACCAGTCCCTGCCCTAGGTTTACCAATCCCTGCCTTCAGTTTACCAATCCCTGCCTTCAGTTTACCAATCCCTGCCCTCAGTTTACCAATCCCTGCCCTAGCTTTACCAATCCCTGCCCTCGGTTTACCAATCCCTGCCCTAGGTTTACCAATCCCTGCCTTCAGTTTACCAATCCCTGCCCTAGGTTTACCAATCCCTGCCCTCGGTTTACCAATCCCTGCCTTCAGTTTACCAATCCCTGCCCTCAGTTTACCAATCCCTGCCCTAGGTTTACCAATCCCTGCCTTCAGTTTACCAATCCCTGCCTTCAGTTTACCAATCCCTGCCCTCAGTTTACCAATCCCTGCCCTAGGTTTACCAATCCCTGCCTTCAGTTTACCAATCCCTGCCCTAGGTTTACCAATCCCTGCCCTAGGTTTACCAATCCCTGCCCTCGGTTTACCAATCCCTGCCCTCGGTTTACCAATCCCTGCCTTCAGTTTACCAATCGCTGCCCTCGGTTTACCAATCCCTGCCCTCAGTTTACCAATCGCTGCCCTCGGTTTACCGATTCCTCCCCTCAGTTTACCAATCGCTGCCCTCGGTTTACCAATCCCTGCCTTCAGTTTACCAATCGCTGCCCTCGGTTTACCGATCCCTCCCCTCGGTTTACCAATCCCTGCCCTCGGTTTACCAATCCCTGCCTTCGGTTTACCAATCCCTGCCTTCAGTTTGCTAATTAATGTACCACATCAGTATTGTTTTCTACCATATGACCCCTGGGGAAGTTCCAACCTGACGGAGCTGTAACACACCCGTTAACACAGCCGTGGTCTGACTGGGTCGAGGGTCAACACCGTCTACCGTGACCTCTGACTGTAAAGGCCAGCCAGAGATGTCACAGCTGCAGACCCCTCTCCTTCCTGCTGTATGACCTCTGATGACCTCTGAAGGGATTTTTAATAGTGTATTTGATTTGTAAAGACTTCATTTGATACCATGATCATTTTGTATTTTTTCCAGTTTTTGTATCCTAGCAGTGTTAGCGTCAGTGATTGTAGTAGTCACACAGTTCAGCCACTGTGCAGCCCACGTCAGCCATGTTGGTGCCAAGCTGTTGCTATAGAAACAAAATATTGCTGTGATGAGATGAAATGAACAACGATGGCGTGTTGGACAGCACACATTTTGTGTCCTTAAGGGAATGGTTTGATGTTTTGAGAATCAGATGTTCACATTGATGACACTCATGTTCGTACAGTAAATATGAAGCCAGTTATCTTAGCTGAGCTTATTTTAGCTTAGGTTATCAAACACTGTAGTACAGATTAAGATCCAACATGGCGGCTGTGTTCCTGCAGGCTGAACTGTTTCTGTAGCAGCCGGTTGTTTCTCTGTCCACACAGATGCAGTGGAGCCAACATGGAGGACGTATCACATATCAGTTTTAACAGCTACTGAATACGGAATATGAAACACCACTGAATTCATAGCGTTGAAATATTTGACTTTGAAAATCATCTATCTAAATATAGTTTTTCTGAATACAACTCTTTAAAATTAAAGTAGTACATTTTGTGATTTGCAGTTTCAAACGCTGAATGTATTTTATTCAATGTTCACAAATTCAGATCCAAAAATTTTACGTTTCGGAATTACAAAAACTGATAATCAGGTTGCTTAGATTTGATTGGACAAATTCAGATCTAAAATGAAATGAAATACCAACATCTGGGCTACCTGGGACAGGACAGGACAGACAGGAGCTCCGGAGAGGGACCAGCTACCTTGCTAACTAGCTTCTCCCAGTGAAGCTAGTCCACCAATGGTAGGGAGTCGGGCTGGGGGACCGTTAAACGCTGACCATACTCTAATTCTGGATTTGGTTCTTATAATACATTGTGGCTCTGATGCCACGGGTTGTCCTGCCCCGCCCCGCCCTGGGCAGCATGCAAGTTGTTTTTTTAGGTGTTCTGTGGTGATGGTGCATCTGTTGTTGTTGTTGTTCCTGTTGTGGATGTAAAACTCCTTTTACACGTTGAGCTGCATGAATAAACTGTGAAGAGAAAACGTGGCAGAGTGAGACGTCTGTTTTTGTACATCATTGACCAAGAATGTTCACGTTCACCAACTGACCCTCAGATTCAAGTCTACTATTAGTGTACTATTAGTGTACTATTAGTGTACTATTGGTGTACTATTGGTGTACTATTAGTCTACTATTAATCTACTATTAGTGTACTATTAGTCTACTATTAGTGTACTATTAGTCTACTATTAGTGTACTATTAGTCTACTATTGGTGTACTATTAGTGTACTATTAGTCTACTATTAATCTACTATTAGTGTACTATTAGTCTACTATTGGTGTACTATTAGTCTACTATTAGTCTACTATTGGTGTACTATTAGTGTACTATTAGTCTACTATTAATCTACTATTAGTCTACTATTAGTCTACTATTAGTGTACTATTAGTCTACTATTGGTGTACTATTAGTGTACTATTAATCTACTATTAGTGTACTATTAGTCTACTATTAGTGTACTATTAGTCTACTATTAGTCTACTATTAGTGTACTATTAGTCTACTATTGGTGTACTATTAGTGTACTATTAGTCTACTATTGGTGTACTATTAGTGTACTATTAGTCTACTATTAGTGTACTATTAGTCTACTATTAGTCTACCATTGGTCTACTATTAGTCTACTATTAGTGTACTATTAGTCTACTATTAGTGTACTATTAGTCTACTATTAGTCTACTATTAGTGTACTATTAGTCTACTATTAGTGTACTATTAGTCTACCATTGGTCTACTATTAGTCTACTATTGGTGTACTATTAGTGTACTATTAGTCTACTATTAATCTACTATTAGTGTACTATTAGAAAGAAAGAAAGAAAAGAAAGAAAGATATTCCTTTATTAGTCCCACAGTGGGGAAATTCAGTTTTACACTCTGTTGTTCACACAGTACATATACATGTCAATGGAGAGATGTCAGAGTGAGGGGGCTGCTCCTGACAAGCACCCAGAGCAGTTGGGGGTTTGGTGCCTTGCTCAGGGGCACCTCGGCAGTGCCCAAGAGGTAAACTGGCACCTCTCCAGCAACCAGTTGGTCTTGGTCCATGGGGGATTTGAACCCGGGTCCTCCACATCCTAACCCAAGTCCTTACGGACTGAGCTACTGCCGCCTAGTCTACTATTGGTGTACTATTAGTCTACTAGTAGTTTACTATTAGTCTACTATTGGTGTACTATTAGTGTAGACTATGTAGACTATCTGGATCATGTGGATCATGTGGACTGTCTGGATCATGTGGATCATGTAGACTATCTGGATCATGTGGACTATCTAGATCATGTGGATCATGTAGACTATCTGGATCATGTGCATCATGTGGACTATCTGGACCATGTGGACCATCTGGACCATGTAGATCATGTGGACCATCTGGATCATGTAGATCATGTGGACCATCTGGACCATGTGGACCATCTGGATCATGTAGATCATGTGGACCATGTGGACCATCTGGATCATGTAGATCATGTGGACCATCTGGATCATGTAGATCATGTGGACCATCTGGACCATGTGGACCATCTGGATCATGTAGATCATGTGGACCATCTGGACCATGTGGACCATCTGGATCATGTAGATCATGTGGACCATCTGGACCATGTGGATCATCTGGATCATGTACATCATGTGGACCATCTGGATCATGTAGATCATGTGGACCATCTGGACCATGTGGACCATCTGGACCATCTGGACCATGTGGACCATCTGGATCATGTAGATCATGTGGACCATCTGGACCATGTGGACCATCTGGACCATGTGGACCATCTGGATCATGTAGATCATGTGGACCATCTGGACCATGTGGACCATCTGGATCATGTAGATCATGTGGACCATCTGGACCATGTGGACCATCTGGATCATGTAGATCATGTGGACCATCTGGACCATGTGGATCATCTGGATCATGTACATCATGTGGACCATCTGGATCATGTAGATCATGTGGACCATCTGGACCATGTGGACCATCTGGACCATCTGGACCATGTGGACCATCTGGATCATGTAGATCATGTGGACCATCTGGACCATGTGGACCATCTGGACCATGTGGACCATCTGGATCATGTAGATCATGTGGACCATCTGGACCATGTGGACCATCTGGATCATGTAGATCATGTGGACCATCTGGACCATGTGGACCATCTGGATCATGTAGATCATGTGGACCATCTGGATCATGTAGATCATGTGGACCATCTGGACCATGTGGACCATCTGGATCATGTGGATCATGTTGGCTGAAAGGCAAACTAAACTTAACTCCTGGTTCTTGGGAGGTATGAGTTTGTTGGGTCGAGTCTTTCTTACTAAAATGGAAAGCATATCGAGGTGCATCTATCCAGCATATTCCTGAGCCATTCCTCGTAGAGCTATTAAGAAGATCAACCAAACTACTTTTGATTATATCTGGAAGAAAAAGATGCATTATATTAAAAGATCGGAGATGACAAAAGAAGACAGAGATGGTGGCCTTCAAGCTATAGATTTGGATTTTATAAATGGACACTTCAAATTAATTGGTTCAAATCATTCCTGACCAATAACAGCTTTTGGTATCATATCCCCAGAGAAATCTTCAACAAACTGGGAGGCATTGAATTTTTATTAAAATGTGACTTCAAAATTCAGAAACTTCCAGTCAAATTATCTATATTTCATCAACAAGTACTTTGATATTGGAAGCTTCTGTACAATCACAGTTTCACTCCTATATGGAATAATAGATACATTACAATTAGAAAGAAACCGCTGTATAACAAAAACTGGATGGATAAAGGTATTTGGTCTCTAACTCATTTGGTTGACAGTAATGGACGTTTATGGTCGTATGAAATTTTCTGTCTTAAATATGATCTAGTATTAAATTGCATTTCTTTTGAATCCATGATAAAAGCCATTCCTAATCCTACTTTAGGTTTAATCAAAGAGATTGTCTCCAACGCTGCTCACATCTCTCAGGCATTAACTTTGAAAATATTAAAATACCTAATAAAGTTATTAGAAAGATGTTTGGAGACATCACATTTCCATTACTGTCTTTTCAAAACTCTATCAAATCCATTTAAATCCATTTAAAATCCTAAATGGTGTGAATCCGTCCAGCGATTGGGTTTGTCTTTAGTGAGGAGACTGAATCTGTGGATCTCTTGTTTTTTCACTGCCTGTTGTCTGAAGCTCTCTGGACTGATATATATATATATATATATATATATATATATATATATATATATATATATATATATATATATATTGACTGGCTGCACACAGAGACCAGACTGAACCGGTCTCCTGAAGGACATCATCTATGGTCACAGACAATCAACATGACTTCCTGATAAACAATATTATTATCCTTGCTACATTTTACATACACAAATGTACATTTTTGAAAGTTAAACCTAGTTTTAATATGTTTAACAATGACTTTCTGGGGCTGCACGGTGTAGTGGTTAGCGCTGTCGCCTCTCAGCAAGATGGTCGCAGGTTCGATTCCAGCTTGCGGCTCTTCTGTGTGGAGTTTGCATATCCTCCCCGTGTAAGCGTGGGTTTTCTCCGGGTACTCTGGCTTCCTCCCACCGTCCAAGAACATGCAATTTAGGTTAGTTTTTGTTTTAGGTTAGTTTTAAATTGCCCGTAGGTGTGGATGTGAGCGTGAATGGTTGTCTGTCTCTATGTGTCCTGTGATGGACTGGCGACCTGTCCAGGGTGAACCCCGCCTTCGCCCAATGCCAACTGGGATCGGCTCCAGCCCCCCGTGACCCCCAACGGCATAAGCGGTTGACGATGAATGAATGAATAATGACTTTCTGATATTTACAAAAGCTCTTAACATAATGAAAAATAAAAATGCAATCTGGATCATGTGGACTATCTAGATCATGTGGATCATGTAGACTATCTGGATCATGTGCATCATGTGGACTATCTGGATCATGTGGATCATGTAGACTATCTGGATCATGTGGATCATGTAGACTATCTGGATCATGTGGACTATCTGGATCATGTGGATCATGTGGATCATGTGGATCATGTAGACTATCTGGATCATGTGGATCATGTAGACTATCTGGATCATGTGGACTATCTGGATCATGTGGATCATGTAGACTATCTGGATCATGTGGACTATCTGGATCATGTGGATCATGTGGATCATGTAGACTATCTGGATCATGTGGATCATGTAGACTATCTGGATCATGTGGATCATGTAGACCATCTAGATCATGTGGATCATGTAGACTATCTGGATCATGTGGATCATGTGGACTATCTGGATCATGTGGATCATGTAGACTATCTGGATCATGTGGATCATGTAGACTATCTGGATCATGTGGACTATCTAGATCATGTGGATCACATAGACTATCTGGATCATGTACATCATGTGGACTATCTGGATCATGTGGATCATGTGGACTATCTGGATCATGTGGATCATGTAGACTATCTGGATCATGTGCATCATGTGGACTATCTGGATCATGTGGATCATGTGGACTATCTGGATCATGTGGATCATGTGGATCATGTAGACTATCTGGATCATGTAGACTATCTGGATCATGTGGATCATGTAGACTATCTAGATCGTGTGGATCATGTAGACTATCTGGATCATGTGGATCATGTAGACTATCTGGATCATGTGAATCATGTGGACTATCTGGATCATGTGGCTCATGTGGACTATCTGGATCATGTGGATCATGTAGACTATCTGGATCATGTGGATCATGTGGACTGTCTGGATCATGTGGATCATGTAGACTATCTGGATCATGTGGACTATCTAGATCATGTGGATCATGTAGACTATCTGGATCATGTAGACTATCTGGATCATGTGGATCATGTGGATCATGTAGACTATCTGGATCATGTGGATCATGTGGACAATCTGGATCATGTGGATCATGTAGACCATCTAGATCATGTGGATCATGTGGATCATGTAGACTATCTGGATCATGTGGATCATGTAGACTATCTGGATCATGTGGACTATCTGGATCATGTGGATCATGTAGACTATCTGGATCATGTGGACTATCTGGATCATGTGGATCATGTGGATCATGTAGACTATCTGGATCATGTGGATCATGTAGACTATCTGGATCATGTGGATCATGTAGACCATCTAGATCATGTGGATCATGTAGACTATCTGGATCATGTGGATCATGTGGACTATCTGGATCATGTGGATCATGTAGACTATCTGGATCATGTGGATCATGTAGACTATCTGGATCATGTAGACTATCTGGATCATGTGGATCATGTAGACTATCTGGATCATGTGCATCATGTAGACTATCTGGATCATGTGGATCATGTGGACTATCTGGATCATGTGGATCATGTAGACTATCTGGATCATGTGGATCATGTAGACTATCTGGATCATGTGGACTATCTAGATCATGTGGATCATGTAGACTATCTGGATCATGTGCATCATGTGGACTATCTGGATCATGTGGATCATGTAGACTATCTGGATCATGTAGACTATCTGGATCATGTGGATCATGTAGACTATCTGGATCATGTGGACAATCTGGATCATGTGGATCATGTAGACCATCTAGATCATGTGGATCATGTAGACTATCTGGATCATGTGGATCATGTGGATTATCTGGATCATGTGAATCATGTGGACTATCTGGATCATGTGGATCATGTAGACTATCTGGATCATGTGGATCATGTGGACTATCTGGATCATGTGGATCATGTGGATCATGTAGACTATCTGGATCATGTGGACCATGTGGACTATATGGATCATGTGGATCATGTAGACCATCTAGATCATGTGGATCATGTAGACTATCTGGATCATGTGAATCATGTAGATCATGTAGACTATCTGGATCATGTGGATCACGTGGACTATCTGGATCATGTGGACTATCTGGATCATGTGGATCATGTGGACTGTCTGGATCATGTAGACTATCTGGATCATGTGGACTATCTAGATCATGTGGATCATGTAGACTATCTGGATCATGTGCATCATGTGGACTGTCTGGATCATGTAGACTATCTGGATCATGTGTATCATGTGGACTATCTGGATCATGTGGATCACGTGGACTATCTGGATCATGTGGATCATGTGGACTATCTGGATCATGTGGATCATGTAGACTATCTGGATCATGTGGATCATGTAGACTATCTGGATCATGTGGATCATGTGGACTATCTGGATCATGTGGCTCATGTAGACTCTCTGGATCATGTGGATCATGTGGACTATCTGGATCACGTGGATCATGTGGACTGTCTGGATCATGTAGACTATCTGGATCATGTGGACTATCTAGATCATGTGGATCATGTACACTATCTGGATCATGTGCATCATGTGGACTATCTGGATCATGTGGATCACGTGGACTATCTGGATCATGTGGATCATGTGGACTATCTGGATCATGTGGATCATGTAGACTATCTGGATTATGTGGATCATGTAGACTATCTGGATCATGTGGATCATGTGGACTATCTGGATCATTTGGCTCATGTAGACTCTCTGGATCATGTGGATCATGTGGACTATCTGGATCACGTGGATCATGTGGACTATCTGGATCATGTGGATCATGTAGACTATCTGGATCATATGGATCATGTGGACTATCTGGATCATGTGGACTATCTGGATCATGTGGATCATGTGGACTATCTGGATCATGTGGACTATCTGGATCATGTGGACTATCTGGATCATGTGGATCATGTAGACTATGTGGATCATGTGGACTATCTGGATCATGTGGATCATGTGGACTATCTGGATCATGTGGACTATCTGGATCATGTGGACTATCTGGATCATGTGGACTATCTGGATCGTGTGGATCATGTAGACTATCTGGATCATATGGATCATGTGGACTATCTGGATCATGTAGACTATCTGGATCATGTGGACTATCTGGATCATGTGGATCATGTGGACTATCTGGATCATGTGGACTATCTGGATCATGTGGACTATCTGGATCATGTGGATCATGTGGACTATCTGGATCATGTGGCTCATGTAGACTATCTGGATCATGTGGATCATGTGGACTATCTGGATCACGTGGATCATGTGGACTATCTGGATCATGTGGATCATGTAGACTATCTGGATCATATGGATCATGTGGACTATCTGGATCATGTGGATCATGTAGACTATGTGGATCATGTGGACTATCTAGATCATGTGGACTATCTGGATCATGTGGATCATGTGGACTATCTGGATCATGTGGATCATGTAGACTATCTGGATCATGTGGACTATCTGGATCATGTGGATCATGTGGACTATCTGGATCATGTGGACTATCTGGATCATGTGGACTATCTGGATCATGTGGACTATCTGGATCGTGTGGATCATGTAGACTATCTGGATCATATGGATCATGTGGACTATCTGGATCATGTAGACTATCTGGATCATGTGGACTATCTGGATCATGTGGACTATCTGGATCATGTAGACTATCTTGATCATGTGGATCATGTGGACTATCTGGATCATGTGGATCATGTAGACTATCTTGATCATGTGGATCATGTGGACTATCTGGATCATGTGGATCATGTAGACTATCTTGATCATGTGGATCATGTGGACTATCTGGATCATGTGGATCATGTGGACTATCTGGATCATGTGGACTATCTGGATCATGTGGATCATGTGGACTATCTGGATCATGTGGACTATCTGGATCATGTAGACTATCTGGATCATATGGATCATGTGGACTATCTGGATCATGTGGATCATGTAGACTATCTGGATCATGTGGACTATCTGGATCATGTGGATCATGTGGACTATCTGGATCATGTGGATCATGTAGACTATCTGGATCATGTGGATCATGTGGACTATCTGGATCATGTGGATCATGTAGACTATCTGGATCATGTGGATCATGTGGACTATCTGGATCATGTGGATCATGTAGACTATCTGGATCATGTGGATCATGTGGACTATCTGGATCATGTGGATCATGTAGACTATCTGGATCATGTGGATCATGTGGACTATCTGGATCATGTGGATCATGTAGACTATCTGGATCATGTGGATCATGTAGACTATCTGGATCATGTGGATCATGTGGACCCAGCTATATAATTTAAATATCAACGTGGTGTTGTGTTATCCTTTATTTCAGTTTTTATTCATTTATTAGATGGAACATGATGAAGCAGCTGCACCGCTGACATCACCACCAATAGGAAGAGCAGCTGAGGTCACATGATCACTGACAGACACAGGACTAATCAATCAAGTCTGATGAGCTAAGACTGAGAGCTGCAGCCTGGGGTGAGTTTAATCCTCCTCATCCATTCATTCATTCATTCATTCATCCATCCATCCATTCATATATGAATATATGATGTATATGATATGTATATAATGTGTTCATATTTGTATATTGTTTATGTTAGAATATATATATGTATAGATATGTGTATGTGTATATATACATATATATGTATATATACACATACTGTATAAATGTATACATGTACATATATATACTTATATGTGTAAATATGTTTATATATACACATATATATGTACATATAGATATATACGTATATATTGTTTCTATATTAGTTTCATCTAACAGACATCTTAACGCATTAAATGATCGCTGACCTGCAGCTGAAACATTAGATACAACTAGAAAATGAGTGTGAATGCTGAATAACTGAAGGTGAACTGACTCAGAAAAATGTTACAGATCAGATGCACTGCTGAAAAACCATAAAGCTGAAATGTGAAACTAAACTGCATCATCTAAAAAAGTTCAGAGCTGAAATATAACGCTGAACAAGCTGGAAGGTAAACTGTGATACTGCAACAGTGATGAATTAGAACCAATATCTGAAATCAATATCCAATATCAGAGAGTCAGAGACAGAGAAACAAAACTTTTTTTTTAATTTTAACAAAACTTTAATAAAAACTCAACAATGTACGAGGTACAAGAACATTGGAATAAAACCAGACTGACAGAATCCAGATCAGGTCAGTCAGTGAATAAACCAGATTGACAGAATCCAGATCATGTCAGTCCACATGAGTGTGAATAAACCAGACTGACAGAATCCAGATAAGGTCAGTCCACATTAGTGTGAATAAACCACACTGACATAATCCAGAGCAGGTCAGTCCACATTAGTGTGAATAAACCAGACTGAGAGAATCCAGATCAGGTCAGTCCACATTAGTGTGAATAAATCAGACTGACAGAATCTAGATCAGGTCAGTCCACATTAGTGTGAATAAACCAGACTGACAGAATCCAGATCAGGTCAGTCCACATCAGTGTGAATAAACCAGATTGACAGAATCCAGATCATGTCAGTCCACATGAGTGTGAATAAACCAGACTGACAGAATCCAGATAAGGTCAGTTCACATTAGTGTGAATAAACCACACTGACATAAACCAGATCAGGTCAGTCCACGTTAGTGTGAATAAACCAGACTGAGAGAATCCAGATCAGGTCAGTCCACATTAGTGTGAATAAACCAGATTGACAGAATCCAGATCATGTCAGTCCACATTAATGTGAATAAACCAGACTAACAGAATCCAGATCAGGTCAGTCCACATTAGTGTGAATAAACCAGACAGACAGAATCCAGATCAGGTCAGTCCACATTAGTGTGAATAAACCAGACTGACAGAATCCAGATCAGGTCAGTCCACATTAGTGTGAATAAACCAGACTGACAGAATCCAGATCAGGTCAGTCCACATTAGTGTGAATAAACCAGACTGACAGAATCCAGATCAGGTCAGTCCACATTAGTGTGAATAAACCAGACTGACAGAATCCAGATCAGGTCAGTCCACATCAGTGTGAATAAACCAGATTGACAGAATCCAGATCATGTCAGTCCACATGAGTGTGAATAAACCAGACTGACAGAATCCAGATAAGGTCAGTCCACATTAGTGTGAATAAACCACACTGACATAATCCAGATCAGGTCAGTCCACATTAGTGTGAATAAACCAGACTGAGAGAATCCAGATCAGGTCAGTCCACATTAGTGTGAATAAATCAGACTGACAGAATCCAGATCAGGTCAGTCCACATCAGTGTGAATAAACCAGACTGACAGAATCCAGATCAGGTCAGTCCACATTAGTGTGAATAAACCAGACTGACAGAATCCAGATCAGGTCAGTCCACATCAGTGTGAATAAACCAGATTGACAGAATCCAGATCATGTCAGTCCACATGAGTGTGAATAAACCAGACTGACAGAATCCAGATAAGGTCAGTCCACATTAGTATGAATAAACCACACTGACATAATCCAGATCAGGTCAGTCCACATTAGTGTGAATAAACCAGACTGAGAGAATCCAGATCAGGTCAGTCCACATTAGTGTGAATAAACCAGATTGACAGAATCCAGATCATGTCAGTCCACATTAGTGTGAATAAACCAGACTGACAGAATCCAGATCAGGTCAGTCCACATTAGTGTGAATAAACCAGACTGACAGAATCCAGATCAGGTCAGTCCACATTAGTGTGAATAAACCAGACTGACAGAATCCAGATCAGGTCAATCCACATTAGTGTGAACAAACCACACTGACAGAATCCAAATCATGTCAGTCCACATTAGTGTGAAAAAACCAGACTGACAGAATCCAGATAAGGTCAGTCCACATTAGTGTGAACAAACCAGACTGACAGAATCCAGATCATGTCAGTCCACATTAGTGTGAAAAAACCAGACTGACAGAATCCAGATCAGGTCAGTCCACATTAGTGTGAATAAACGAGATTGACAGAATCCAGATCATGTCAGTCCACATGAGTGTGAATAAACCAGACTGACAGAATCCAGATCAGGTCAGTCCACATTAGTGTGAATAAACCAGACTGACAGAATCCAGATCAGGTCAGTCCACATTAGTGTGCAAAAACCGACTGACAGAATCCAGATCAGGTCAATCCACATTAGTGTGAACAAACCAGACTGACAGAATCCAGATCATGTCAGTCCACATTAGTGTGCAAAAACCGACTGACAGAATCCAGATCAGGTCAATCCACATTAGTGTGAAAAAAACAGACTGACAGAATCCAGATCAGGTCAGTCCACATTAGTGTGCAAAAACCGACTGACAGAATCCAGATCAGGTCAATCCACATTAGTGTGAACAAACCAGACTGACAGAATCCAGATCATGTCAGTCCACATTAGTGTGCAAAAACCGACTGACAGAATCCAGATCAGGTCAATCCACATTAGTGTGAAAAAAACAGACTGACAGAATCCAGATCAGGTCAGTCCACATTAGTGTGCAAAAACCGACTGACAGAATCCAGATCAGGTCAATCCACATTAGTGTGAAAAAAACAGACTGACAGAATCCAGATCAGGTCAGTCCACATTAGTGTGAATAAACCAGATTGACAGAATCCAGATCAGGTCAGTCCACATTAGTGTGAATAAACCAGACTGACAGAATCCAGATCAGGTCAGTCCACATTAGTGTGAATAAACCAGATTGACAGAATCCAGATCAGGTCAGTCCACGTTAGTGTGAATAAACCAGACTGACAGAATCCAGATCATGTCAGTCCACATTAATGTGAATAAACCAGATTGACAGAATCCAGATCAGGTCAGTCCACTTGCAAAGAGCAGCTGATCGTCTGTTTGTAATCCACGTAGTTCTGGTCCTTCTGCTCAGGTCCATGGCCATCTTTGTTCTCCCCACAATGAAAGTACAGAGCTGACATTTGTCGTTGTCTTTCTGGGAGAACCTGTAGCCCAGAATGAACATACGCTGAGACAAAACTCTCCAGATAGTCCAAAAACCGGTTCTAACATTGAGACCAGCGGCAGCAGACGACAACACTCCAAGAACACGTCCAAGAACAAGTCACTGAGACCTGAGTCCTCCACTGCAGGTCAGCAGCTCTGGACCACCGGTGGTTTATACAGGGTCCTCCATTCAGGTCCAACACCGTCACTGAGACCTGAGTCCTCCACTGCAGGTCAGCAGCTCTGGACCAACGCTGGTTTATACAGGGTCCTTCATTCAGGTCCAGCACCGTCACTGAGACCTGAGTCCTTCACTGCAGGTCAGCAGCTCTGGACCAACGCTGGTTTATACAGGGTCCTCCATACAGGTCCAACACCGCCACTGAGACCTGAGTCCTCCATTAAGGTCCAACACCGTCACTGAGACCTGAGTCCTCCACTGCAGGTCAGCAGCTCTGGACCAACGCTGGTTTATACAGGGTCCTCCACTCAGGTCCAGCACCATCACTGAGACCTGAGTCCTCCACTGCAGGTCAGCAGCTCTGGACCAACGCTGGTTTATACAGGGTCCTCCATTCAGGTCCAACACCGTCACTGACACCTGAGTCCTCCATTCAGGACCAACACCGCCACTGAGACCTGAGTCCTCCACTGCAGGTCAGCAGCTCTTTGGACCAACGCTGGTTTATACAGGGTCCTCCATTCAGGTCCAGCACCATCGCTGAGACCTGAGTCCTCCACTGCAGGTCAGCAGCTCTTTGGACCAATGCTGGTTTATACAGGGTCCTCCATTCAGGTCCAGCACCGTCACTGAGACCTGAGTCCTCCACTGCAGGTCAGCAGGTCTGCTGGCATGATGTCCTGCTGTTTCAAGTTCATCAGAAACAGAGATCTGTGCAGTCCCAGTCCACCTAGCTGACTCAGAATGGTGCAAGCCAGCGGCCTCCACACCAAATTGACAGGACCGCACCGAAACCTCTGTAGAAACTGGAACCGGAAAGTGGCCCCCCCTGCTGCTCAGGTGGATCAGACCCTGTCCTCCGTCGTCCTTCGGCAGATACAGCAGACTCTGAGGCTCCCAGTGCAGTTTGTCCCAGAAGAAGTCTACAAGAAGAGTCTGGATCTTCGACAGCAGGTCAGGTGGGGGGTCAACGACTGCCACCTCTGTAGGACCTCCTACACGACCTCTGTAGGACATTTTTGATAAAATCCATTTCCATTTTTCTAGACGACCTTTGACTCTTTCGAGAGCATTTTCCCAGTTTTTAAAAAGAAACGATTCATCTCCTAAAAACACTCCTAAATATTTTAGCCCCCCCATCTTCCACATCAGCCCCCCAGGCAAACTGAGCCTCCTCTCTAGTCCACCAACACTGAGAGCCTCACTTTTGTCCCAGTTGACTCTGGCTGACGATACTGAGCCAAACTGGGCCACATCCCTCTCCAGCACATCAACATCCCGCTGGCTGTCCACCAGAATGACCACATCATCTGCATAGGCTGACAGTTTTAAAGGTACATTACACCCTGGAACCGTCAGCCCCTGAAGATCACATCGAAGTTTATGGAGCAAAGGTTCGACTGCCAGCGAGTATAACATGCCAGAGAGGGCGCAGCCCTGCCGAACTCCTCTCTGGACCTGAAAAGGAGCGCTCAAACCACCATTGATCTTTAGTACACTCTGAATGTCACAATATAAAACCTTAACTGTGTTAATAAAACCAGGACTAAAACCAAAGGCACTCAATGTGAGCCACAAATATTCATGTTCGACACGATCAAAAGCTTTTTCCTGATCCATTGATATGATTCCGGCTTTGAGGCCAAAGAGCTTGCAGATCTCTAAAAGGTCTCTAATTAAAATAATATGATCAGAGATCTGTCTGCCTGGTACACAGTATGTCTGATCACAGTGCTAACCCTAATCCGCCCTCCTGCAGCTCAGCGGCAGACGCCCTCCGGCGAGACTGTCCTCAGTACTGCCAGCAGATCCCCCCCCATCACTGACCACAAGGACTTGTAGAAATCAGCAGGTAGACCATCTAGTCCAGGAGCTCTCCCACTCTGCAGGCTCTGCAGAGCAGCATAGAGTTCGTCAGAGGAGAGAGCTGCTTCCAGCTCTGCATTACTCTGCTGCTCAACCTGAGGAAGACCAGTATAGAAGCTCCGGGACACGTCCTGCTGCTCTCTGTGTTCACATGTGAACAGGCTTCCGGTATAACCCTAGACCTGGTACAACCCTAACCCTAGAATAACCCTAGACCTGGTACAACCCTAACCCTAGTATAACCCTAGACCTGGTACAACCCTAACCGTAGTATAACCCTAACCCTAGTATAACCCTAACCCTAGTATAACCCTAGACCTGGTACAACCCTAACCCTAGTATAACCCTAACCCTAGTGTAACCCTAGCCCCAGTGTAACCCTAACAAGAAGAAGAAGAAGAAGATATTCCTTTATTTGTCCCACAATGGGGAAATTCAATTTTTACACTCTGTTGTTTTTACTTATACACGGTACATGCAGACCCGAGACACACACATGCACAAACAGGACCCATATACATGCATCAAATGGAGAGATGTCAGAGTGAGGGGGCTGCTCCTGACAAGCGCCCCGAGCAGTTGGGGGTTTGGTGCCTTGCTCAGGGGCACCTGCTGCTCTCTGTGTTCACATGTGAACAAGTTACTGTAGAAGTTTACAGCATGTTTCCTGATTTCACTGTGATCAGTCAGTACCTGTCCAGTATCAGACTTACGACTATGGATGAACCTTTTCTGTACGTTCTTACGCTCCAGATCAAAGAAGAAGTGCGATGGGACATCCATCTGGGCTACGTTCTGGAAGCGGGACCTAACCAGAGCCCCCTGAGCTGAGACACCCAGCAGGTTGGTTAAGACAGACCTTTTAACCTCAAGTGTCTCAGCATGGTGCTGATCTCTGGTGGTCTCAGCCAGGTCTCGGAGCTCCTCTACTTCAGACTCCAGAGCTTTCACTGAGTTCGTTAAGGTTCTTGTGACATTGTGAGTGTACTGCTGACAGAACTGTTTTATCTGGACTTTACCAAAATCCCACCACTGTTGTAAGGACTCAAAGTCAGATTTTGTACTTTGGTGGTTTTTCCAAAAGAAAACAAAAGTTTCCCTGAAGTTCTTGTCCTCCAACAGAGCTGTGTTAAAATGCCAGTAGGCACTACTGGGTTTCACAGATTTGATAAAAACAGAGGCTGTTACAAGGGAGTGATCAGAAAAACCAACAGGGCTGATCGCACAACTTTTAAAAACGTTAAAATGATGTTTAAAACAATAAAAGCGATCCGGCCTGGCCATAGACAGCAGGTTGCCTCTAACATGTGTCCAAGTGTATTGTCTCTGGTTAGTATGAAAACGTCTCCATACATCACACAAGACTTGAGACTCTATGAGACGGAGCAGACGAGTCCGAGAGGCAGCGTGAGGTTCCGGATGGTTCCGGTCCAACCTGCTGTCTTCGGTACAGTTAAAGTCTCCACCAATGAAGACGTATTCTTCACTGTTACAGTGATCAATCACTGTGTTTAAAACATCCAGGACCACCAGCCTCTCTGCTCCCACAACCGGAGCAGAAACATTAATAAACACCATCTTTATATTTTCGTACTCGGCTCTGACTTTTAACAGACGACCTTTAATGATTTCCTCAGTTTCTACCGACTGAGGACTGAAGTTTCTGGAGAAAAGGACTCCAGCTCCACAGCTGGTCCTGGTTCCGTGAGTTAAAAAGGTTCCCCCGGTCCACTCCCTCCTCCAGTCTGCCTCATTATCATCAGTACATTGAGTCTCTGGGACCAAAATAACACCCAACTTTTTTAGAGAGCACAACCTGAACAGAGAAGCCCTTTTCCCATCATCCCTTGCTCCATTCAGGTTCAGGCTGCCTATTCTTATGTCCCCCATGTAAAAAAGTTGTAATGTCAAACCAAGTCTGTTGGACTTATTGATCATCTTTTAGTTGTTTCTTGATTTTTTGGACCAGTTTTTTTAGACGGTACGTCTCCTGATCAGTGAGCGCTTTCTCCCCAAAGCATCTAGGACTTTTCATTAGAGTCCTCACTGAGTCAATGAAGAGCTGTAGATCAGGGAACACGTCTTCAACCTGGACATTTCTGGCTCCTTTAGTGTCCTGCAGGAACTTTTTCACACTCGCTAAAGGGTAGCCAGTCTTCCTCTGAGTCCAGGTCTGTGAGGAAGCCACAGAGTCCACATCACTGTCCTCATCACCTTCACTCTCAGCTGACTGCACACTGTCACTCTGAACAGACACTTTCTTTACTTTACCAGAGGACTGACACTCGTCACTGGTCCCCTTCCTCTTCTTATTGTCCTGATCAACAATCATCTCACCATCCTCCTCCAGAGGACATCCTGCCTCCTTAGTCTCAGTCTGGATGTCCACTGGGTCCCTGTCAGTGTGAGACCGATCAGTAGCCTCTACAACAGGACCTGAACCAGGAGAGACTGGATCAGCAGCACCTGAACCGGCAGAGACCAGATCAGCCACTGTTGAAACATTAGAAACTGGCCCAGCTGCACCCAAATCAGCAGAGACCGGATTATCAGCACTCGAACCAGCAGAGACCAGATCAGCCACACCCGAGCCAGCAGATACTGGATCAGCTGCATCCGAACTGGCAAAAACTGGACTATTCATACCTGAATCAGTAGAACTCTGACCAGCCTCAGCAAAAACATCTGAAACTGGACTGGCCGACGCCAAACCAGTAACACTTGAACCATTAGAAAACGGACCAGCTGCACCTGAACCAGCAGAAACTGGACCAGCTGCACCTGAACCAACAGGCGCCGGGCCAGCAGCCTCTAAACCAGTAGAAACCAACCCAGCAGTACTCGGGCCATCAGAACATGAACCAGCACCCTCCGAGCCAGCAGAACCCGGACCAGCAGTCCTCTGATGTTCAGCTTCAGTCTGCTGAGTTCTCGGCGTATCCTGGTTCAGTTTCCGATGACGGGACCGGATGAGATGTCCCTCCTCTCCAC
Organism: Pterois miles; assembly: GCA_947000775.1. Lineage (NCBI taxonomy): Eukaryota > Metazoa > Chordata > Actinopteri > Perciformes > Scorpaenidae > Pterois > Pterois miles. Next base: position 22,044,814 of record CAMQGK010000299.1, on the reverse strand, counting down.
AGCCAAAACATTTCATTGTCTCTGAAGAGACATCGTCCACTCTGAACTTTAACATTAAGTTCAGGTCCTCAGAGTTGTTCTTCAGGACCATGAAAACCTGCCTTCTGAATGAGACCACATGCTTTAAGTGAGGAGATTTACAGCCTAAAGACAGCAGTCTGATCGGGGACATTAGCTGTCCATGTCTCACTGAGTCTCTCGCCAGCATCTCGTTGCTAAAGAACGGAGGGACTTTAGACAGGATGATGTCTTTAGCTGGATGAACCAGCTACTAGAGAGAGAGAGAGAGAGAGAGAGGGAGAGAGAGAGGGAGAGGGAGAGAGAGAGGGGGGGAGAGAGAGACAGAGAGAGAGGGAGAGAGAGAGAGAGGGGGGAGACACAGACAGAGAGAGAGGGAGAGAAAGAGAGAGGGAGAGAGGGGGGGGGGGAGACAGAGAGAGAGGGGGGGAGACACAGACAGAGAGAGAGGGAGAGAGAGGGGGGGAGACACAGACAGAGAGAGAGGGAGAGAGAGAGGGGGAGACACAGACAGAGAGAGAGGGAGAGAGAGGGGGGAGACACAGACAGAGAGAGAGGGAGAGAGAGGGGGGGAGACACAGACAGAGAGAGAGGGAGAGAAAGAGAGAGGGAGAGAGGGGGGGGAGAGAGGGGGGAGACACAGACAGAGAGAGAGAGAGAGAGAGAGAGAGAGAGAGAGAGAGGGGGAGAGACACAGACAGAGAGAGAGAGAGAGAGAGAGAGAGAGAGGGGGGGAGACACAGACAGAGAGAGAGGGAGAGAGAGAGAAACAGAGAGAGAGAGAATTTTTTTTTTTTGAATTTTAACAAGACTTTAATAAAAACTCAATGTACAAGATACAAGTACATCGGTGAGAATAAAAACAGATTCACAGAATCCAGATCAGCTCAGATCAGTTCAGTCCTCTTCCAAACATCAGCTGATCGTCTTCAACATAGCAAAGAACATGTTTGTAACCCCACACAGTGGAGAATCTGTCCAGGTCCTTCATCATTCTGTAGTAATTAAAATCAATATTTTCATCAATACTAGAACAGCATTGTCGTCTGCAGCTTTCTCTACTCTGGTCCTTCTGCTCAGGTCCACGGCCATCTTTGTTCTCCCCAGAATGAAATTATAGAGTTGACATTCGTCTTTTTTCTTCTGGGAGAACCTGTAGCCCAGAATGAACATATGCTGAGAGAAGAACTCTCCAGATAGTCCAAATAATCGTTCTAGCATTGAGAACAGTGGCAGCAGACGACAACACTCCAAGAACCAGTGAAAACCAGCCTCACAGAGCAGAACGACGATCATGACTGACCTCAGGGTTGATGACAGAAATAAAAGCATTCACAGCTATAATGTAAGACCCTCCACTGCAGGTCAGCAGCTCTTTGAACCAACGCTGGTTTATACAGGGTCCTCCATTCAGGTCCAACAGTGTCACAGAGACCTGAGTCCTCCACTGCAGGTCAGCAGCTCTTTGAACCAACGCTGGTTTATACAGGGTCCTCCATTCAGGTCCAGCAGCGTCACGGAGACCCAAGTGAGTCCTCCATTCAGGTCCAACAGCGTCACCGAGACCTGAGTCCTCCATTCAGGTCCAACAGCGTCACGGAGACCCAAGTGAGCCCTCCACTCAGGTCCAACAGCGTCACCGAGACCCAAGTGAGTCCTCCATGGGGTGTGGGTTTTTCCGTTCAATTTGTCTTTATTTAAGACGCGAACAAACATTGCATATGTTCCTTTTTTAAGTGCGTCTTGAAGAGAAAAACTAGCAGACCTCCCACTTTTTAAAAACAATCCTGAACAGTCTTTAAAATCTGGGAAAATACTCAGCGAAGGAAAACCATCAGCATCATCAGCTTTACCAGAACCTTCACAGTACTGTTTTAAAAGAGTCCACATCAGCATCATGGGCTTTACCAGAACCATCACAGTACTGTTTTAACAGAGTCCACATCAGCATCATCAGCTTTACCAGAACCTTCACAGTACTGTTTTAAAAGAGTCCACATCAGCATCATGGGCTTTACCAGAACCTTCACAGTACTGTTTTAACAGAGTCCGCTCACTGACTGAGAGACTTTCTCTCCATCTGCTGAGCAACAGAGACACAGTCCTAGTGAATTTCACCTCTAGCCGACAGGCCAGAGCAGCTGCATTGTCCAAGTTTGCACCTGCAAGCTGAACCACATGTCCCAGAGTCACCACTTTGGACAGACAGAACCTCCTGAGCAGAGCCGGCCCCACCTGACAGACTGCACTGAAACGGGTCCCCTGGAGAACTGGTTCCTGGAGCAGCCAGTACAGT
>CAMQGK010000299.1:21967500-22037500 GCA_947000775.1 Pterois miles | reverse complement strand
GCTGCGTCCCAACGCTGCGTCCCAACGCTGCGTCCCAACGCTGCGTCCCAACGCTGCGTCCTGCGTCCCAACGCTGCGTCCTGCATCCCAACGCTGCGTCCCAACGCTGCGTCCTGTGTCCCAACGCTGCATCCCAACGCTGCATCCCAACGCTGCGTCCTACGTCCCAACGCTGCGTCCTGCGTCCCAACGCTGCGTCCTGCGTCCCAACGCTGCGTCCTGCGTCCCAACGCTGCGTCCCAACGCTGCGTCCCAACGCTGCGTCCTGCGTCCCAACGCTGCGTCCTGCGTCCCAACGCTGCGTCCCAGCATTCCATCATGCCAGCTTTTAAGCACAGTGTGTCCACTCCATCAGAGGATTAACCACTTAGTCATTAGTGACTCCATGGTGTTTCCTCTCACGCCACCATCAGGACAGAATGTACTTGTTGAACCCGACTACAGGGGGCGCTGACAGTCTTAATCACTGCTCTTTTTGTCTCTGATTGGCAGCAACGGCAGATGCAGCTCATGTGTGACATCCTGGTCCACGACAGTAAATCCAGCGCCTGTCTGAACGCCGAGCAGAAATCTCTGTTGGCCACGTTTGAACACAAAGGAGGGAATGTGACGCAGCACCGTAGCAGCAGACGGTGAGAGACGAGCGGACCAACCGGTTCTCCGGTTCCGACCGGTGGGATCAGCTCACCAGTCTGAGAAGGTTCTGAGGTTTAAGAGATGAGGAGGTTCCAGTGTTCTTAGGGGACCCCTGCTTTAGTTTTAGTGCTCTCAGACTAGATATAGTGTTTGGGACGACTATGAGGAGTCAAACACATTCAGCTCCTATGAACGATGAATATCACAGATATGCACATCGTAGCGTGAAAACAATATTTCGAAAACAATCAATCAAACATTTTTCTTTTTTAATAATCCTGACTATGAATCTTAATAAAAGTGATTATTTTTCTTATGGCTATAAAATATCAGAGTTGTGCGGTAACGCAGCACGATCTGATTCAGAGGCATTTTTCGTCCTCGTACTAAATATGATATATTTCTAGTTGCTTCAGGGAGTTGTTGTAGTTTTCACATGTTCCGTGTGGAGGTTCTAGAGGTTCTAGAGGTTCTAGAGGTTCTGTCCAGGTTCTTGAAGAGTTTAGATGTCAGTGAGTTCACTAAATTCTCAGTGGGATCAGCAGCAGTAACAGTAGTTATTATTATTCATATATTCATTATATAGCAGATATTATTATTTATATATTCATTATATAGCAGATATTATTATTTATATATTCATTGTATAGCAGATATTATTATTTATATATTCATTATATAGCAGATATTATTATTCATATATTCATTATATAGCAGATATTATTATTTATATATTCATTATATAGCAGATATTATTATTTATATATTCATTATATAGCAGATATTATTATTTATATATTCATTGTATAGCAGATATTATTATTTATATATTCATTATATAGCAGATATTGTTATTTATATATTCATTGTATAGCAGATATTATTATTTATATATTCATTATATAGCAGATATTATTATTTATAGTTCATTATATAGCAGATATTATTATTTATATATTCATTGTATAGCAGATATTATTATTTATATATTCATTATATAGCAGATATTATTATTTATAGTTCATTATATAGCAGATATTATTATTTATATATTCATTGTATAGCAGATATTATTATTTATAGTTCATTATATAGCAGATATTATTATTTATAGTTCATTATATAGCAGATATTATTTATAGTTCATTATATAGCAGATATTATTATTTATATATTCATTGTATAGCAGATATTATTATTTATATATTCATTATATAGCAGATATTATTATTTATAGTTCATTATATAGCAGATATTATTATTCATATATTCATTATATAGCAGATATTATTATTTATATATTCATTATATAGCAGATATTATTATTTATATATTCATTATATAGCAGATATTATTATTTATATATTCATTGTATAGCAGATATTATTATTTATATATTCATTATATAGCAGATATTGTTATTTATATATTCATTGTATAGCAGATATTATTATTTATATATTCATTATATAGCAGATATTATTATTTATAGTTCATTATATAGCAGATATTATTATTTATATATTCATTGTATAGCAGATATTATTATTTATAGTTCATTATATAGCAGATATTATTATTTATAGTTCATTATATAGCAGATATTATTTATAGTTCATTATATAGCAGATATTATTATTTATATATTCATTGTATAGCAGATATTATTATTTATATATTCATTATATAGCAGATATTATTATTTATAGTTCATTATATAGCAGATATTATTATTTATATATTCATTGTATAGCAGATATTATTATTTATAGTTCATTATATAGCAGATATTATTATTTATATATTCATTATATAGCAGATATTATTATTTATATATTCATTATATAGCAGATATTATTATTTATAGTTCATTATATAGCAGATATTATTATTTATATATTCATTATATAGCAGATATTATTATTTATATATTCATTATATAGCAGATATTATTATTTATAGTTCATTATATAGCAGATATTATTATTTATATATTCATTATATAGCAGATATTATTATTTATATATTCATTATATAGCAGATATTATTATTTATATATTCATTGTATAGCAGATATTATTATTTATAGTTCATTATATAGCAGATATTATTATTTATATATTCATTATATAGCAGATATTATTATTTATATATTCATTATATAGCAGATATTATTATTTATAGTTCATTATATAGCAGATATTATTATTTATATATTCATTGTATAGCAGATATTATTATTTATATATTCATTGTATAGCAGATATTATTATTTATATATTCATTATATAGCAGATATTATTATTTATATATTCATTGTATAGCAGATATTATTATTTATATATTCATTATATAGCAGATATTATTATTTATAGTTCATTATATAGCAGATATTGTTATTTATATATTCATTGTATAGCAGATATTATTATTTATAGTTCATTATATAGCAGATATTATTATTTATAGTTCATTATATAGCAGATATTATTATTTATATATTCATTGTATAGCAGATATTATTATTTATATATTCATTGTATAGCAGATATTATTATTTATATATTCATTATATAGCAGATATTATTATTTATATATTCATTGTATAGCAGATATTATTATTTATATATTCATTATATAGCAGATATTATTATTTATAGTTCATTATATAGCAGATATTATTATTTATAGTTCATTATATAGCAGATATTATTATTTATATATTCATTATATAGCAGATATTATTATTTATATATTCATTGTATAGCAGATATTATTATTTATATATTCATTATATAGCAGATATTATTATTTATAGTTCATTATATAGCAGATATTATTATTTATAGTTCATTATATAGCAGATATTATTATTTATATATTCATTATATAGCAGATATTATTATTTATATATTCATTGTATAGCAGATATTATTATTTATATATTCATTATATAGCAGATATTATTATTTATAGTTCATTATATAGCAGATATTATTATTTATATATTCATTGTATAGCAGATATTATTATTTATATATTCATTATATAGCAGATATTATTATTTATAGTTCATTATATAGCAGATATTATTATTTATATATTCATTGTATAGCAGATATTATTATTTATATATTCATTGTATAGCAGATATTATTATTTATAGTTCATTATATAGCAGATATTATTATTTATAGTTCATTATATAGCAGATATTATTATTTATAGTAGTTTATAGAAGCTCTTGAGTGTCGTACTTATTTACCGTGTTTTCTCGTCGTCCCTCCAGGTTGTCTGTGATTGACGAGTCCTCCTTCTTGTCTCACTCTGATATCAGCTACGATCGGACAGATGATGACGTGGTACGTCCTGTAACCTGACCTGGACCGGACTGTTAAAGGACCAGTCTGTTGTTTTCAGTTCATCATGAGGAACACCCTGAGAACCGGATCATCTGTGACGTTAGCGTTGATCAGAATCAGCAGGAGCAGCCTGATGTGACGGAACCTTGTGTTTTCATGTTGTTTCAGGATCTGGACACAACTTCCATTAAACCGCTGAGATCTCGAGCCAGAGAGAAGAGGGTCAGTGTGACGTTCCTCCTCCATATGTTCCTTACGTTCTCTCGGTTCTCCTCGGTGTGCTCGTTGTTCTGATATTTTCTCGGTTCTCCTCAGCGCTCGTCGATGGGACCGGTTGTTGGAGCTCCAGGAGGGAGGCGAGTTAAAAGCCTCAGTGTGTCTGCTGAGCTGCTGGAGAGAAGAACCGTTGAGGTGAAGCGTCTGATTCAAAGATGCTGGAAGAGGTTCTCAGTGTTAGAGGTTCTCAGTGTTAGAGGTCCTCAGTGTTAGAGGTCCTCAGTGTTAGAGGTCCTCAGTGTTAGAGGTTCTCAGTGTTAGAGGTCCTCAGTGTTAGAGGTCCTCAGTGTTAGAGGTTCTCAGTGTTAGAGGTTCTCAGTGTTAGAGGTCCTCAGTGTTAGAGGTCCTCAGTGTTAGAGGTTCTCAGTGTTAGAGGTTCTCAGTGTTAGAGGTCCTCAGTGTTAGAGGTTCTCAGTGTTAGAGGTTCTCAGTGTTAGAGGTTCTCAGTGTTAGAGGTCCTCAGTGTTAGAGGTTCTCAGTGTTAGAGGTCCTCAGTGTTAGAGGTCCTCAGTATTAGAGGTCCTCAGTGGTCGAGGTCCTCAGTGTCAGAGGTCCTCAGTGGTAGAGGTCCTCAGTATTAGAGGTCCTCAGTGTCAGAGGTCCTCAGTATTAGAGGTTCTCAGTGTTAGAGGTCCTCAGTGGTAGAGGTCCTCAGTGTTAGAGGTTCTCAGTGGTAGAGGTCCTCAGTGGTAGAGGTTCTCAGTGTTAGATGTTCTCAGTGTTAGAGGTTCTCAGTGTTAGAGGTTCTCAGTGTTAGAGGTCCTCAGTGTTAGAGGTTCTCAGTGTTAGAGGTTCTCAGTGTTAGAGGTCCTCAGTGTTAGAGGTCCTCAGTGTTAGAGGTCCTCAGTGTTAGAGGTTCTCAGTGTTAGAGAAGAAGAAGAAGAAGAAGAAGAAGATCTACCTTTATTAGTCCCACAGTGGGGAAATTCAATTTACACTCTGTTTAACTTATACATGGTACATGCACACAAACACACACACATGCAACAATGGAGAGGTGTCAGAGTGGGGGGGCTGCTCCTGACAAGCGCCCCGAGCAGTTGGGGGTTTGGTGCCTTGCTCAGGGGCACCTCCGCAGTGTCCAAGAGGTAAACTGGGACCTCTCCAGCTACCAGTTCACACTCAGTTTTTGGTCCATGTCGGGACTTGAACCGGTGACCCTCCGGTTCCCAAACCAACTCCCTACAGACTGAGCTACTGCCGACCCCAAAAACATCTGCCCCGTGTGAGGCCTCAGTCCTCAGTGTTAGAAGTTCTCAGTGTTAGAGGTCCTCAGTGTTAGAGGTCCTCAGTGTTAGAGGTTCTCAGTGTTAGAGGTCCTCAGTGGTAGAGGTCCTCAGTGTTAGAGGTCCTCAGTGTTAGAGGTCCTCAGTGTTAGAGGTTCTCAGTGTTAGAGGTCCTCAGTGTTAGAGGTCCTCAGTGTTAGAGGTCCTCAGTGTTAGAGGTTCTCAGTGTTAGAGGTCCTCAGTGGTAGAGGTCCTCAGTGTTAGAGGTTCTCAGTGTTAGAGGTTCTCAGTGGTAGAGGTCCTCAGTGGTAGAGGTTCTCAGTGTTAGAGGTTCTCAGTGTTAGAGGTCCTCAGTGTTAGATGTTCTCAGTGTTAGAGGTCCTCAGTGTTAGATGTTCTCAGTGTTAGAGGTTCTCAGGATTAATGGGTCCTCAGTGGTAGAGGTCCTCTGTGTTAGAGGTCCTCAGTGTTAGAGGTTCTCAGTGTTAGAGGTCCTCAGTGTTAGAGGTCCTCAGTGTTAGAGGTTCTCAGTGTTAGAGGTCCTCAGTGGTAGAGGTTCTCAGTATTAATGGGTCCTCAGTGTTAGAGGTCCTCAGTGTTAGATGTTCTCAGTGTTAGAGGTTCTCAGGATTAATGGGTCCTCAGTGGTAGAGGTCCTCTGTGTTAGAGGTCCTCAGTGTTAGAGGTTCTCAGTGTTAGAGGTCCTCAGTGGTAGAGGTCCTCAATGTTAGAGGTTGTCAGTGTTAGCGGTCCTCAGTGTTAGAGGTGTTAGAAGTCCTCAGTGTTAGAGGTTCTCAGTGTTAGAGGTCCTCAGTGGTAGAGGTCCTCAATGTTAGAGGTTTTCAGTGTTAGCGGTCCTCAGTGTTAGAGGTGTTAGAAGTCCTCAGTGTTAGCGGTCCTCAGTGTTAGAGGTGTTAGAAGTCCTCAGTGTTAGAGGTCCTCAGTATTAGAGGTCCTCAGTGTTAGAGGTTCTCAGTGGTAGAGGTTCTCAGTGGTAGAGGTTCTCAGTATTAATGGGTCCTCAGTGTTAGAGGTCCTCAGTGTTAGAGGTCCTCAGTGGTCGAGGTCCTCAGTGTCAGAGGTCCTCAGTGGTAGAGGTCCTCAGTATTAGAGGTCCTCAATGGTAGAGGTCCTCAGTATTAGAGGTCCTCAGTGTTAGAGGTCCTCAGCGGTAGAGGTTCTTAGCGTTAGAGGTCCTCAGTGTCAGAGGTCCTCAGTATTAGAGGTCCTCAGCATTAGAGGTCCTCAGTATTAGAGGTCCTCAGCGGTAGAGGTTCTTAGCGTTAGAGGTCCTCAGTGTCAGAGGTCCTCGGTGTTAGAGGTCCTCAGTGTTAGAGGTCCTCAGTGTTATAGGTTCTCAGTGTTAGAGTTTCTCAGTGTTGGAGGTTCTCAGTGTTAGAGGTTCTCAGTTGTAGAGGTCTTCAGTATTAGAGGTCCTCAGTGTTAGAGGTTCTCAGTGATAGAGGTCCTCAGTGTTAGAGGTCCTCAGTATTTGAGGTCCTCAGTGTTAGAGGTGTTCAGCGGTAGAGGTCCTCAGTATTAGAGGTCCTCAGTGGTAGAGGTCCTCTGTATTAGAGGTCCTCAGTGGTAGAGGTCCTCAGTATTAGAGGTCCTCAGTGTCAGAGGTCCTCATTATTAGAGGTCCTCAGTATTAGAGGTCCTGAGTGGTAGAGGTTCTCAGTATTAGAGGTGTTACAAGTCCACAGTGTTAGAGGTCCTCAGTGTTAGAGGTCCTCAGTGTTAGAGGTTCTCAGTGGTAGAGGTTCTCAGTGGTAGAGGTTCTCAGTATTAATGGGTCCTCAGTGTTAGAGGTCCTCAGTGTTAGAGGTCCTCAGTGTTAGAGGTCCTCAGTATTAGAGGTCCTCAGTGGTCGAGGTCCTCAGTGTCAGAGGTCCTCAGTGGTAGAGGTCCTCAGTGGTAGAGGTCCTCAGTGTCAGAGGTCCTCAGTATTAGAGGTTCTCAGTGTTAGAGGTCCTCAGTGGTAGAGGTCCTCAGTGTTAGAGGTTCTCAGTGGTAGAGGTCCTCAGTGGTAGAGGTTCTCAGTGTTAGATGTTCTCAGTGTTAGAGGTTCTCAGTGTTAGATGTTCTCAGTGTTAGAGGTTCTCAGGATTAATGGGTCCTCAGTGGTAGAGGTCCTCAGTATTAGAGGTCCTCAGTGTTAGAGGTTCTCAGTGGTAGAGGTCCTCAGTGGTAGAGGTTCTCAGTATTAATGGGTCCTCAGTGTTAGAGGTCCTCAGTGTTAGATGTTCTCAGTGTTAGAGGTTCTCAGGATTAATGGGTCTTCAGTGGTAGAGGTTCTCTGTGTTAGAGGTCCTCAGTGTTAGAGGTTCTCAGTGTTAGCGGTCCTCAGTGTTAGAGGTGTTAGAAGTCCTCAGTGTTAGAGGTCCTCAGTGGTAGAGGTTCTCAGTGGTAGAGGTTCTCAGTATTAATGGGTCCTCAGTGTTAGAGGTCCTCAGTGTCAGAGGTCCTCAGTATTAGAGGTCCTCGGTGGTAGAGGTCCTCAGTATTAGACGTCCTCAGCATTAGAGGTCCCCAATGGTAGAGGTCCTCAGTATTAGAGGTCCTCAGTGTTAGCGGTCCTCAGTGTTAGAGGTGTTAGAAGTCCTCAGTGTTAGAGGTCCTCAGTATTAGAGGTCCTCAGCATTAGAGGTCCTCAATGGTAGAGGTCCTCAGTATTAGAGGTCCTCAGTATTAGAGGTCCTCAGTGTTAGAGGTCCTCAGTGTTAGAGGTTCTCAGTGGTAGAGGTTCTCAGTGGTAGAGGTTCTCAGTGGTAGAGGTTCTCAGTATTAATGGGTCCTCAGTGTTAGAGGTCCTCAGTGTTAGAGGTCCTCAGTGGTCGAGGTCCTCAGTGTCAGAGGTCCTCAGTGGTAGAGGTCCTCAGTATTAGAGGTCCTCAGTGTCAGAGGTCCTCAGTATTAGAGGTCCTCAGTGGTAGAGGTCCTCAGTATTAGAGGTCCTCAGCATTAGAGGTCCTCAATGGTAGAGGTCCTCAGTATTAGAGGTCCTCAGTGTTAGAGGTCCTCAGCGGTAGAGGTTCTTAGCGTTAGAGGTCCTCAGTGTCAGAGGTCCTCAGTATTAGAGGTCCTCAGCATTAGAGGTCCTCAGTGTTAGAGGTCCTCAGTGTTATAGGTTCTCAGTGTTAGAGGTTCTCAGTGTTGGAGGTTCTCAGTGTTAGAGGTTCTCAGTTGTAGAGGTCCTCAGTATTAGAGGTCCTCAGTGTTAGAGGTTCTCAGTGATAGAGGTTCTCAGTGGTAGAGGTTCTCAGTGGTAGAGGTTCTCAGTATTAATGGGTCCTCAGTGTTAGAGGTCCTCAGTGTTAGAGGCCCTCAGTATTAGAGGTCCTCAGTGGTCGAGGTCCTCAGTGTCAGAAGTCCTCAGTGGTAGAGGTCCTCAGTATTAGAGGTCCTCAGTGTCAGAGGTCCTCAGTATTAGAGGTCCTCAGTGTCAGAGGTCCTCAGTATTAGAGGTCCTCAGTGGTAGAGGTCCTCAGTATTAGAGGTCCTCAGCATTAGAGGTCCTCAATGGTAGAGGTCCTCAGTATTAGAGGTCCTCAGTGTTAGAGGTCCTCAGCGGTAGAGGTTCTTAGCGTTAGAGGTCCTCAGTGTCAGAGGTCCTCAGTATTAGAGGTCCTCAGCATTAGAGGTCCTCAGTGTTAGAGGTCCTCAGTGTTATAGGTTCTCAGTGTTAGAGGTTCTCAGTGTTGGAGGTTCTCAGTGTTAGAGGTTCTCAGTTGTAGAGGTCCTCAGTATTAGAGGTCCTCAGTGTTAGAGGTTCTCAGTGATAGAGGTTCTCAGTGGTAGAGGTTCTCAGTGGTAGAGGTTCTCAGTATTAATGGGTCCTCAGTGTTAGAGGTCCTCAGTGTTAGAGGCCCTCAGTATTAGAGGTCCTCAGTGGTCGAGGTCCTCAGTGTCAGAGGTCCTCAGTGGTAGAGGTCCTCAGTATTAGAGGTCCTCAGTGTCAGAGGTCCTCAGTGGTAGAGGTCCTCAGTATTAGAGGTCCTCAGTGTCAGAGGTCCTCAGTATTAGAGGTTCTCAGTGTTAGAGGTCCTCAGTGTTAGAGGTCCTCAGTGTTAGAGGTTCTCAGTGTTAGATGTTCTCAGTGTTAGAGGTTCTCAGGATTAATGGGTCCTCAGTGGTAGAGGTCCTCAATGTTAGAGGTTCTCAGTGTTAGCGGTCCTCAGTGTTAGAGGTGTTAGAAGTCCTCAGTGTTAGAGGTCCTCAGTGGTAGAGGTTCTCAGTGGTAGAGGTTCTCAGTATTAATGGGTCCTCAGTGTTAGAGGTCCTCAGTGTCAGAGGTCCTCAGTATTAGAGGTCCTCGGTGGTAGAGGTCCTCAGTATTAGAGGTCCTCAGCATTAGAGGTCCTCAATGGTAGAGGTCCTCAGTATTAGAGGTCCTCAGTGTTAGAGGTCCTCAGTGTTATAGGATCTCAGTGTTAGAGGTTCTCAGTGTTAGAGGTTCTCAGTGTTGGAGGTTCTCAGTGTTAGAGGTTCTCAGTTGTAGAGGTCCTCAGTATTAGAGGTCCTCAGTGTTAGAGGTTCTCAGTGATAGAGGTTCTCAGTGGTAGAGGTTCTCAGTGGTAGAGGTTCTCAGTATTAATGGGTCCTCAGTGTTAGAGGTCCTCAGTGTTAGAGGCCCTCAGTATTAGAGGTCCTCAGTGGTCGAGGTCCTCAGTGTCAGAGGTCCTCAGTGGTAGAGGTCCTCAGTATTAGAGGTCCTCAGTGTCAGAGGTCCTCAGTATTAGAGGTTCTCAGTGTTAGAGGTCCTCAGTGGTAGAGGTCCTCAGTGTTAGAGGTTCTCAGTGTTAGATGTTCTCAGTGTTAGAGGTTCTCAGGATTAATGGGTCCTCAGTGGTAGAGGTCCTCAATGTTAGAGGTTCTCAGTGTTAGCGGTCCTCAGTGTTAGAGGTGTTAGAAGTCCTCAGTGTTAGAGGTCCTCAGTGGTAGAGGTTCTCAGTGGTAGAGGTTCTCAGTATTAATGGGTCCTCAGTGTTAGAGGTCCTCAGTGTCAGAGGTCCTCAGTATTAGAGGTCCTCGGTGGTAGAGGTCCTCAGTATTAGAGGTCCTCAGCATTAGAGGTCCTCAATGGTAAAGGTCCTCAGTATTAGAGGTCCTCAGTGTTAGAGGTCCTCAGTGTTATAGGTTCTCAGTGTTAAAGGTTCTCAGTGTTGGAGGTTCTCAGTGTTAGAGGTTCTCAGTTGTAGAGGTCCTCAGTATTAGAGGTCCTCAGTGTTAGAGGTTCTCAGTTGTAGAGGTCCTCAGTGTTAGAGGTCCTCAGTATTTGAGGTCCTCAGTGTTAGAGGTGTTCAGCGGTAGAGGTCCTCAGTATTAGAGGTCCTCAGTGGTAGAGGTCCTCTGTATTAGAGGTCCTCAGTGGTAGAGGTTCTCAGTGGTAGAGGTTCTCAGTGGTAGAGGTTCTCAGTATTAATGGGTCCTCAGTGTTAGAGGTCCTCAGTGTCAGAGGTCCTCAGTGTCAGAGGTCCTCAGTATTAGAGGTCCTCGGTGGTAGAGGTCCTCAGTATTAGAGGTCCTCAGCATTAGAGGTCCTCAATGGTAGAGGTCCTCAGTATTAGAGGTCCTCAGTGTTAGAGGTCCTCAGCGGTAGAGGTCCTCAGCGGTAGAGGTTCTTAGCGTTAGAGGTCCTCAGTGTCAGAGGTCCTCAGTATTAGAGGTCCTCAGCATTAGAGGTCCTCAGTATTAGAGGTCCTCAGTATTAGAGGTCCTCAGTGTTAGAGGTCCTCAGCGGTAGATGTTCTTAGCGTTAGAGGTCCTCAGTGTCAGAGGTCCTCAGTGTTAGAGGTCCTCAGTGTTAGAGGTCCTCAGTGTTATAGGTTCTCAGTGTTAGAGGTTTTCAGTGTTGGAGGTTCTCAGTGTTAGAGGTTCTCAGTTGTAGAGGTCCTCAGTATTAGAGGTCCTCAATGTTAGAGGTTCTCAGTTGTAGAGGTCCTCAGTGTTAGAGGTCCTCAGTATTTGAGGTCCTCAGTGTTAGAGGTTCTCAGTTGTAGAGGTCCTCAGTATTAGAGGTCCTCAGTGTTAGAGGTTCTCAGTTGTAGAGGTCCTCAGTGTTAGAGGTCCTCAGTATTTGAGGTCCTCAGTGTTAGAGGTGTTCAGCGGTAGAGGTCCTCAGTATTAGAGGTCCTCAGTGGTAGAGGTCCTCTGTATTAGAGGTCCTCAGTGGTAGAGGTCCTCAGTATTAGAGGTCCTCAGTGTCAGAGGTCCTCATTATTAGAGGTCCTCAGTATTAGAGGTCCTGAGTGGTAGAGGTCCTCAGTATTAGAGGTGTTAGAAGTCCACAGTGTTAGAGGTCCTCAGTGTTAGAGGTCCTCAGTGTTAGAGGTTCTCAGTGGTAGAGGTTCTCAGTGGTAGAGGTTCTCAGTATTAATGGGTCCTCAGTGTTAGAGGTCCTCAGTGTTAGAGGCCCTCAGTATTAGAGGTCCTCAGTGGTAGAGGTCCTCAGTATTAGAGGTCCTCAGAGTCAGAGGTTCTCAGTGTTAGAGGTCCTCAGTATTAGAGGTCCTCAGTGGTAGAGGTCCTCAGTATTAGAGGTCCTCAGTGTCACAGGTTCTCAGTGTTAGAGGTCCTCAGTATTAGAGGTCCTCAGTGGTAGAGGTCCTCAGTATTAGAAGTCCTCAGTGGTAGAGGTCCTCAGTATTTGAGGTCCTCAGTGTTAGAGGTGTTCAGCGGTGGAGGTCCTCAGTATTAGAGGTCCTCAGTGGTAGAGGTCCTCTGTATTAGAGGTCCTCAGTGGTAGAGGTCCTCAGTATTAGAGGTCCTCAGTGTCAGAGGTCCTCATTATTAGAGGTCCTGAGTGGTAGAGGTCCTCAGTATTAGAGGTGTTAGAAGTCCACAGTGTTAGAGGTCCTCAGTGTTAGAGGTCCTCAGTGTTAGAGGTTCTCAGTGGTAGAGGTTCTCAGTGGTAGAGGTTCTCAGTATTAATGGGTTCTCAGTGTTAGAGGTCCTCAGTGTTAGAGGCCCTCAGTATTAGAGGTCCTCAGTGGTAGAGGTTCTCAGTATTAATGGGTCCTCAGTGTTAGAGGTCCTCAGTGTTAGAGGTCCTCAGTATTAGAGGTCATTAGCGTTAGAGGTCCTCAGTATTAGAGGTCCTGAGTGGTAGAGGTCCTCAGTATTAGAGGTGTTAGAAGTCCACAGTGGTAGAGGTCCTCAGTGTTAGAGGTCCTCAGCGGTAGAGGTCATTAGCGTTAGAGGTCCTCAGTATTAGAGGTCCTCAGTGTCACAGGTTCTCAGTGTTAGAGGTCCTCAGTATTAGAGGTCCTCAGTGGTAGAGGTCCTCAGTATTAGAAGTCCTCAGTGGTAGAGGTCCTCAGTATTAGAGGTCCTCAGTGGTAGAGGTTCTCAGTATTAATGGGTCCTCAGTGTTAGAGGTCCTCAGTGTTAGAGGTCCTCAGTATTAGAGGTCATTAGCGTTAGAGGTCCTCAGTATTAGAGGTCCTGAGTGGTAGAGGTCCTCAGTATTAGAGGTGTTAGAAGTCCACAGTGGTAGAGGTCCTCAGTGTTAGAGGCCCTCAGTATTAGAGGTCCTCAGTGTCACAGGTTCTCAGTGTTAGAGGTCCTCAGTATTAGAGGTCCTCAGTGGTAGAGGTCCTCAGTATTAGAAGTCCTCAGTGGTAGAGGTCCTCAGTATTAGAGGTCCTCAGCGGTAGAGGTCATTAGCGTTAGAGGTCCTCAGTATTAGAGGTCCTCAGTGGTAGAAGTACTCTGTGTATATGATCTCATACTGATGGATGATGATGTACTTTTAGTCGCAGCTCTTGTCCCAGAAAGAACTTGTCATTTGGTGGCTTCTCCTCACAAACATGGAGAGGCTGAAGTTGAGTTTGTGTGACTCAGGAGGTCGACGTGATGGTGAAGACGACGGCGATGACTTCTGAGACTGGAGGTCAGACCCACATGGTGACCCTCGAAAACCCGGTCCAGACCCTCACCCAGGAGAGTACTGGGTCAGCAGGAGGAGGTGAGTTTAAAACTTTGATTAGTGCTCAGTACTTTGTAGGGTGAGACTTTAAATAGATGTTCACCAGAATCAGTATATCTGCTTTTTCTGGGTCTATGTGGAGGTAGAAGGAAGTTACCTCTTTTATTGTGGTAGTCTGAGCAACGTAACGTCATGTCAATTCTATACCTGTCAACCAAAACAAACCTCAAAGTATTAAAGGTTGGAGGGTCGGCGTGGATCCGACCCGGCCGATCCGACCCGACCGATCCTCAACGTCTTAGAGGGCTAAACTCACATTCTGAGTTTCATCAGTCATCGTGTTTCTGTGTCAAAACTACAGTGGAGGAAATAAGTATCTGCTGATTTTGGCAGTTGTCATACTAAGAAATAAATTAACAGTCTCAGAGTTTTATGGCAGCTTTATTTTAACAGTTATAGAAAGAATATTAAAAAAATATTGAGAAAATTACATGAAATGAAAAATAAAAATCAATGTGCATGTCATTGAGGGAAATAAGTATTTGATCCGGACCAACCTGGACCAATGTTGGCTCCCACAGACCACTGACATACTCCTGATCTCACTGAAGTAATTACCTGGATGACAGACACCTGTTCCAAACTGACACCTGTATAAAAAGCCACCTGCCACAGACTCAGTAATACTCCACCATCTCCACCATGGGCAGGACTAAAGAGCTGCCACAAGATGTCAGGGACAAAGCTGTTGAACTCCACGAGGCTGGAACGGGCTACAGGACCATCAGTAAGAAGCTGAATGAGAAGGTGACAACTGTTGGTGCAGTTATTGGGAAGTGGAAGAAGTACAACATGACTGTTAATGGACCTGGGCTGTTAATGGACCTGGGCTGTTAATGGACCTGGGCTGTTAATGGACCTGGGCTGTTAATGGACCTGGGCTGGGGGTCCATGCAACCTATCACCTGGTGGGGTCTCAGTGATCCTGAGAAAGGTTAGAGATCAGCCGAGAACTACACGGGAGGAGCTGGTTTATGATCTCAAGGCAGCTGGGACCACAGTCACCAAGAAAACTATCGGTAATACACCGAGACGCGATGGTTTAAAATCCTGCAGCGCACGCAGGGTCCCTCTGCTCAAGAAGGCTCAGGTCCAGGCCCGCCTCAGGTTTACCAACGAACATATTAATGACTCAGAGAGAGACTGGGAGAAGGTGCTGTGGTCAGATGAGACCAGAACTGAGCTCTTTGGCCTCAACTCAACTCGACGTGTTTGGAGGAAGAGAAATGCTGAATATGACCCAGAAACACCATCCCTGCTGTCCAGCATGGCGGTGGAAGCCTGATGCTTTGGGGTGGGAAGATGAACGGGGCCATGGACCGCAAAATCCTGGGTGACAACATCCTTGCCTCCGCCAGGACACTGAAAATGGGTCGTGGATGGTTCTTCCAGCATGACAACGACCCAAAACATACAGCCGAGGAAACAAAGGAGCGGCTCCATAAGAAGCACATCCAGGTCATGGGATGGTCTAGTCTCCAGACCTTTATCCTACTGAAAATCTATGAGAGAGCTGAAGCTGCCAGTTTCCAAGAGCAAGCCTGAAAACCTTCAGGATGTGATGAGGATGGATGAGATGATCTGCAGAGAGGACGAAGATTACTGCTGATGTGATGAACCTAGTAAGAACCGTCTGACAGCTGAGCTGCCAACAAGTATTACATCATGTTTTGCTCGGGGATCAAATACTTATTTCCCTCAATGACATGCAAATTAATTTTTATTTTTCATTTCATGCAATTTTC
Organism: Pterois miles; assembly: GCA_947000775.1. NCBI lineage: Eukaryota > Metazoa > Chordata > Actinopteri > Perciformes > Scorpaenidae > Pterois > Pterois miles. Next base: position 22,022,265 of record CAMQGK010000299.1, on the reverse strand, counting down.
TCAATATTTTTTTTAATATTCTTTCTATAACTGTTAAAATAAAGCTGCCATAAAAATCCGAGACTGTTAATTTATTTCCTAGTATGACAACTGCCAAAATCAGCAGGGATCAAATACTTATTTCCTCCACTGTATATATCCTGTATGAAAACTGTGTATTAATACTTGTGTTCCTCAGACCAGACTTCAGTGTGGTTTTTCGGTGATGAGACGGCAGCGGAGCCTGAAACTGGAGCAAAGATGGAGAACGCCACTGTCAGAGCTTCACTCCCCTGCAGAGCTGACAAAACCCTGAAACATGTTTTCCTCTCTAAAACCGTACGACCCCACAGAGTCCTTTCTGATCTCTCGTGACTGTTCAGAGTATCTGCTGCTAGTCAACTGAGCTGGTTTCACAGCCAGGAAAAGACTTTCATTCTTTTTGTGTTGAACATGAATTCCTCAGAAAAAGTCATCTGGGTACCCTTTAAAGTTTAATAGTACTTTGTCCACATTTAAAACAAGATTAAGATGAGACCTTTAAAAAGCATCAACGGTCAACTGGAGCTGAGAAGAATATAAAACTATCGTCTGTGTAGAAATGGAATAATGTTATTTATGTGTAAAGATTCTGGATGGCAGCATTCAGCATCTGGTCCATCAGCGAAAACTCTCTGCCTCCCTGCAGGTGATCCGGCCGGAGATGTGCTCACCGTGCGGGAAGAGGATCCGTTTTGGGAAGATGGTGGTGAAATGCAGAAACTGCCGAGCAGCCGCTCATCCAGAGTGCAAACAGAGACTCAGTGAGGGCTGCTCGGCTGCCGCCAAGACAGGAGGCTTAGCTCAACAGGTACCTCTGAGTCCTTTAAGGCCTTCAGTCCAGGTTCTCCAGAATCAGACTCAGCGCAGTGATATTAATGTTTCTACTACATGTGAAGATAAGTAAGAAGTAAAGCTATTGTAACCATGGTGACATGACGGGATATTATAATAGACATCGACATTCAGCAGGACAAAAAAGTCTCCACAAGGCGGCGCCATGGAGATTTAACCCGTTCTTACTCCCAACTCATCGAATACCGCCATTTAGTCGGCAGCACCGTTTAGGATGCGCCTCATAACATCAGAAACCGACTCATGGAGGCACCCTTTAGCAACAGTATGTGAAATTATTAAATTGTGCACTAAGAAGTCCATATCTGCAGATGGGGATCACCAATAAAACAAGCATATTGTGTCCATTACTCCCACCATGCTAGCTCTGGGCCAATAGAAACTCTGATATGATGACTCATCACGTCTGTCATGACTCGGTCACAATATTAACTCAGACATACTGACAGTCATACAGTGTTACTGACCTGGGGATGAATCCTCGGAGGTCTTACCTATCCACAGAAACCAGGATCATGCAGATGGTCCTGGTAGTTGAGAAGCTATTCTGGATTTATTTTGGGTCTATCAGTCCAAGAGAACCACACCGTCCAGCAGCCTGTAAGGCTTCAGAGGTTAAAATACAAGAATGTGACTTAAAGGCAGGAGTTGAAAGAAACACAGGAGGTCACTGTGGCTGCTTTGACCCAAATGAATGTTTGTCTCCTCAGAACTCGTTGGAGGGTTTTGCTCCAGTGAACCATCCCAGAGTTCCTCTGCTGGTAGTGGAGTGTGTGGCTGAGATAGAGAGGAGAGGACTGGAGGAGGTGAGCCTTCAGTCTGGAAGGCTAGTTTCAAACTGCCGTTGCTCAGCCGGGCTCACGGCTTTCAGCTGCTTCTGTCCTGTCTGCAGAGAGGACTGTACAGAGTTCCTGGAGGGGAGCGTCTGGTGAAGGAGCTCAGAGACCGATTCATCCAGGGGAAAACGCCGCTCATGCTCAGTAAAGTCCATGACATTCATGTGCTGTGTGGCCTTCTGAAAGACTTTCTGAGGAAACTGAAAGAGCCGCTCATCACCTTCAAATTGCACCGGACCTTCATGGAGGCTTCAGGTATGAAGACTGAAGCTGCTCACGCCAGAACCAGTCCAAACCAGTCCTCAGAGACCATTGTTACTGTGGAACACCAGATGCCTGGACTGTATCAATAACCTGAATATCAATAACATATCGGTGTAAATACAACACATCTGGTAGAACCCGTCTGTGACATTAGAACCTGTCTGTGGCATTAGAACCCCTCTGTGATCATAGAACCATCACTGTCTGTGTTTCAGAACTGGCTGATGAAGACAACAGCGCTGCCATCTTGTATCAGACCATAGCAGAGCTGCCGAAGGCCAACAGACACACTCTGGCATTCCTGATGCTTCACTTGCAGAAGTACGACCTTTGACCTCTTCTGACTGGTTTCTCTGGAGTTATGAAGTTTTAATTTCTGTCATCTCAGCAGCAGAGAGGTTGAAAAGTGGCTGATGTGGTTCTGTTGTTCTAGTGTCATAGTCATTTTCACTCATTGTCTCATTGTGCTGCGTTCAGTTTAACAGTCACGTCTTCCATCTTCACACGTCTCTGATCTGTTAAGATCCACCAACGTTTATCGTATCTTACATTAAAAACACAGCGTGACGCATGTTGACATAATGTGTGTGTGTAAATATCAAAGAAAGTGGAATGGTCCAGGCATCAAATCCATCAGTACAGTACGAGGCGTTTTAATTATGCACTGTGTTCATGTTGTCATGCTTCCGTAGGGTGATGAGGAGTCCACAGTGTCAGATGGACCAGAATAATCTGGCCCGGGTGTTTGGACCGACCATAGTGGGACACGGGATGTCTGAGCCGACTCCAACAACCATCATGAGAGACACCAGCACTCAGCCGAAGGTTCGCCTCTTTCTAAATGTCTCAGTCAAAGCATGAGCATTTTAAATGTGGAAATATGGGAAGCATTTCTGTTGCCTCTTACTCGCCGCTAACGCAGAGGTGGTTTGGCTGCATGTGGTTGCTATGATACGGAATATCAAAAAGTGGGCATGATGTAGATTATTTGCTCTGGATGAAGGGACAGCTGAAGACCTGTGAATTCATTTCTCCTCCATTGTTGTAGTTCAGCTTCATGCAGGATGTGATGATTGGTCTCAGAAATAAAGCACCAAACATGCGGCGCTCAGCACAGAATGGACACTCATCACCTTGTCACCACATACTGTACCTGCCAACCCTCCTATTTTCCTGGGAGACTCTTGTTTTCCATCGCCCTCCCTCGGTTTCCTCCCGGGGTCACAATTCTCCCATATTTCTCCTGATTCATGACAAATCCTTTTAGTTATCTCAGCCTGTGGCGGTTGTACTGTGATGGTTGTGCTGTGGCGGTTGTGTTGTAGTGGTTGTGGTGGTTGTGTTGTGGTGGTTGTGGTGGTTGTGGTGGTTGTGTTGTGGTGGTTGTGTTGTGGTGGTTGTGGTGGTTGTGTTGTGCTGGTTGTGCTGTGGCGGTTGTGTTGTGGTGGTTGTGTTGTGGTGGTTGTGTTGTGGTGGTTGTGCTGTGGCGGTTGTGTTGTGGTGGTTGTGGCGGTTGTGTTGTGGTGGTTGTGTTGTGGTGGTTGTGGCGGTTGTGCTGTGGCGGTTGTGTTGTAGTGGTTGTGGCGGTTGTGTTGTGGTGGTTGTGGTGGTTGTGCTGTGGCGGTTGTGTTGTGGTGGTTGTGTTGTGGTGGTTGTGTTGTGGTGGTTGTGCTGTGGCGGTTGTGTTGTGGTGGTTGTGTTGTGGTGGTTGTGTTGTGGTGGTTGTGCTGTGGCGGTTGTGTTGTGGTGGTTGTGGCGGTTGTGTTGTGGTGGTTGTGTTGTGGTGGTTGTGTTGTGGTGGTTGTGCTGTGGCGGTTGTGTTGTGGTGGTTGTGTTGTGGTGGTTGTGCTGTGGCGGTTGTGTTGTGGTGGTTGTGTTGTGGTGGTTGTGTTGTGGTGGTTGTGCTGTGGCGGTTGTGTTGTGGTGGTTGTGGTGGTTGTGCTGTGGCGGTTGTGTTGTGGTGGTTGTGTTGTGGTGGTTGTGTTGTGGTGGTTGTGCTGTGGCGGTTGTGTTGTGGTGGTTGTGGCGGTTGTGTTGTGGTGGTTGTGTTGTGGTGGTTGTGGCGGTTGTGCTGTGGCGGTTGTGTTGTGGTGGTTGTGGTGGTTGTGCTGTGGCGGTTGTGTTGTGGTGGTTGTGTTGTGGTGGTTGTGTTGTGGTGGTTGTGCTGTGGCGGTTGTGTTGTGGTGGTTGTGCTGGTTGTGCTGTGGCGGTTGTGTTGTGGTGGTTGTGTTGTGGTGGTTGTGTTGTGGTGGTTGTGCTGTGGCGGTTGTGTTGTGGTGGTTGTGGCGGTTGTGTTGTGGTGGTTGTGTTGTGGTGGTTGTGGCGGTTGTGCTGTGGCGGTTGTGTTGTAGTGGTTGTGGTGGTTGTGTTGTGTTGTAGTGGTTGTGGCGGTTGTGTTGTAGTGGTTGTGGCGGTTGTGCTGTGGCGGTTGTGTTGTAGTGGTTGTGGCGGTTGTGTTGTGGTGGTTGTGTTGTGGTGGTTGTGTTGTGGTGGTTGTGCTGTGGCGGTTGTGTTGTGGTGGTTGTGGCGGTTGTGTTGTGGTGGTTGTGTTGTGACGGTTGTGTTGTGGTGGTTGTGCTGTGGCGGTGGTATTGTGGCGGTTGTGTTGTGGTGGTTGTGACGGTTGTGTTGTGGTGGTTGTGTTGTGGTGGTGGTTGTGTTGTGGTGGTTGTGCTGTGGCGGTTGTGTTGTAGTGGTTGTGGTGGTTGTGGCGGTTGTGTTGTAGTGGTTGTGGCGGTTGTGCTGTGGCGGTTGTGTTGTAGTGGTTGTGGCGGTTGTGTTGTGGCAGTTGTGTTGTGGTGGTTGTGGCGGTTGTGTTGTGGTGGTTGTGTTGTGGTGGTTGTGACGGTTGTGTTGTGGTGGTTGTGTTGTGGCGGTTGTGTTGTGGTGGTTGTGCTGTGGCGGTGGTATTGTGGTGGTTGTGTTGTGACGGTTGTGTTGTGGTGGTTGTGTTGTGGTGGTTGTGCTGTGGTGGTTGTGATGGTTGTGTTGTGGTGGTTGTGCTGTGGCGGTTGTGTTGTGGTGGTTGTGTTGTGGTGGTTGTGCTGTGGTGGTTGTGTTGTGGTGGTTGTGTTGTGGTGGTTGTGCTGTGGTGGTTGTGTTGTGGTGGTTGTGTTGTGGTGGTTGTGTTGTGGAGGTTGTGCTGTGGTGGTTGTGTTGTGGTGGTTGTGCTGTGGCGGTTGTGTTGTGGTGGTTGTGACGGTTGTGTTGTGGTGGTTGTGTTGTGGCGGTTGTGCTGTGGCGGTTGTGTTGTGGTGGTTGTGACGGTTGTGTTGTGGTGGTTGTGTTGTGGTGGTTGTGACGGTTGTGTTGTGGTGGTTGTGGCGGTTGTGTTGTGGTGGTTGTGACGGTTGTGTTGTGGAGGTTGTGGCGGTTGTGTTGTGGTGGTTGTGACGGTTGTGTTGTGGAGGTTGTGGTGGTTGTGTTGTGGAGGTCGTGGCGGTTGTGGCTTTTGTGGCAGTTGTGTTGTGGTGGTTGTGGCTTTTGTGGCGGTTGTGTTGTGGTGGTTGTGGCGGTTGTGTTGTGGTGGTTGTGGCTTTTGTGGCGGTTGTGTTGTGGTGGTTGTGGCTTTTGTGGCGGTTGTGTTGTGGTGGTTGTGTTGTGACATTGTATTGTAGCGGTTGTGCTTTGGTGGATGTGGTGGTTTGCTTGTGAATATTGCGGTTATTGCGACAGCCCAACTAATGTTTCTGTCATCTTATCAGATGAAACCCTGTTGATGAGGACTAAACGTGTCCATCTGGACTCCCATTGGTTCATTCGGTCTGCTGCTCTTGTCTCAGGTTATTTGCCGCCTGTTGTCCCTCCCTGAAGCCTACTGGAGACATGTCCTCACCATCCAGACCGATAAGATCTTGTCTTCCACCACTACGACCTACAGCCAGGATGATGGACATGGTGGGTTTATTTGTGGACATTATGATCATCCAGCATCATCTACTACTACAACTACTACTACTACTACTACTACTGCTACTACTGCTACTATGTCACCATGGTAACGCTCCCTGTCCTCTTTCCTGGTCAGGTGTTTATTTCCCAGGTCGGTTGTTTAAGCCGCTGACGTCTCCGGAGTTGAACAGCTTCTACAAAACCCCCAGCAGAGGAACTGTGAGAGGCCACATCAGGAACCTGGGCAACCCACAACAGACCAGGTCAACCCTCAGTCCACTACCACAAACTGGTCCTACATTCATTAACACCAACCTGGGCAACCCACAACAGACCAGGTCAACCCTCAGTCCACTACCACAAACTGGTCCTACATTCATTAACACCAACCTGGGCAACCCACAACAGACCAGGTCAACCCTCAGTCCACTACCACAAACTGGTCCTACATTCATTAACACCAACCTGGGCAACCCACAACAGACCAGGTCAACCCTCAGTCCACTACCACAAACTGGTCCTACATTCATTAACACCAACCTGGGCAACCCACAACAGACCAGGTCAACCCTCAGTCCACTACCACAAACTGGTCCTACATTCATTAACACCAACCTGGGCAACCCACAACAGACCAGGTCAACCCTCAGTCCACTACCACAAACTGGTCCTACATTCATTAACAGCTCAGTGCCTTCGTACAGACATCATCAGTATGTCTCATTAATACAGCAGTTTGTACCGACTCTTGTTACTGAATACTCTAATACCCTATACTCTAGTTACTGAATACTCTAATACCCTATACTCTAGTTACTGAATACTCTAATACCCTATACTCTAGTTACTGAATACTCTAATACTCTATACTCTAGTTACTGAATACTCTAATACTCTATACTCTAGTTACTGAATACTCTAATACTCTATACTCTAGTTACTGAATACTCTAATACTCTACACTCTAGTTACTGAATACTCTAATACTCTATACTCTAGTTACTGAATACTCTAATACCCTATACTCTAGTTACTGAATACTCTAATACTCTATACTCTAGTTACTGAATACTCTAATACTCTACACTCTAGTTACTGAATACTCTAATACTCTATACTCTAGTTACTGAATACTCTAATACCCTATACTCTAGTTACTGAATACTCTAATACTCTATACTCTAGTCACTGAATACTCTAATACTCTATACTCTAGTTACTGAATATTTATTTTATACCCTTTATTATAGTTGGTAAATATTCTAGTACTCAATAATCTAGTCAGTAAATACTCTAGTACTCTATATTCTAGTCATAAATATAATACATAGTCATAAATAGTAAATACTCTCTGTCTCTGTCTTCAGTGGTCAAGCAGAACCACAGAGGAGGTTCTTCACTTCACCCAGCTGATCTACTGAGACCTGAACCCCATCCACACTACATACAGCAGGTACTACACTCTGATCCTGTATATACTACGTACTACACTCTGATCCTGTATATACTACGTACTACACTCTGATCCTGTATATACTACGTACTATTCTCTGATCCTGTATATACTACGTACTACACTCTGATCCTGTATATACTACGTACTACACTCTGATCCTGTATATACTACGTACTACACTCTGATCCTGTATATACTACGTACTACACTCTGATCCTGTATATACTACGTACTACACTCTGATCCTGTATATACTACGTACTACTCTCTGATCCTGTATATACTACGTACTACACTCTGATCCTGTATATACTACGTACTATTCTCTGATCCTGTATATACTACGTACTACACTCTGATCCTGTATATACTACGTACTACACTCTGATCCTGTATATACTACGTACTACACTCTGATCCTGTATATACTACGTACTATTCTCTGATCCTGTATATACTACGTACTACTCTCTGATCCTGTATATACTACGTACTACACTCTGATCCTGTATATACTACGTACTATTCTCTGATCTTGTATATATTACGTACTACTCTCTGATCCTGTATATACTATGTACTATTCTCTGATCTTGTATATATTACGTACTACTCTCTGATCCTGTATATACTACGTACTATTCTCTGATCTTGTATATATTACGTACTACTCTCTGATCCTGTATATACTATGTACTATTCTCTGATCTTGTATATATTATGTACTATTCTCTGATCCTGTATATACTACGTACTATTCTCTGATCTTGTATATATTACGTACTACTCTCTGATCCTGTATATACTACGTACTACACTCTGATCCTGTATATACTACGTACTACTCTCTGATCCTGTATATACTACGTACTACTCTCTGATCCTGTATATACTACGTACTACACTCTGATCCTGTATATACTACGTACTACTCTCTGATCCTGTATATACTACGTACTACTCTCTGATCCTGTATATACTATGTACTACACTCTGATCCTGTATATACTACGTACTACTCTCTGATCCTGTATATACTACGTACTACTCTCTGATCCTGTATATACTACGTACTACTCTCTGATCCTGTATATACTACGTACTACACGCTGATCCTGTATATACTACGTACTACTCTCTGATCCTGTATATACTACGTACTACTCTCTGATCCTGTATATACTACGTACTACACTCTGATCCTGTATATACTACGTACTACTCTCTGATCCTGTATATACTACGTACTACTCTCTGATCCTGTATATACTACGTACTACTCTCTGATCCTGTATATACTACGTACTACTCTCTGATCCTGTATATACTATGTATCTGTCACTAATTCTTTGTTTTCCATCCTCAGCATGTGGGGGAGACTGGTCCAACTGGCCCACCTGGTCCAGCTGGCCGAACTGGTCTAACTGGTCTAACTGGTCCAGCTGGCCCAAATGGTCTAACTGGCCCAACTGGTTCAACTGGCCCAACTGGCCCACCTGGTCCAACTGGTCTAACTGGCCCAACTGGTTCAACTGGCCCAACTGGTCTAACTCGCCCAACTGGTTCAACTGGTCCAACTGGCCCAACTGAATCAACTGGCCCAACTGGCCTACCCTGACAGTTGCAGCATCTGCACCGATTCCTCTATCAGCTGCATCAGTGTACCTGTCTGTGGGTGTTTGTGTACCTCTGTGTGTACATCTGGTCGTGTACCTCTGTGTGTATACCTATGTGTGTACCTGTGTGTGTACCTCTGTGTGTGCAACTCTGTGTGTACCTATGCATATACCTCTGTGTATGTACCTCTGTGCGTGTACCTCTGTGCGTGTACCTCTGTATGTACCTCTGTGTGTGTACCTCTGTGCGTGTACCTCTGTATGTACCTCTGTGTGTGTACCTATGCGTATACCTCTGTGTATGTACCTCTGTGTATGTACCTCTGTGCGTGTGCCTCTGTGCGTATACCTCTGTGTATGTACCTCTGTGCGTGTGCCTCTGTGCGTATACCTCTGTGTATGTACCTGTGTGGGTGTACCTCTGTGCATATACCTCTGTGTGTGTACCTATGCGTATACCTCTGTGTATGTACCTCTTTGCGTGTACCTTTGTATGTACCTCTGTGTGTGTACCTCTTTGCGTGTACCTGTGTGTGTACCTCTGTGTGTACCTGTGTGTACCTCTAGCTGGGCTCACTCAGGTGTTTCAGGGTTTTAATGTCAACAGTGTAAAATAAAAACACATTCTGTAAAAACTGGAAATAAACACAATAAAATATTTGAATTAAATGATTGTATGTATTATTGTTTACCTGCAAAAAAATTAGTTATAGTGTCAGTCAGTCAGTGTTATCAGGCTACTAAATACAGTACACAGTGTACTACTGTATGCAGTGTATACTGTGTACCACTGGATACAGTACACAGTGTACTACTCCATATATAGTATACTGTGTACTACTGGATACTGTAAATTATATATTCCTGTCATCATAATACAACACACCAAGCACAACTAACTACTTTTACCATTACTACTACTACTACCACTTTTACAACTACTACCACCACTACTACTACTACTACTACTACTACTACTACTACTACTACTACTACTAAGAAAATATTTATATATGAGTGACGTATCTGTACTGATTCCTTCTATCTTTGGCAGCAGTGGTGCGCATGCGCAGAGTTGACGGCCACTGCCGTGGAGCCGGAAGTTGTGAGTGAGTCATCTTGTTTGGAGAGGATCTTTGAGCTCAACCATCTCTGTCGGTGTGTTGGAGCACCAGCATCCGGAGCTTTCAGCCATTTTACTCGCTTCTTCCTCCTGTTTCTGGGACTGTAGTGTTTAATCCGGGTCCGGGTCTGTGGTGCGTCCCGGGTGCAGGCGTGAACCGACCCCTCCTCCTCTCAGCGCCACATGTGACAGTGGTGATGCCGACAACTCGAGGACACACGACCGACAACAGACCGGTAAATACATCCACTGACTGTCCTCCGGGAGCTTTCTGTCCTCCTCTCTGTCTGTCCTCTCTGTCCTCCTCTCTGTCTGTCCTCCTCTCTCTCTCTGTCCTCCTCTTGGTCTGTCCTCCTCTCGGTCTGTCTTCCTCTCTCTTCTCCTCTTTGTCTGTCCTCCTCTCTCTCTGTCCTCTGTCCTCCTCTTGGTCTGTCCTCCTCTCTGTCTGTCTTCCTCTCTCCTCGTCTCTGTCTGTCCTCCTCTCTCTCTCAGTCCTCTCTGTCCTCCTCTCTCTCTGTCCTCCTCTCTGTCTGTCCTCCTTTCTCTCTGTCCTCCTCTCTCTCTGTCCTCTCTGTCCTCCTCTCTCTCTGTCCTCCTCTCTCTCTCTGTCCTCTGTCCTCCTCTCTCTCTGTCCTCCTCTCTGTCTGTCCTCGTCTCTCTCTGTCCTCTCTGTCCTCCTCTCTGTACTCCTCTCTGTCTGTCCTCCTCTCTCTCTGTCCTCCTCTCTGTACTCCTCTCTGTCTGTCCTCCTCTCTCTCTGTCCTCTCTGTCCTCCTCTCTCTCTGTCCTCCTCTCTGTCTGTCCTCCTCTCTGTCTCTCTCTTCCTGTTGATTCATTTAATCAAACAGGTTGTTAAAGGTAAACAGGAAACCCCTAAACAAACCTTTATTTTGAAAATAAGGAGCCGTTCATTCAGAGTGAGTGGCTCTTGCCTAGCATCGATTAGCACAGCTCCCACCTACAACTGTTCCCACCTAGCGCCGCTCCCGCGTAGCTCCACCTAGCATTGCCTAGAACCATTTGGTGCTGTTCCTGCCTAGCACCGTCTAGCACTTCTCCCACCTAGCACTGCGTAGCGCCCTCCTGCCTAGCACTGCTTCTGCCTAGCACCGCCTAGCGCCTCTCCTGCCGAGCACTGCTCCCACCTAGCACCGCCTAGCGCCTCTACTGCCTAGCACTGCTCCCACCTAGCACTGCATAGCGCCTCTCCTGCCTAGCACTGCGTAGCGCCTCTCCTGCCTAGCACTGCCTAGCGCCTCTCCTGCCTAGCACTGCTCCCACCTAGCACTGCGTAGGGCCTCTCCTGCCTAGCACTGCGTAGCGCCTCTCCTGCCTAGCACCGCCTAGCGCCTCTCCTGCCTAGCACTGCTCCCACCTAGCACTGCATAGTGCCTCTCCTGCCTAGCACTGCGTAGCGCCTCTCCTGCCTAGCACCGCCTAGTGCCTCTCCTGCCTAGCACTGCTCCCACCTAGCACTGCGTAGCGCCTCTCCTGCCTAGCACCGCGTAGCACCGCCTGGTGCCACCTAGCGCCGCTCCCTCCTAGCATTCAACACTGCGAAGCAACACAACCCCTCATGTCCAGAAAGGCCCGTCTGACACTGACAAGTACATGACCAATGAAGAGGAGTTTAAGGGGAACCTAAATTCATTCTTAACGAAAACAATCAAACCATTAAATCAAAGTGTGAGCAGCCAGATTTTATTCATGTGTCCCTTAATTAGAAAAAGTGAAAACATTAAAAAGACCTTCAGTTGAAAAGGAGACTTTTAAGGGTTCACATTACAAATGACTTTACAAATCCGCAGCACTCACAGTTTAAGGGTTTACTTTTGTTAATTATGGACATAAAGATGAACATCATCAGCTGTCAGCCTCATTTTAGCTCTGTTTACACTTAACTTACATATTAAGCCACATCAAACTCGTATGATATGTAATTAAGTGATAAATTAAGTGATAGTATACCAGGTTGTGTAAAAGTTTCACCTCAGGTTAAAGATTATTGACTTCAGTGATTTCCACTGACCTCTTCATTATATCCTAACGATGACCTGAAGTTTCACCTTAATTAAACACTAGAGGTGGGCCCAACTCGGGGGGAAAAAAAACAACCGTTGGGTTCTCTAGTCACGGTTGGGTTCTCTAGTCACGGTTGGGTTCTCTAGTCACGGTTGGGTTCTATAGTCAGGATTGGGTTCTCTAGTCACGGTTGGGTTCTATAGTCAGGATTGGGTTCTCCAGTCAGGATTGGGTTCTCTAGTCATGGTTGGGTTCTCTAGTCACGGTTGGGTTCTCTAGTCAGGATTGGGTTCTCTAGTCAGGATTGGGTTCTCTAGTCACGGTTGGGTTCTCTAGTCAGGATTGGGTTCTCTAGTCACGGTTGGGTTCCCTAGTCAGGATTGGGTTCTCTAGTCACGGTTGGATTCTCTAGTCAGGGTTGGGTTCTCTAGTCAGGATTGGGTTCTCTAGTCACGGTTGGATTCTCTAGTCACGGTTGGGTTCTCTAGTCACGGTTGGGTTCTCTAGTCACGGTTGGGTTCTCTAGTCAGGGTTGGGTTCTCTAGTCAGGATTGGGTTCTCTAGTCACGGTTGGATTCTCTAGTCACGGTTGGGTTCTCTAGTCACGGTTGGGTTCTGTAGACACGGTTGGATTCTCTAGTCACGGTTGGGTTCTCTAGTCAGGGTTGGGTTCTCTAGTCAGGGTTGGGTTCTGTAGTCAGGGTTCGGGTCGTGTCTGAACCGTTTGGTCCATCTGAATCGGTTATGAGGCCGATTGTATGTTTTTTCCTCCCGTTTATTGTCCCACTAGAAATGAAGACCTGTATAAAGAGGCTGGGACACGGCGGACGGGAACACGAGGTAGACCACATGCTCAGTGATACCAACGTCTTAGTACCAGCATGTATTTTGATACTTTTCAATACTTTCCCAAACAAAAGAACACATCAGTAAATAAAATAAAATACCACAAAGAGGCTTTTCTCATACAGAATGTTAAAATAAATAAAGAATAAAATATGATCCAATCACTAACATTGATCATCTGAAATCACTGCATCTCTGTTATTCTGACCAGCTGTAGTTTCTGGGAGAAATTATTATCAGCAGTTAATAGAATGAATCAAACACTCATCTATCAATAGAACACTCATCTATCGATAGAACACTCATCTATCAATAGAACACTCATCTATCAATAGAACACTCATCTATCAATAGAACACTCATCTATCAATAGAACACTCATCTATCAATAGAACACTCATCGATCAATAGAACACTCATCGATCAATAGAACACTCATCTATCAATAGAACAACACTCATCGATCAATAGAACAACACTCATGTATCAATAGAACACTCATCGATCAATAGGCCAGTAAAAGCAGAGAAAGTGGTCGTTTTCTTCCAGAGCTCCTTTAGTGCACAGTGGGGGGGGGCTCAGTTATTATTATATATATATTACGATTATATATCAGTCTATCACTTATTATTATATATATATTACGATTATATATCAGTCTATTACTTATGTATATATATATATATATATATATTACTATTATATATCAGTCTATCACTTATTATTATATATATATTACTATTATATATCAGTCTATTACTTATTATATATATATTACTATTATATATCAGTCTATCACTTATTATATATATATTACTATTATATATCAGTCTATCACTTATTATATATATATTACTATTATATATCAGTCTATCACTTACTATTATAATTATAATATATATATTACTATTAGACAGATTTTTTATTAGATTTTTATTAGACACAGGAGGACAGAGGACAGGAAGACAGAGGAGAGGAGGACAGAGGACAGGAGGACAGGAAGAAGGACTGGTAGTGACTGATGGAGGACAGAGGACAGGAGGACTGAGGAGAGGAGGACAGAGGACAGGAGGACAGGAAGAAGGACTGGTAGTGACTGATGGAGGACAGAGGACAGGAGGACTGAGGAGAGGTGGACAGAGGACAGGAGGACAGGAAGAAGGACTGGTAGTGACTGATGGAGGACAGAGGACAGGAGGACTGAGGAGAGGAGGACAGAGGAGAGGCGGACAGAGGACAGGAGGACAGGAAGAAGGACTGATAGTCACTGATGGAGGACAGAGGACAGGAGGACTGAGGAGAGGCGGACACAGGACAGGAGGGCTGAGGAGAGGAGGACAGAGGACAGGAAGAAGGACTGATAGTGACTGATGGAGGACAGAGGAGAGGAGGACAGAGGACAGGAGGACAGGAAGAAGGACTGATAGTGACTGATGGAGGACAGAGGACAGAGGAGAGGAGGACAGAGGACAGGAGGACAGAGGAGAGGAGGACAGAGGACAGGAGGACAGAGGAGAGGCGGACTGAGGAGAGGCGGACAGAGGACAGGAGGACAGGAAGAAGGACTGATAGTCACTGATGGAGGACAGAGGACAGGAGGACTGAGGAGAGGAGGACAGAGGACAGGAGGACAGGAAGAAGAACTGATAGTCACTGATGGAGGACAGAGGACAGGAGGACTGAGGAGAGGCGGATACAGGACAGGAGGACTGAGGAGAGGCGGACAGAGGACAGGAGGACAGGAAGAAGGACTGATAGTGACTGATGGAGGACAGAGGACAGGAGGACAGAGGAGAGGAGGACAGAGGACAGGAGGACAGAGGAGAGGAGGACAGAGGACAGGAGGACAGAGGAGAGGCGGACTGAGGAGAGGCGGACAGAGGACAGGAAGAAGGACTGATAGTCACTGATGGAGGACAGAGGACAGGAGGACTGAGGAGAGGAGGACAGAGGACAGGAGGACAGGAAGAAGGACTGATAGTGACTGATGGAGGACAGAGGACAGGAGGACAGAGGAGAGGAGGACAGAGGACAGGAGGACAGGAAGAAGGACTGATAGTGACTGATGGAGGACAGAGGACAGGAGGACAGAGGAGAGGAGGACAGAGGACTGAGGAGAGGCGGACAGAGGACAGGATGACAGGAGGAAGGACTGATACTGACTGATGTTTGTGATCTTCAGTCTTTCTAAACTTCACTCAGGAATCTGATTGATTTTATTGATCTGTCAGATTGTCTCCAGTCAGATATTAATAGTTTCTATGGAGACTCTGCTGTTGTCAACATTACTGTTGCTGCTCTAGAAACAACATGTGTCCTAGTTGGATTTAAATATTCAATTAATAATCTGGTTCTGACTTTAAACCAACCAGGCTGACATCAGTAGAGCTAATATGATCACTTCAATATTAATTGATCATCTCAGTATTGATCAGTGTTATTGATCATGGCAGATTGTCCTCATATGGTGCTGCCTAGTTTATGTTAATGTTAATGTTGTTAATAACTCAGTCACTTTTCTTTTAGATCAGAAGTCCAGCCATCAGAGTTTAGTTCCAGATGTTAGTCTGCTGTTGAGAGACAAACAGCTGTTGACTGATGCTGACAGATTGATCTGATCATGTTGAAACTGAAGCTGGGAATCAGCCTCCTGCTGGACCAGAAAGGTACCGAACCGACCCGAACCTTTCTGAGTGTGACTTAAACTCCCTTTAAATACTTCATTCCATCATTAATAATGGACAGAATAATGAAGTCAAAACTAAGGCTTTCTAAAGTTGTGGATTAATGGATGGTTGTGATGCTATTTATAAATTTCAAAGGATTTTTACACCTTTAAAAAACACATTAAATGTGTCCATATATTACAGTTTCCTAATGATTCCCTTGATCTTATTACCATTAAAATACCATAATGGGTAAAGGTCAGTTTAAAGTAAAATGATTTATGGTGACTGCCTTAATCTATCAAGCCCATAATTAACCTATTACAAATTCCTTCATTCCATCATCATTAATGGACAAACTGAAAACACTTTAAGTTAAGTTAGTAGAGGACTTTCTTAGAATCCCCTGCTATACTTAAGGTGTTTTAACCCTTAAATCCCTTAGAGGTGAGGCTTTCTGTCGGTTCAGCTGGTGAAGAAGAGAAGGAGGTCAAAGGTCGTTGAGCGGCAGCTTGAATGTGGACGAGCAGGATGTTGGAGTGGCAGCTGGGAACACACCTGAGTCACCTGACTGGTGATGTCACAGCTGAGCTCAGTGACGCTGTTCACGCAAAGATCCTTACACCTGACAGAGAGCTCACTCTGCTCAACATGTTGATATTATTATTGGATGATATCGGCTCTACGGTACCTTCCCATTTCACCAGTGGGACTCTCCTCGCCCCTCCATGTTCTGGTCTATGTTCTGTGACATATATATATACACATATACATATATGTGTATATATATATATATATATATATGTATATATATATGTATATATATATATATATATATATATATATATATATATATATATATATATATATATATATATATATATATATATATATATATGTATATGTATATATACACATATACATATATGTGTATATATATATATATATGTATATGTATATATACACATATACATATATGTGTATATATATATATATATACATATATATATATATATATATATATATATATATATATAACATACATACATATACATACATATATATATATATGTATATATATATATATATATATATATATATATATATATATATACATAACATATACATACATATATATATACAGTACAGACCAAAGGTTTGGACCCACCTTCTCATTCAAAGAGTTTTCTTTATTTTCATGACTATGAAAATTGTAGATTCACACTGAAGGCATCAAAACTATGAATTAACACATGTGGAAATATGTACTTAACAAAAAAGTGTGAAACAACTGAAAATACGCTTTATATTGTAGTTTCTTCAAAGTAGCCTCCTTTTGCTCCGATTACTGCTCCACACACTCTGCATCCTCTTGATGAGCTTCAAGAGGTCGTCACCTGAAATGGTCTCCACTTCACAGGTGAGCCCTGTCAGGTTTAATCAGGGGGATTTCTGGCCTTATAAATGGGGTTGAGACCATCAGAAGTCAGGTGGAGACACAGCTGATAGTCCTGCTGAATAGACTGTTAGAATTTGGATTATGGCAGAAAAAAGCAGCTAAGTAAAGAAAAACGAGTGACCATCATTACTTTAAGAAATGAAGGTCAGTCAGTTCCAAAAATTGTGAAAACTTTGAAAGTGTCCCCAAGTGCAGTCGTAAAAACCATCAAGAGCTACAAAGAAAGTGGCTCACATGAGGATCGCCCCAGGAAAGGAAGACCAGGAGTCACCTCTGCTGAGGAGGATCAGTTCATCCGAGTCACCGGCCTCAGAAATGGCAGGTTAACAGCAGCTCAGACTAGAGACCAGGTCAATGCCACACAGAGTTCTAGCAGCAGACACATCTCTAGAACAACTGTTAAGAGGAGACTGTGTGAATCAGGCCTTCATGGTAGAATAGCTGCTAGGAAACCACTGCTAAGGACAGGCAACAAGCAGAGAGACTTGTTTGGGCTAAAGACCACCAGGAATGGACATTAGACCAGTGGAAATCTGGGCTTTGGTCTGATGAGTCCAGATCTGAGATCTTTGGTTCCAACCACTGTGTCTTTGTGGAACCAGAAAAGGTGAACGGATGGACTCTACATGCCTGGTTCCCACCGTGAAGCATGGAGGAGGAGGTGTGATGGTGTGGGGGGGCTTTGCTGGTGACACTGTTGGGGATTTATTCAAACTGAAGGCCTACTGAACCAGCATGGCTACCACAGCATCTAGCAGCAGCATGCTATTCCATCCGGTCTGCGTTTAGTTGGACCATCATTTATTTTTCAACAGGACAATGACCCCAAACACACCTCCAGGCTGTGTGAGGGCTATTTGACCAAGAAGGAGAGTGATGGGGTGCTGGACCAGATGACCTGGCCTCCACAGTCACCGGACCTGAACCCGATCCAGATGGTTTGGGGTGAGCTGGACCGCAGAGTGAAGGCAAAAGGGCCAACAAGTGCTCAGCATCTCTGGGAACTCCTTCAAGACTGTTGGAGACCATTTCAGGTGACGACCTCTTGAAGCTCTTGTCCGCCGTGTCCCAGCCTCTTTCCATGGGCCTTGATTTCTACTGGGACAATAAACGGGATGAAAAAAATTCAAAAAAATACACAATCCGCTTCATAGCCTATTTCAGATGAACCGAACGGTACAAACAAGAACTGAACCGTGACTAGAGAACTGAAAGTTTTTACCAGAACTGCTCCTACCCTTCTCTCTCTCTCTCTCTCTCTCTCTCTCTCTCTCTCTCTCTCTCTCTCTCTCTCTCTCTCTCTCTCTCTCTCTCTCTCTCTGTATCTGGTCCCTCCCCTAACAGCTGTAACTGGTCCCTCCCCTAACAGCTGTAACTGGTCCCTCCCCTAACAGCTGTAACTGGTCCCTCCCCTAACAGCTGTAACTGGTCCCTCCCCTAACAGGTGTAAATGGCCCCTCCCCTAACAGGTGTAAATGGTCCCTCCCCTAACAGGTGTAAATGGCCCCTCCCCTAACAGGTGTAAATGGTCCCTCCCCTAACAGGTGTAAATGGTCCCTCCCCTAACAGGTGTAACAAAGCCAACAGGAGACTCAGGATGCTTATCAATGAGTCTGAACCCCGTCCAGGTCAGGTCCTGATTGATGATCCATCACAGCCTCTCTAAACTCTACATCAGTCTCTCTCTGTTGTAGTCTCTATTCTGGACGCAGCCGTTGCCATGGCGACATCCTCTGCACGGCGTGCAGCGGACGGTGTCGATGATGAATCTGAGCTGTTTGTTGGTTTTTCGTGGTTGGAACACAGCGAGAAGTGGGAGGTCGTCTCTCTTTGTCCTGTCTCTTCTTCTCTGGTGTTTAAAGTGGATGACTCAGTGGATGGTTGTCTTGGTAACCACAGACCAAACTGAAGGATAAGCAGGCGTGATGATGATGATGATGATGGTCTGACTGATGGCTTTAGACACTATGCTTGCTGCTCCACACAGGAAGCTCTTAAAGGAACAGTCCACCCAAACTGCTCGTTCACATCTTGTTTGTTTGTTTCTCCTGCAGTGAAGCATCATGGGAGGTGTTAGATGTACAAGCCGGCTGTGGGCCAATCACAGGAGGCTGTGACACACACACACACACACACACAAACACACACACCATGGAACAAGGCTTCAGTTTAAATACACTGGTGAGTATCGTGTGACTGTGTGTGTGGATGCTGTAGATAAACAGATCTTCATCTAAGTCTCAACAACAGACAAACATAGTCTGCTAAAACTAATACTGCACAAAATATGATACGTTTTCATGTTTTTATTGAACACAACATGTAAACATTCACAGTGCAGAGTGGAAAAAGTATGTGAACCCCTAGACTAATGACCAACCTGGAGTCCAGTCAGTGTGATGATTGGAGGTGTTGGTTAAAGCTGCCCTATAAAAACACAGCAGTTTGGAGTTAGCTGTTCTCCAGAAGCATTGCCTGATGGGAACCATGCCTCGCTCTAAAGAGCTCTCAGAAGACCTCCGATCCAGAACTGCTGACTGATATGAAGCTGAAAGGGTTCCAGAAGTCTTTCTAAAAGCCTTGATGTCCATGTGTCCACGGTGAGACGGACTGTCTACAGATGGAGACAGTTCAGCACTGCTGCTACTCTCCCTAGGCGTGGTCGTCCTGTAAAGATGGCCGCTAGAGCCCAGCGCCGAACGCTCAATGAGGTGAAGAAGAGTCCTAGAGGGTCAACTAAAGACTAACAGAGATCTCTGGTACATGCTGACATTTTAGTTGACTGATCTACAATCAGTGAAACATTAAAGAATAATGGAGCTGATGGAGGACACCACGGAGGAAGACACTGCTGTCCAAAAACCACTGCTGCAGGTTTGAAGTTTGCCAAAGAGCAGCTGGATGCTCCACAGCACTACTGGCTAAATACTCTGTGGACAGATGAAACCAGAACTGAGCTGTTAGGAAGGACCACACAACGCTATGTGGAGGGAAAAAGGCTCAGCACACCAACATCTAAACCTCATCACCACTGTGAAATATGGTGGAGGGGCGTCATGGTTCGGGGCTGCTTCGCTGCCTCAGGACCTGGACGGATCGCCGCCATCGACGGAAACATTAATTCACTATTTTATCGAGACGTTTAGCAGGAAATCTTCAGGCTCCCGGCAGAGACGGTAAATCTCAGTTTCCTGCCTGAGAACAGAGTTCGGCTCAGCTTTCAGGTTAATGTGGTGGTAGATGAGGTGTTTTTATCTTTAATCTCAGGACATTACAATACTTCTTCTAATGATAATAATAATAATAATAATAATAATAATAACAGTAATCATAATAATATTCCTTTAAGTCGTCAATCTGTTCATATGGTGAGGTGTGATCTGCGGCCTGTAGGGGGCGCCAGCAGCACTGATGTGTGTGTTTGTGTGGTGCAGAAGAAGCTGGCAGCAGAGCCAGACTACACTGACGTGTCGCTGACGGCGGCGGAAAGAGTGCGGGCACTGGGGAAGATGGGATGCAGCGTGGAGATCAACGAGGACGTTGCACTGAGGCGCTACTTGCGCTCTGGCGTGGAAATGGAGCGCATGGCAGCGGTTTACCTGGAGGAAGGAAGCCTTGAGAATGCCTACGTCCTCTATACCAAGTTCATCACGTGAGACTTGCAGCACACTGCCGCCACCATGACTTCTTCTTCATAGTTTTGTTTATTTACAGAAGAAAATGTGTTTAGTCTTTTTGTAGAGAAGCTGCCCAGTCACAGAGACTACCAGCAGTGCAGCCTCCCAGAGAAGCAGCTCATCATGAAGGTAACCATTATTATTGTTATTATTATTATTAGTAGTAGTAGTAGTATTAGTAGTAGTAGTAGTAACATAATTGGTATGATTATTATTATTAGTATTATCATTATTGGTCTTACTATTATTTTATTATTGATCTGTATCATGCGTCTTATTATTAATATAATATGATTGGGATTACTTTGTTATTATTATTGTTAGCCTGAACTCATCATAAAGTGAATCAATGGCACCTCCCATGTTGAAGTCGGCAGAAAAAGAGCTAGTTAACATTAGCTGTAAGCAGCGGGTCAGAAATTGTTATATAAATGTTGTGTTAATGTAATGTTGTTCCTGCGTAGCAGCATTTTCTTCTTCATCTTCAGCTGCTTATCCGAGGTCCGGTCGCAGGGCCAACAGCTCCAGCAGGGACCCCAAACTTCCCTTTCCCACATTAACCAGCTCTGACTGGGGGATCCCGAGGTGTTCCCAGGCCAGTGTGGAGATATAATCTTTCCACCTAGTCCTGGGTCGTCCCCGGGGCCTCCTCCCAGCTGGTCGTATCTGGAACACCTCCCTAGGGAGGCGCCCAGTGGGCATCCTTACCAGATGCCCGAGCCACCTCAACTGGCTCCTTTCAATGCAAAGGAGCAGCAGCTCTACTTCGAGTCCCTCATGGATGGCTGAGCTTCTCACCCTATCTCTAAGGGAGACGCCAGTCACCCTCCTGAGAAAACCCATTTCGGCTGCTTGTACCCGCAGTCTAGTTCTTCATGTCAGTCATGACCCAGCCCTCATGACCATAGGTAAGAGTAGGAATGAAGATTGACCGGTAGATAGAGAGCTTTGCCTTCCGGCTCAACTCTCTCTTCGTCACAGCAGTGTGGTAAAGCGACTGCAATACCGCCCCCGCTGCTCCGAGTCTCCGGACAATCTCGCGTTCTATTGTTCCCGCAGTCGCGAACAAGACCCCGAGGTACTTGAACACCTTCACTTGGGGTGAAGACTCATTCCCTACCTGGAGTAGACAATCCATTGGTTTCCTGCTGAGAACCATGGCCTCCGATTTTGAGGTGCTGATTCTCACCCCAGCTGCTTCACACTTCACACCAATGATGCCAGCTCATCGCTGCTTTTTGCAGATGATGTGGTCATCGTGACTATGCCTCAATATCTTGTCCATGAATATCACAAACAGGATTGGTGACAAGGTGCAACCCTGGCGGAGGCCAACCCCCACCGGAAACGAGTCCGACTTACTGCCGAGAACCTCGACACAGCTCTCGCTTTGGGAGTACAGAGATTGGATGGGCCTGAGAAGTGACCCCCTCACCCCATACTCCCACAGCACCTCCCACAGTATACCCCGGGGGACCCAATTGTACGCCTTCTCAAAGTCCACAAAACACATGTAGACTGGATGGGCATATTCCCAGGCCCCCTCAAGGGCAAAATCTGCATTGTTTCTCTTTAATCCGAGGTTTGGCTATCGGCTGAACCCTTCTTTCCAGCACCCTAGAGTAGAGTAGACCACCACCCGGTGTGCCACGTGTCATCCACAACAGCCCCTCCACACCCAGAGCCTTCAGCATTTCTGGGTGGATTTCATCAATCCCCGGGTTCTTGCCACTGCAGAGCTGTTTAAGTACCTCAGTGACTTCCCCCAAGGAAATTGACGATGATCCCCCATCAGCTTCCAGCTCTGCCTCTTCAAGAGAGGGCATATACCTCACCAGCAGACCACAGTATGTCAGACTGCAGGGCAGCCTGTCTGACGTGCTGGTGAGCAACACTGGTGCTCCCCAGGGAACTGTACTGTCACTGTTCCTGTTCTCCACCTACACCTCCGACTTCTGCTTCATCTCCCAACATGCCTCCTGCAGGAGTTCTCCGATGACTCCTCCATCGTCGGCTGCATCACAGACGACAACGAGGAGGAGTACAGGACCCTTGTGGAGAACTTCGTAAGGTGGTGCGACATCAACCACCTACAGCTCAATATTGGTAAGACCAAAGAGCTGGTGGTGGATTTCCGGAGGAGGAGGAAGAGCTCCCCTACTCCCATCACCATCCGTGGGGAGGAGGTGGAGGTGGTGGACAACTACAAGTTCTTGGGGGTTCACTTAAACAATAAACTGGACTGGTCCAACAACTCCGAGGCCTCTACAGGAAGGGACAGAGCAAACTATTCTTCCTGAGAAGGCTGAGGACCTTCAATGTGTGCAACAGGCTACTTCAGATGTTTTACCAGTCTGTAGTAGCCAGCTTTCTGTTCTTTGCCGTGGTATGTTGGGGGGGTGGCATCAGCACCAGAGATGCCACCAAACTTAACAAACTGGTGAGGAGGGCTGGGTCTGTGGTTGGATGTGAGCTGGACAGTCTGGAGGTGGTGGCAGAGGGGAGGACCAGGAGGAAGCTGGAGTCTATTCTGAAGAACCCCTCCCACCCCCTCTATGACCAACTGGTCCAGATGAGGAGTACATTCAGCCAGAGACTGATCCCCCCTCGGCACACTACAAACCATCTGGGTCAGTCCTTTCTGTTGGTGGCCATCAGGCTCCATAACCAAGGTCTGACCCCCATGTGACTCTGATCATCTGCTTCCTATTTATTCAAAATGTATATAATTACACATAATTATATAATTACATATACATATGCTGTGCATATACAATACTCACGACCTGCTGCACTTTACTTATTACTGTTACTTATTTATTTTTATTGTCAATTATCTTCATTGCACCTTATTTCATTCACTGCACCTTCTCTTTTACTTTTTACTGTACTGTGTTTATCTGTACTGTTGTTGTTGATGCTGCTAAGACACCTGAATTTCCCTCCGGGGATTAATAAAGGTTCATCTTATCTTATCTTATCTCTTATCTTATATCAGTTGAGTTCAGGAGTTCCTTAAAGTGCTCCTTCCACCACCCGGTTACCTCCTCAGTTGAGGTCTACAGTGTCCCTTCCTTCCTGTACACAGCTTGGATGGTTCCCCATTTCCCCCTCCTGAGGTGCCGGACAGTTTTTCAGAAGCACCTTGGTGCTGACCGAAAGTCCTTCTCCTCGGCTGCTCTGAACTCCTCTCACGCCCGCTGCTTTGCCTGCTTTACGGCAGCGGCTGCTGCCCTACGGGCCCGTCGGTACCTTGCAACTGCCTCTGGAGTCCTCCAGGACAACATGTCCCGGAAGGACTCCTTCAGTCGGACAGCTTCCCTGATCACCGGTGTCCACTACGGTGTTCAAGAGTTACCACCCTCAGGCACCTCACAGCCCACCTCCGCAACTTCAGCAATGGAAGATTTGAACATTGCCCACTCAGGTTCAATGCCCCCAGCCTCCACAGGGATGCCGGAAAAGCTTCGCCGGGAGGTGAGTTGATGATCTCTCGGATAGGGGCCTCCTCCAGATGTTCCCAGTTCACCCTCACTACCCGTTTGGGTTTACCAGGTCTGTCCAGGGTCTTCCCCCACTCTCTGATCCAACTCACCACCAGATGGTGATCATTTGACAGCTCTGCTCCTTTCTTTGCCCAAGTGTCCAAACATGTGGCCCCAGATCAGATGATACAATCACAAAATCGATCATCAACCTTCGGCCTAGGGTGCTCTGGTACCAAGTACACTTAGCCCATGACTAGCACAGAAGTCCAATAGCAAACGACCACTCTGGTTCAGACCAGGGAGGCCATTCCTCCCAGTCACACCTCTCCAGATGCCTCCATCGTTGCCCCCAGCAAAACAATGGAGTCCCCTGCTGGAGCCCCATAAAGGACTCCATTCAGGGTCTCCAAGCAGGTTGAATACTGAGCTGCTGTTTGGTCCATATGCACAGACAATGTCAAAGTTTTCCCTCCCACAACCCAAAGCTGCATTGAGGCAACCGTCTTGTTCACCGGGGTAAACCCCAACGTAGCAGCACTCAACCGTGGGTTCATGAGTATCCCCACATCCGCCTGATGCCTCACACCTTGGGCAACTCCAGAGAAGAATAGAAATCAACCCCTACCCAGGAGAACAATTCCAGAGCCGAGGCTGTGCGTAGAGGTAAGCCCCACCAGATCTAACTGATAGTGCTCCACCTCCCGCACAAGCTCCAGCTCCTTCCCCTACAGAGAGGTGACATTTCACGTCCCCAGAGCCAGCCTCTGCTGCACAGGTTTGGTCCGTTGAGGTCCCTGGCTTTCACTGCCACCCATATGGCAGCGCACCTGACCCCAGCGGTTCCTCCTGCGGTTGGTAGGCCCACAGGATGGAGAGGAGGGGGTTACCATGTAGCTTTGTTGGGCTGAGCCTGGCCGGGCTCCGTGGCAAGCCTGGCTACCAGGCGCTCGCTCACGGGCCTGGCTCCAGGTGGGGGCCCCAGGCTTTCTCCGGGCCGGGTCTCACTTCCTCTTCCTCGGTTGCTCATGAGGTCGTTTTGGATCATTCTTCGTCTGGCCCCTCACCTGAGACCAATTTGCCATGGGAGACCCTACCAGGAGCACCAGGCTCCAGACAACACAGCCCTCAGGGTCATAGGGACACACAAACCTCTCCACCATGCTAAGGTGATGGTTCCCAGAGAGGCAGCATTAGTTGTAGTCATGTATCTACTGTGTTTGTCTCTATAGAAACTTCAGGAAGTTGCTTTTCCTCGTAAGGACGAGTTGAAGAATCGTCTTCACGAGAAATACAGCAAGGAACACACAGAGTACCTCAGAGCCCAGGTGAGTGTGTGTTGTCCAATCAGATTGCAGCGTGTTGTTGATTGGCTGTGATGATGGATTGACTGACTGGTTTATTTAATCCTAAGAGACCCGTGGGGCTGGGGGAGATCCTGACTCAATTGTCTTGTATATATACACAACACACACACACTCTGATACGCTTTCCCGCCACAACGGTGTCACTCTTGACAATAGTGGATGTGAGCATGTAAAAGACGTGGCATGTGTGCGGCCCGAATTCCCTGAAATTAAAAAAAAAAAAAAAAAAAAAATGGTGGTCAACCAAACTCACCCAGCAGACGTGGTCATGTGACTTCCTGTCTCCTCAGAGCCAGGCGGCGGTGGTGAATGTGTGTGGCCAGCAGCTGCAGCGGCTCTCCTTATTGGGTCAGGACAGGAAGCGGAACCTGTTATTGGAGGAGGAGAGGCACCGCGTCGCCGCCCTGCGACGCATGCAGATTGAATCAGAACAGTTTCGCTACTTTGAGGACCAGCTGAGGCGCCAGGAATTGGCCAATAGGAGAGGAGAGGAGGCAGAGCAAAAGGTAACCATAGGCCACACTGTAGTACCAGCACTGTGTCCTGCCACTAGTACTAGCAGTATTTTCATTTCTTCTTCAGGTGGTGACCAAAGTGCCTGAGGTGATGGACGGCTCCTGTCTGTCTCAGCAGCCAATCAGAGACAAGGTACGATCCCAGGGGGCAGATCCTAACAGGAACAGACTGCCAGCTCCTGTCAGCCAATCAGCTGCCACATTGGCTGGAGTACACAGTGAGTACACACATACCTGACAGTGTGTGTGTATGTTGAAAGGTGTGTTTGTTATACATGTTCCGGTGTGTGTTTGTTTTGTGTGTGCAGCTCAGAGGGTGGAGGGTTTGAGGCGGGTGGTGATTCCCAGAGATCTGACTTATCGTTTCCTCCTGCTGGCCGAATCCAACACTGCCAGAGGGATCGAGACCTGCGGCGTCCTCTGTGGACAACTGGTGAGGCTGTTGGCTCTTCACAGGTGATGATGTCCTCAATCACACCGGAACTGCTCGCTAATGACTGTGACTGTCTGTTACCTTCAGACGCACAACGAGTTCATGCTGACTCACGTCGTCATCCCGAAACAGTCGGCCGGTCCAGATTTCTGTGACATGGAGAATGTGGAGGACCTGTTCAGTTTCCAGGACCAACAGAACCTGCTGACGCTTGGCTGGATACATGTAGGTCTACACACTAGACACATGCTAAACACCTGCTAAACACATGCTTTATACTATACTGTACTAAAGACAGATCCTAAACACTGGCTCGCACATGCTAAACATGCGTTAAACACCCAGTTAACAGATGCTTAACACACACTAAACATGTGCTAAAGACAGAACCTAAACACATGCTAAAGACACAATTTAAATAAACACTACAATGTGGTGTAAATCAGTAGGGTCTCTATACCCTCTCACTCACTCATCTTCAACCGCTTAACTGGGTCGGGTCGCGGGTGCAACAACATTAACCAGCTCTGACTGGGGGATCCCAAGACTTTCCCAGGCCAGTGTGGAGATATAATCTCTCCACCTAGTCCTGGGTCGTTCAGTACAGTGTAAACCAGTAGGGTCCCCACAGTGTGATTTAAACCAGTGGGGTCCCCACAGTGTGATTTAAACCAGTGGGGTTCCCACAGTGTGATCTAAACCAGTGGGGTCCCCACAGTGTGATTTAAACCAGTGGGGTCCCCACAGTGTGATTTAAACCAGTGGGGTTCCCACAGTGTGATCTAAACCAGTGGGGTCCCCACAGTGTGATTTAAACCAGTGGGGTCCCCACAGTGTGATTTAAACCAGTGGGGTCCCCACAGTGTGATTTAAACCAGTGGGGTCCCCACAGTGTGATCTAAACCAGTGGGGTCCCCACAGTGTGATTTAAACCAGTGGGGTCCCCACAGTGTGATCTAAACCAGTGGGGTCCCCACAGTGTGATTTAAACCAGTGGGGTCCCCACAGTGTGATTTAAACCAGTGGGGTCCCCACAGTGCGATAGAACTGACAGACTCACACACACAGGAAAATGACCTCCGTTGTACGTTTTCTTTGCCTTCATTTGCATGATCAGATGTCACCATAGCAACAGTGTGGATGAACACCAGATTGAGGAGAGGGAGGGTCAGAGATAGGACGACACAGACAGAGGTCTCACTCTGCAGCACCCAGCTGTAACACCTATATCTGTGTGGTCCTCACAGCGTGACCTCTGAACTCTGACCTCTCTGTATTCAGACTCATCCCACTCAGACGGCCTTCCTCTCCAGTGTCGACCTGCACACTCACTGTTCCTACCAGCTGATGCTGCCAGAGGCCATCGCCATCGTCTGCGCTCCCAAACACAATGAGTAGGTCCAGCACACACACATAACAAGTTGGGGAAAATGCACAGCGAGCAGGTCATTGTTGTGTAATAAACCCAGACAGGGTCGCGGAGGGGTCCCTCATTGCCCCAAGGGTTTATTTCACAACTATGACCTGCTCACTGTGCAGTATCCCGCTTATTACTACGAGCTACTTACTGAGGACATCAGTGACACAAAAACAGTCCTCAAGAGCCCAACATCAGAGGTGCAACCATAGCAACAGTCTGTTATACGTAGACAGTCTGTTATATGTAGCAACAGTCTGTTATACATAACAACGGTCTGTTATAGGTAGCAGTGGTCTGTTATATGTGGCAACGGACTGTTATAGGTAGCAACGGTCTGTTATAGGTAGCAACGGTCTGTTATAGGTAGCAACAGTCTGTTATACATAACAACGGTGTGCTATATGTAGCAACGGTCTGTTATACGTAGACTGTCTGTTACATGTAGCAACAGTCTGTTATACATAACAATGGTCTGTTATAGGTAGCAACGGTCTGTTATAGGTAGCAACGGTCTGTTATAGGTAGCAACGGTCTGTTATAGGTAGACTGTCTGTTACATGTAGCAACAGTCTGTTATACATAACAACGGTCTGTTATAGGTAGCAACGGTCTGTTATAGGTAGCAACGGTCTGTTATAGGTAGCAGTGGTCTGTTATATGTAGCAACGGACTGTTATAGGTAGCAACGGACTGTTATAGGTAGCAACGGTCTGTTATAGGTAGCAACGGTCTGTTATAGGTAGCAATGGTCTGTTATAGGTAGCAACGGTCTGTTATAGGTAGCAACGGTCTGTTATAGGTAGCAACGGTCTGTTATAGGTAGCAATGGTCTGTTATAGGTAGCAACGGTCTGTTATAGGTAGCAACGGTCTGTTATAGGTAGTAACG
Organism: Pterois miles; assembly: GCA_947000775.1. Lineage (NCBI taxonomy): Eukaryota > Metazoa > Chordata > Actinopteri > Perciformes > Scorpaenidae > Pterois > Pterois miles. The sequence goes on along the minus strand of CAMQGK010000299.1, from coordinate 21,993,428 downwards.
GTCTGTTATAAGTAGCAATTCTTGGTTATACGTAGCAGTGGTCTGTTATAGGTAGCAGTGGTCTGTTATAGGTAGCAACGGTCTGTTATAGGTAGCAACGGTCTGTTATAGGTAGCAACGGTCTGTTATAGGTAGCAACGGTCTGTTATAGGTAGCAACGGTCTGTTATAGGTAGCAACGGTCTGTTATATGTAGCAACGGACTGTTATAGGTAGCAACGGTCTGTTATAGGTAGCAACGGACTGTTATAGGTAGCAACGGTCTGTTATAGGTAGCAACGGTCTGTTATAGGTAGCAACGGTCTGTTATAGGTAGCAACGGTCTGTTATAGGTAGCAACGGACTGTTATAGGTAGCAACGGTCTGTTATAGGTAGCAGCGGTCTGTTATAGGTAGCAGTGGTCTGTTATAGGTAGCAACGGTCTGTTATAGGTAGCAACGGTCTGTTATAGGTAGCAGCGGTCTGTTATAGGTAGCAACGGTCTGTTATAGGTAGCAACGGTCTGTTATAGGTAGCAGTGGTCTGTTATAGGTAGCAGTGGTCTGTTATAGGTAGCAACGGTCTGTTATAGGTAGCAGCGGTCTGTTATAGGTAGCAACGGTCTGTTATAGGTAGCAACGGTCTGTTATAGGTAGCAACGGTCTGTTATAGGTAGCAACGGTCTGTTATAGGTAGCAACGGTCTGTTATAGGTAGCAGCGGTCTGTTATAGGTAGCAACGGTCTGTTATAGGTAGCAACGGTCTGTTATAGGTAGCAACGGTCTGTTATAGGTAGCAACGGTCTGTTATAGGTAGCAACGGTCTGTTATAGGTAGCAACGGTCTGTTATAGGTAGCAGCGGTCTGTTATAGGTAGCAGCGGTCTGTTATAGGTAGCAACGGTCTGTTATAGGTAGCAACGGTCTGTTATACGTAGCAGTGGTCTGTTATAGGTAGCAGTGGTCTGTTATAGGTAGAAACGGTCTGTTATAGGTAGCTGTGGTCTGTTATACGTAGCAGTGGTCTGTTATAGGTAGCAGTGGTCTGTTATAGGTAGCAACGGTCTGTTATACGTAGCAGTGGTCTGTTATAGGTAGCAGTGGTCTGTTATAGGTAGCAACGGTCTGTTATAGGTAGCAGTGGTCTGTTATAGGTAGCAGCGGTCTTTTATAGGTAGCAACGGTCTGTTATAGGTAGCAGTGGTCTGTTATAGGTAGCAGCGGTCTGTTATAGGTAGCAACGGTCTGTTATAGGTAGGAGTGGTCTTTTATAGGTAGCAGTGGTCTGTTATAGGTAGCAACGGGCTGTTATAGGTAGCAACGGGCTGTTATAGGTAGCAATGGTCTGTTATAGGTAGCAACGGTCTGTTATAGGTAGCAGTGGTCTGTTATAGGTAGCAGTGGTCTGTTATAGGTAGCAGTGGTCTCTTATAGGTAGCAGTGGTCTGTTATAGGTAGCAGTGGTCTCTTATAGGTAGCAGTGGTCTGTTATAGGTAGCAGTGGTCTGTTATAGGTAGCAACGGTCTGTTATAGGTAGCAGTGGTCTGTTATAGGTAGCAGTGGTCTGTTATAGGTAGCAACGGGCTGTTATAGGTAGCAACGGTCTGTTATAGGTAGCAACGGTCTGTTATAGGTAGCAACGGGCTGTTATAGGTAGCAACGGGCTGTTATAGGTAGCAACGGGCTGTTATAGGTAGCAACGGGCTGTTATAGGTAGCAACGGGCTGTTATAGTTAGCAACGGTCTGTTATAGGTAGCAACGGTCTGTTATAGGTAGCAACGGTCTGTTATAGGTAGCAGTGGTCTGTTATAGGTAGCAACGGTCTGTTATAGGTAGCAGTGGTCTGTTATAGGTAGCAACGGGCTGTTATAGGTAGCAACGGTCTGTTATAGGTAGCAACGGTCTGTTATAGGTAGCAACGGTCTGTTATAGGTAGCAACGGTCTGTTATAGGTAGCAACGGTCTGTTATAGGTAGCAACGGTCTGTTATAGGTAGCAGTGGTCTGTTATAGGTACCAACGGTCTGTTATAGGTAGCAACGGTCTGTTATAGGTAGCAACGGGCTGTTATAGGTAGCAACGGTCTGTTATAGGTAGCAGTGGTCTGTTATAGGTAGCAACGGTCTGTTATAGATAGCAACGGTCTGTTATAGGTAGCAACGGTCTGTTATAGGTAGCAACGGTCTGTTATAGATAGCAACGGGCTGTTATAGGTAGCAACGGGCTGTTATAGGTAGCAACGGTCTGTTATAGGTAGCAACGGTCTGTTATAGGTACCAACGGTCTGTTATAGGTACCAACGGTCTGTTATAGGTACCAACGGTCTGTTATAGGTACCAACGGTCTGTTATAGGTAGCAACGGACTGTTATAGGTAGCAACGGTCTGTTATAGGTAGCAGTGGTCTGTTATAGGTAGCAACGGTCTGTTATAGGTAGCAACGGGCTGTTATAGGTAGCAACGGGCTGTTATAGGTAGCAACGGTCTGTTATAGGTAGCAACGGTCTGTTATAGGTAGCAGTGGTCTGTTATAGGTAGCAGTGGTCTGTTATAGGTAGCAACGGGCTGTTATAGGTAGCAGTGGTCTGTTATAGGTAGCAACGGGCTGTTATAGGTAGCAACGGTCTGTTATAGGTAGCAACGGTCTGTTATAGGTACCAACGGTCTGTTATAGGTAGCAACGGACTGTTATAGGTAGCAACGGTCTGTTATAGGTAGCAACGGTCTGTTATAGGTACCAACGGTCTGTTATAGGTACCAACGGTCTGTTATAGGTAGCAACGGACTGTTATAGGTAGCAACGGTCTGTTATAGGTAGCAACGGTCTGTTATAGGTACCAACGGACTGTTATAGGTACCAACGGACTGTTATAGGTAGCAACGGTCTGTTATAGGTACCAACGGTCTGTTATAGGTAGCAACGGACTGTTATAGGTAGCAACGGTCTGTTATAGGTAGCAACGGTCTGTTATAGGTAGCAACGGTCTGTTATAGGTAGCAACGGGCTGTTATAGGTAGCAACGGTCTGTTATAGGTAGCAACGGTCTGTTATATGTAGCAACGGTCTGTTATATGTAGCAACGGTCTGTTATAGGTAGCAACGGTCTGTTATAGGTAGCAACGGTCTGTTATAGGTAGCAACGGTCTGTTATAGGTAGCAACGGGCTGTTATAGGTAGCAACGGGCTGTTATAGGTAGCAACGGGCTGTTATAGGTAGCAACGGTCTGTTATAGGTAGCAACGGTCTGTTATATGTAGCAACGGTCTGTTATATGTAGCAACGGTCTGTTATAGGTAGCAGTGGTCTGTTATAGGTAGCAACGGTCTGTTATAGGTAGCAACGGTCTGTTATAGGTAGCAACGGTCTGTTATAGGTAGCAGTGGTCTGTTATATGTAGCAACGGTCTGTTATAGGTAGCAACGGGCTGTTATAGGTAGCAACGGTCTGTTATAGGTAGCAACGGTCTGTTATATGTAGCAACGGTCTGTTATAGGTAGCAACGGTCTGTTATAGGTAGCAGTGGTCTGTTATAGGTAGCAACGGTCTGTTATAGGTAGCAACGGTCTGTTATAGGTAGCAGCGGTCTGTTATAGGTAGCAGTGGTCTGTTATAGGTAGCAGTGGTCTGTTATAGGTAGCAACGGTCTGTTATAGGTAGCAACGGTCTGTTATAGGTAGCAACGGTCTGTTATAGGTAGCAGTGGTCTGTTATAGGTAGCAGTGGTCTGTTATAGGTAGCAACGGTCTGTTATAGGTAGCAACGGACTGTTATAGGTAGCAACGGTCTGTTATAGGTAGCAACGGGCTGTTATAGGTAGCAACGGGCTGTTATATGTAGCAACGGTCTGTTATATGTAGCAACGGTCTGTTATATGTAGCAACGGTCTGTTATATGTAGCAACGGTCTGTTATAGGCAGCAACGGTCTGTTATAGGTAGCAACGGTCTGTTATAGGTAGCAACGGTCTGTTATAGGCAGCAACGGTCTGTTATAGGCAGCAACGGTCTGTTATAGGCAGCAACGGTCTGTTATAGGTAGCAACGGTCTGTTATAGGTAGCAACGGTCTGTTATAGGCAGCAACGGTCTGTTATAGGTAGCAACGGTCTGTTATAGGTAGCAACGGTCTGTTATATGTAGCAACGGTCTGTTATATGTAGCAACGGTCTGTTATAGGCAGCAACGGTCTGTTATATGTAGCAACGGTCTGTTATAGGTAGCAACGGACTGTTATATGTAGCAACGGTCTGTTATAGGTAGCAACGGGCTGTTATATGTAGCAACGGTCTGTTATAGGTAGCAACGGTCTGTTATATGTAGCAACGGTCTGTTATAGGCAGCAACGGTCTGTTGAGATGTTGGGCTGCAGTTTGCCATGTTCTGATTGGAGCAGATTGTTGATGCTAAAGTCAGAACCTGGGAGGGTTTCTGGACAATATCTGCCATTGATTAGTGCTGTTATTGATTTACTATAATAAATATATACATACATTTATATACAGCAGCATATTAGTCCACAAACATGTTGATCAGAGGATTAAATACTGGACTGATCTCCCTGTAAGGGTCATTATGAACAGATAAATAATGTGATTAATTGTGATTAAATATTCTAATGGACTGTATTAATTTGGTTGTTGCTCGTTACTGAATGATTTATTGTTGCCTGTTTTTAATGTAGCTGATGTTTTAGATCACTGATGATTGGACAGATGTCCACACATGTTGGTCACTGACAGGTGATGCTAACCCCGCCTCCTGTCTCAGTACCGGTGTGTTCAGGCTCAGCGGTCCAGGGATGTCCGAGGTTTCCGGCTGCAGACTCAAAGGTTTCCATCCTCACTCCAAGGAGCCTCCTCTCTTCAGCGTGAGAACCTATTTCCTTTCTTCTCTGTCTGTGATTGGCTCAGAGACGTGATCACATGACCCCCCAGGTCAATGCTGTGGTATACCACAGAACAGTACAGTAATTATTGTTGTTAGTGTCTCCAGAAGTCTGCGGTCTGCAGACTAACGTTACCGTCAGCGTAGCTTCCTCACCAAATATTTCATCCAGCAGACAGAAACCAGGACTGATGATCCTGATCTGTCTGCTTTCATCACATTTCTCTGAGATTCAATCTGCATTTTATTTTTTTCTCATCTTTACGGTAATCTTAGTTAATAATAAATTCATGACATCGCTGCAGCCTCCATATTCTAATGTCTATCACCTAGGCGTGGGACGCATCGGATCACAAAATTCACGGTTTTCGGTTCGGTTCCTTTCTGGTCCAGCAGGAGGCCGATTTCCAGCTTCAGTTTCAACATGATTTTCATTAATCTGTCAGCATCAGTCAACAGCTGTTTGTCTCTCAACAGCAGACTAACATCTGGAACTAAAGTCTGATGGCTGGACTTCTGATCTAAAAGAAAAGTGACTGAGTTATTAACAAGAATCAATAAATAAAACTAATCATCACTAAAAGGTCAGCATCAGGTCAGCAGCACTAGAGCTTTTTAAACTACAGTAACATAAACTAGGCAGCACCATATGAGCACTAACACTGATCAATACTGAGATGATAAATTAATATTGAAGTGATCATATTAGCTCTACTGATGTCAGCCTGGTTGGTTTAAAGTCAGAACCAGATTATTAATTGAATATTTAAATCCAACTAGGACACATGTTGTTTCTAGAGCAGCAACAGTAATGTTGACAACAGCAGAGTCTCCATAGAAACTATTAATATCTGACTGGAGACAATCTGACAGATCAATAAAATCAATCAGATTCCTGAGTGAAGTTCATAAAGACTGAAGAACACAAACATCAGTCAGTATCAGTCCTTCAAAACTAATACATAAACTAAGCTAAACAGTCAGACTACAGAGTCTACTGCCAGCTTTAGTTTACTACTGAGATACATGACAAACTAACCTAAACAGTCAGACTACAGAGTCTACTGCCAGCTTTAGTTTACTACTGAGATACATGACAAACTAACCTAACAGTCAGACTACAGAGCCTACTACCAGCTTTAGTTTACTACTGAGATACATGACAAACTAACCTAAACAGTCAGACTACAGAGCCTACTGCCAGCTTTAGTTTACTACTGAGATACATGACAAACTAACCTAAACAGTCAGACTACAGAGCCTACTGCCAGCTTTAGTTTACTACTGAGATACATGACAAACTAACCTAAACAGACTACAGAGCCTACTGCCAGCTTTAGTTTACTACTAAGATACATGACAAATTAACCTAAACAGTCAGACTACAGAGTCTACTGTCAGCTTTAGTTTACTACTAAGATACATGACAAACTAACCTAACAGTCAGACTACAGAGCCTACTGCCAGCTTTAGTTTACTACTGAGATACATGACAAACTAACCTCAACAGACTACAGAGTCTACTGCCAGCTTTAGTTTACTACTGAGATACATGACAGACTAACCTAACAGTCAGACTACAGAGCCTACTGCCAGCTTTAGTTTACTACTGAGATACATGACAAACTAACCTCAACAGACTACAGAGTCTACTGCCAGCTTTAGTTTACTACTGAGATACATGACAAACTAACCTAAACAGACTACAGAGCCTACTGCCAGCTTTAGTTTACTACTAAGATACATGACAAACTAACCTAACAGTCAGACTACAGAGCCTACTGCCAGCTTTAGTTTACTACTGAGATACATGACAAACTAACCTCAACAGACTACAGAGTCTACTGCCAGCTTTAGTTTACTACTGAGATACATGACAAACTAACCTAAACAGACTACAGAGCCTACTGCCAGCTTTAGTTTACTACTAAGATACATGACAAACTAACCTAACAGTCAGACTACAGAGCCTACTACCAGCTTTAGTTTACTACTGAGATACATGACAAACTAACCTAAACAGACTACAGAGCCTACTGCCAGCTTTAGTTTACTACTAAGATACATGACAAACTAACCTAAACAGACTACAGAGCCTACTGCCAGCTTTAGTTTACTACTGAGATACATGACAAACTAACCTAAACAGACTGCAGAGTCTACTGCCAGCTTTAGTTTACTACTGAGATACATGACAAACTAACCTAAACAGACTACAGAGCCTACTACCAGCTTTAGTTTACTACTGAGATACATGACAGACTAACCTAACAGTCAGACTACAGAGCCTACTGCCAGCTTTAGTTTACTACTGAGATACATGACAAACTAACCTCAACAGACTACAGAGTCTACTGCCAGCTTTAGTTTACTACTGAGATACATGACAAACTAACCTAAACAGACTACAGAGCCTACTGCCAGCTTTAGTTTACTACTAAGATACATGACAAACTAACCTAACAGTCAGACTACAGAGCCTACTGCCAGCTTTAGTTTACTACTGAGATACATGACAAACTAACCTAACAGTCAGACTACAGAGTCTACTGCCAGCTTTAGTTTACTACTAAGATACATGACAAACTAACCTAAACAGACTACAGAGTCTACTGCCAGCTTTAGTTTACTACTGAGATACATGACAAACTAACCTAAACAGTCAGACTACAGAGTCTACTGCCAGCTTTAGTTTACTACTAAGATACATGACAAACTAACCTAAACAGACTACAGAGTCTACTGCCAGCTTTAGTTTACTACTGAGATACATGACAAACTAACCTAAACAGTCAGACTACAGAGTCTACTGCCAGCTTTAGTTTACTACTGAGATACATGACAAACTAACCTAACAGTCAGACTACAGAGCCTACTGCCAGCTTTAGTTTACTACTGAGATACATGACAAACTAACCTAAACAGTCAGACTACAGAGTCTACTGCCAGCTTTAGTTTACTACTGAGATACATGACAAACTATCCTAACAGTCAGACTACAGAGTCTACTGCCAGCTTTAGTTTACTACTGAGATACATAACAAACTAACCTAAACAGACTACAGAGCCTACTGCCAGCTTTAGTTTACTACTGAGATACATGACAAACTAACCTAAACAGTCAGACTATAGACCCTACTGCCAGCTTTAGTTTACTACTGAGATACATGACAAACTAACCTAAACAGTCAGACTATAGACCCTACTGCCAGCTGTAGTTTACTACTGAGATACATGACAAACTAACCTAACAGTCAGACTACAGAGTCTACTGCCAGCTGTAGTTTACTACTGAGATACATAACAAACTAACCTAAACAGTCAGACTACAGACCCTACTGCCAGCTTTAGTTTACTACTGAGATACATGACAAACTAACCTAACAGTCAGACTACAGAGCCTACTGCCAGCTTTAGTTTACTACTGAGATACATAACAAACTAACCTAAACAGTCAGACTACAGACCCTACTGCCAGCTTTAGTTTACTACTGAGATACATGACAAACTAACCTAACAGTCAGACTACAGAGCCTACTGCCAGCTTTAGTTTACTACTGAGATACATGACAAACTAACCTAACAGTCAGACTACAGAGTCCACTGCCAGCTTTAGTCTCAGCTTGTGTAGTCGAGGGTTATGTTGCTCCTAAACTTTATGAGGATAATATATCAATAACATGGAGGCTCTGTAGTTCAGACCCTCGTCAATAACAGATCATCACCTCTTCACTGCTGCTCTTCCTCCCTTCAGAATAAACTCCTGAACAACTGCTGATCACTGCTGACTAGAAGGAACTACAATCATTTACTGACATGATTGCTATTCACTGTTAGCTGCTGAGCTAACGTGTGGTGGTGAGTTAATAGCTGTGGTAGTGTCGGTATGAGATATTCTGCCCAGTTTTTCCTGATTAAACCATGTTAATGTCACAATAATAAATTATGGTGTTGAGACTCTGGAGGTGTTTTACAGGAAAAGAACCGGGTGGAGATACACCAGAGGAAGACATTAACGTCTGAGGTCTCAACTGTCTGTCTCTCTGTCTCAGGTGTGTAAACATGTGGTGGTTCGGGACTCAAAGATCAACCTGCTGGACCTCAGGTGACCTCAGGAGACGTCAGGTGACCTCAGGAGACGTCAGGTGACCTCAGGAGACGTCAGGTGACCTCAGGAGGTCCAGCTGGTTGTTTTGAGCCTCTGTAGAGGACGCTGAGGACACTGCCTGTGTGAGTGTTTTTCTGGAGGATCTGTGCTCGTTCTCTGTTGGAGGGTTTCTGTGAAATGTTCTGTATAAAATATTGAGAACTTTTCATTTCACAGATCCACACATTTCATAGAAATCAGCTGATAATAAGCAGGTAACCTGTGAAATTACCTCAATATTTACCTTAAACTTTGTTTGGCTGTCTAGACTCGGGACTTTTATTATTATTATATTTATTATTTAATAATTATATTGCACAATTTCCCCAATAAGCACTAACTAATAGCTGGTATTTAATTTCATAAATTTCAAGGAAAAGAATCCAGAGTTAATTGATCTGCTTTATTTCCACGTCTGCTGATGAATAGATGATAAGAAGAATAAATTTCTTCTGACGAAAACTCGTCTGTTAGTTTTAGTTCGACAGCTCTGATGAAGAGCAGCTGCTCCTCAGCCCCAGTGCCCTATTTCACCTTTACAGGATGTTTTAGAAGACAAATATGAAATAAAGGTTTAGAATAAAGTCCGTTTAGATCAGTGTTCAGGTTAATAGTGGGAGTAATTCCAAATAAAATAGGTTCCTTGCTAATTACCATGAAATTTATGGAGCTGTACAATGAAGCGTTTCAAACGTGTAAATCTATTTTCTGCTGCTTCTGTTATGTTCTGGTTCTGGTTCTGTGTGGATCAGAGTTCTAAAGAAGTTCAGATGTGAAGTCATTGTGACAGAGTGCCTTCTTATTAAAATCAGAAACTAAATGTTTGGTTTCATGATGAGTTTATCATTTACTGAACAGAATACCACTCCGGTGTGTGTGTGTGTGTGTGTGTGTGTGTGTGTGTGTGTGTGTGTGTGTGTGTGTGTGTGTGTGTGTGTGTGTGTGTTTGTCCTGTCTGCTGGTAGTCTATCGTAGACCGGTTCTGGTCCAGTAGAAGTCTGACGTCCTGTCTGCTGGTAGTCCACCGTAGACCGGTTCTGGTCCAGTAGAAGTCTGACTTCCTGTCTGCTGGTAGTCTACCGTAGACCGGTTCTGGTCCAGTAGAAGTCTGACTTCCTGTCTGCTGGTAGTCTACCGTAGACCGGTTCTGGTCCAGTAGAAGTCTGACTTCCTGTCTGCTGGTAGTCCACCGTAGACCGGTTCTGGTCCAGTAGAAGTCTGACTTCCTGTCTGCTGGTAGTATACCGTAGACCGGTTCTGGTCCAGTAGAAGTCTGACTTCCTGTCTGCTGGTAGTCCACCGTAGACCGGTTCTGGTCCAGTAGAAGTCTGACTTCCTGTCTGCTGGTAGTCCACCGTAGACCGGTTCTGGTCCAGTAGAAGTCTGACGTCCTCTCTGCTGGTAGTCTACCGTAGACCGGTTCTGGTCCAGTAGAAGTCTGACTTCCTGTCTGCTGGTAGTCTGCACACAGACGCCATCTTGATGGCGATTAAGTCACATGACACCAGTGACCCAAACATCCCTCGTACTGTATATTCAAACATAATATTACAGGTATTTGAAGAAAAACACATGCTGTATATACTTATACTTACTTACGAAGTATACAGCAGTATAAAGATGACTTCAGATACCCTCTGGTTGCTCAGTCAGTTCGTTTGTTACGTAGTGATTATAGTTAGTGAGAATCTCCAGCTGATACAGTCCTTTCAGTCTTTTCTTGGTGCTTGTGTCCAACATAGTCCTCCTCACCGTTTTCTCCGCTGGGTGTAGCGAACCAACCACGGTGAAGTGTCGGCCTGAAGTTGACCCATGTGAGCGCCGTCATGGCGGACTCCCTGCTTTCTGCACAGCTGATGGACAAAACACAGATTTTAGAGAAGCGACTGTCCTGCAGCGGTCTGACTTTTGGAAACTAGAGCTAAATGTGGAACATGGTCTCAACATGTGGGACGTAGGACAAGGAATAAAAATGCTATGCAGTCCCTCGTAAAGTGGGACACTTGGTCACCTTATCAGCATCCTGATAAATGACGTCTTTATTCAGATGCATCACATCAGTGCTGCAGATGACGGGACCGTCTGGATGAGGGAAGAACTGTGGCGTCAAACCCACTGGATCAAGTGACAGGTAAGAAACCTGCTGTATATCTCTGTAGGGTTCTGTCCATCTGTCAGGAGAACCCAGGTTACTGATTACAGATTCCTCTCCCTCAATACTGGACCGCTTATATCATTATTCTCATAAAACTACTCCATTTGGGGTCAAATTATAGAGTTTAGTTGTTTTTATTGATCTTCTACTGAGCACAGTGGTAGAATGTGATGATCCACAGGATCAATGTCATCACCTCCTGTCGTGGATATCAGGAGGATTTTATGGCCAGATTCCCTTTCTAGGGGTACAAAACCCATCTGGCCCACTGTGGGTGTCCAGGTGTCCCAGTCCTCCTGGTCCGGTCCTACTGAAACCTCTGTGGGATCTATGAGCTTTGTGTTGTTTCTATCTGTTTGGCTCAGTTGTGGTCGAGGAGCAGCTGGATGAGTTCAGATCATCTGTGTTCGTGGCCTCGGTTATAACGATGTTAATGTCATCTAGGAAGCCTTTCAGACCAGGACCATGTTTCCTTTGGTTCATCCCAGTTTCCTCCGACCCAGTAACAGTCACAGTGCTACTGAATCCTCTGAGGTCCGACCTACCCACGGAGACCAGGGTCACGGTAGCTGTGGAGCTATTCAGCATTTATTTTGGGTCTGTCAGTCTGAAAACCAGACCTTCTGGCTTCAGAGATGATCAACAGTTATGAATTACTGTGATGAATAGACGTTAGATGACGAGTAAGCATCTTCCTGTTGAAATGATGAAACTCTTGTAGGCAGCAGGATGTGCTTGTTATGTGCTTTATATAATCTGTAAAAACATGTTGGTGACATGACAATAGCCACGATGAAGAGTAAACCTGAAACACGATTTAAATATCACTGAATGAATCATCTTATCCATCATTTGTCAATCATAAATTTCAATCATAAACTCTGATATTAGAGGGTATACTTTAAATCTAACTCTAGACTGTGTGTAAAGATTGTATTTGTTATATACATATATTGTATGTGTACATAATTGCAAATTGTCATCAGCTAGTATTTTGCAAGTACTTGAAATGAAAAGATAGTTTAACAAAACATCCAGCAGGTGGTGGTATCAGCTCAAAATGGAAATTGAGGAGCTTTTACTGCAGGATTTGGAGTTCTGTTGTTGTGAAGGATGTCAGCACAGTCTCAGATGTGTTGACAGCATTCATGTTAGGTTGACCCAGTCCCAGGAACAATTTAAAACCCCTGAAAAACCAGCAGCACCCAGTGTTTACAGCGAGGACATGAGGGGGTTTGAACAGACTGGACCAGGCCGGTAAGCTCACAGAGAATTCACTGGAGTTAGCGTCCTTTTCCCAGTCTGGTAAAGACAAAGCTGAAGTAAATCATTAAAATGATATTCAGCTTAGGTAAGAAGTTAGACTTACACAATTAACCAAAAACACAATTATTTTATATCAACAGAATAGTATCAACAGAATATGAGCCATGATGTGTCTCACTATGGACAAGCAGTTAGAGAGATGGAGGAAGTCTGCCTATGAAAGCAGTTAAAGTGTCAGAGGTAGCTGAACTGTTAAAGTAAGCTGAAGTGTCTGAGGTAGCTGAAGTATCAGGGTAGTAGAAGTGTCTGAGGTAGCTGAAGTATCAGGGTAGTAGAAGTGTCTGAGGTAGCTGAACTGTTAAAGTAAGCTGAAGTGTCAGAGGTAGCTGAAGTATCAGGGTAGTAGAAGTGTCTGAGGTAGCTGAACTGTTAAAGTAAGCTGAAGTGTCAGAGGTAGCTGAACCGTTAAAGTTAGCTGAAGTGTCTGAGGTAGCTGAACTGTTAAAGTTAGCTGAAGTGTCTGAGGTAGCTGAAGTATCAGGGTAGTAAAAGTGTCTGAGGTAGCTGAAGTATCAGGGTAGTAGAAGTGTCTGAGGTAGCTGAAGTATCAGGGTAGTAGAAGTGTCTGAGGTAGCTGAAGTATCAGGGTAGTAGAAGTGTCTGAGGTAGCTGAAGTATCAGGGTAGTAGAAGTGTCTGAGGTAGCTGAAGTATCAGAGGTAGCAGAAGTGTCTGAGGTAGCTGAAGTATCAGGGTAGTAGAAGTGTCTGAGGTAGCTGAAGTGTCGGGGTAGTAGAAGTGTCTGAGGTAGCTGAAGTATCAGGGTAGTAGAAGTGTCTGAGGTAGCTGAAGTATCAGGGTAGTAGAAGTGTCTGAGGTAGCTGAAGTATCAGGGTAGTAGAAGTGTCTGAGGTAGCTGAAGTATCAGGGTAGTAGAAGTGTCTGAGGTAGCTGAAGTATCAGGGTAGTAGAAGTGTCTGAGGTAGCTGAAGTATCAGAGGTAGCAGAAGTGTCTGAGGTAGCTGAAGTATCAGGGTAGTAGAAGTGTCTGAGGTAGCTGAAGTATCAGGGTACTGGTGTGATGTAATTCAATAAAAACAAGAGATGTCAATCAGAATCAATGTTAAAGTGTTGAAATGAACAGAATCAGTTTATCTTGTATGAGAGCTCTTTATTGTCTTCTTGATCATCTGTCACACACTTCACTACTTGATAGACAGCACCACGAGGCCAGGCCTCCTGCTCACCTACAGCCGTGACACCATCATTACACTGTGTGAATGTGCGCTACACCCCAGCGATGGACGATAACACCAGCGGGTAACATTTAAGCTTTATTATTCAAAAATAAAACACACTTTTTGACAACAAACAGTACCAACATGGAGGACGGGAGGGGGCGGGGCCACAGGTGGAGCGGGTGAAGGGGGTTAAAGAGGGAGGACAAGCACCACATTCACAGTTTTAAGGTGAGCAGAGAGGGAGAATGTTTGAGCTGAAATTTTCTAATGGTAGTTCTGAATAGTTAAATCTTTAGGTCACCAAAAACATTAGCAAACAATGACGTCACTTCACTTTTACCAGCTGTCAAAATAAAACATTTATTTTAGCATCTTCCTAAATACCAAAAAACACCATGGGCTTCTTTCTGTTATCGTCTCTGTTTGGACGTTTTGGGGCATTTGATCTGGGACCTGTTAGCTTGTGTGCAGTGAGGGCTAAAATAAGATGGGTGGGGGTTGTGGTGGGGGAAGGAGGAGTTGCTGAAAGAAGATGGAGACCCAGACGGATCTTTCTAGAAGCATTTGCGATGGACGATGGATGGTCCAGCCTCATCATACTCCTGCTTGCTGATCCACATCTGCTGGAAAGTGGACAGCGACGCCAGGATGGAGCCACCGATCCACACGGAGTACTTCCTTTCAGGGGGGGCTATGATCTGCAGGACAAGGGATAGGTAATGTTTAAACTCTCTGGTGCCAGTCACTGGAAGTGGACATGTTTGTTGTCTCTGGCTGGCAGTGGACATGTGTCTGTTGTCTCTGGTTGGAGGTGGATATGTGTCTGTTTTCTCTGACTCGTGTCCGTTGTCTCTGCGTGACATACTGTACAGTGTGTCTGTTGTCTCTGTCTGATATGTGTGTTGTCTCGGACTGACAGTGGACATGTGACTGTTGTCTCTGACCTTGATCTTCATGGTGCTGGGCGCCAGGGCTGTGATCTCCTTCTGCATGCGGTCTGCAATACCCGGGTACATGGTGGTTCCTCCAGACAGCACATTGTTGGCGTACAGGTCCTTACGGATGTCAATGTCACACTTCATGATGCTGTTGTAGGTTGTCTCATGGATACCTGCCGATTCCATACCTGCAATATGGATGAGCAGATGACCGGTGAGATAAGATTTTAGACAGGTGGACAGACAGGTGGACAGACATACACAGACAGGTGTCTGACCGATGAAGGATGGCTGGAACAGTGTCTCGGGGCAGCGGAAGCGTTCATTGCCGATGGTGATGACCTGTCCATCAGGGAGCTCATAGCTCTTCTCCAGAGAGGACGAGGTTGCCGCTGTCCCCATCTCATTTTCAAAGTCCAGCGCCACGTAACACAGCTTCTCCTTGATGTCTCGCACAATCTCTCTCTCCGCTGCAAAGACATGGTCAAGGTCAGACACATGCCACGTTACCATGGTGATACTAACCTGAGGATGATGTCATACCTGTGGTGACAAAGCTGTAGCCACGCTCTGTCAGGATCTTCATGAGGTAGTCGGTGAGGTCACGGCCCGCCAGGTCCAACCTCATGATGGCGTGAGGCAGAGCGTAACCCTCGTAGATTGGCACATTGTGGGTGACGCCGTCCCCGGAGTCCAGCACGATACCTGGATGGGCAGACACATGAACAGACAGACAGAGAGACAGGTGGACAGACAGGTCGGTGACTGTCATGGCAGCATCATCAGTGAAGGTGAGGAAGGTGAAGTGTGGTTCAACCTGTGGTGCGTCCAGAGGCGTACAGCGACAGGACAGCCTGGATGGCCACGTACATGGCGGGAACATTAAAGGTCTCGAACATAATCTGCACACAAACACATAAATAGTATTATTAATACATCAATCAATTAGTGTTCATGTTCACACAGACACATTGATCCATTCATGTTAGAACTGATCGATCAGTGGAGCTTCATTGTTTACAATCAATTTAAAAATCATTTCATTTCAGATATACTATTATTACTTACTTACTGTGGTATAATGCAGTATAATGTAGTTTCTTGTACTGTGGTATAATGTAGCTTACTATACTGTAGTATAATGTAGTATAAGGTAATGTACCATACTTCAGTATGGTACATTACCTTATACTACATTATACTATAATATAGTATAATGTAGTTTAATGTACGGTGAAATATCGTAGTGTATTACTCTGTGGTATAATGTAATATAATGTAATTTACTATACTGTAGAATAATGCAGTATAATTTAGATTATTGTACTATGGTATAATATAGTATAATGTAATTTACTGTAGTATAATGTAGTTTACTGTACCGTGGGATAATATAATATTGTTTACTGTACTGTGGTATAATATTGTATAATGTAGTTTACTGTACTGTAGTATAGTACTTTCAGTAGTACTATCAGCAGTACTATGAGCGCTGTCTGTGTGATCTTCTTCCTTTTTGACTCTGAAGCTTCAGTCATAGTGTGATATGTTATTATGTTCTGACCTGTGTATTGTGTACTGCAGTGTAATGCAGTATTAGTAGTAGTTGAAGTAGTAGCAGCAGTAGTACCTGAGTCATCTTCTCCCTGTTGGCTTTGGGGTTGAGTGGAGCTTCAGTCAGCAGGGTGGGATGTTCCTCTGGAGCCACTCTGAGCTCGTTATAGAACGAGTGATGCCAGATCTGACCAATCACAGAGCACATCATGTGATCAGGATCATGTGATCAGGATCATTGATTGTCATCTTATACTATGTGTATTAATATGTGTATCTCTGAGACCTTCTCCATGTCGTCCCAGTTGGTGATGATTCCATGTTCGATGGGATATTTGAGGGTCAGAATTCCTCTTTTACTCTGAGCCTCATCCCCAACGTAGCTGTCCTTCTGTCCCATTCCTACCATCACCCCCTGAGGGAGGGAGGGAGGAGAGGAGAGAGGGGGAGAGGAGAGAGAGAGGGAGGGAGGGAGGAGAGGGGGAGAGGAGAGAGGGGGAGAGGAGAGAGGGGGAGAGGAGAGAGAGAGGGAGGGAGGGAGGAGAGGGGGAGAGGAGAGAGGGGGAGAGGAGAGAGGAGAGGAGAGAGGGGGAGAGAGGGAGGGAGGAGAGGAGAGAGGGGGAGAGGAGAGCGGGGGAGAGGGGAGAGGAGAGGAGAGAGGGAGGGAGGGAGAGAGGAGAGAGGGGGAGAGGAGAGAGGAGAGAGGGGGAGAGAGGGAGGGAGGAGAGGAGAGAGAGGGGAGAGGAGAGCGGGGGACAGGGGAGAGGAGAGGAGAGAGGGGAGAGGAGAGGAGAGAGGGGGCGAGAGGGAGGGAGGGAGAGAGGAGAGAGGGGGGAGGAGAAGAGAGGAGAGGGGGGGAGAGAGGGAGGGAGGAGAGGAGAGAGGGAGGGAGGGAGAGGAGAGAGGGGGAGAGGACAGCGGGGGACAGGGGAGAGGAGAGGAGAGGGGGGAGAGGGGAGAGGAGAGGAGAGAGGGGGCGAGAGGGAGGGAGGGAGAGAGGAGAGAGGGGGGAGGAGAAGAGAGGAGAGGGGGGGGGGAGAGGGAGGGAGGAGAGGAGAGAGGGAGGGAGGAGAGGAGAGAGGAGAGAGGGGGAGAGAGGGAGGAAGGAGAGGAGAGAGGAGAGGAGAGAGGGGGAGAGAGGGAGGGAGGAGAGGAGAGAGGGAGGGAGGAGAGGAGAGAGGGGGAGAGGAGAGCGGGGGACAGGGGAGAGGAGAGGAGAGGGGGAGAGGGGAGAGGAGAGGAGAGAGGGGGCGAGAGGGAGGGAGGGAGAGAGGAGAGAGGGGGAGGAGAGGGGGGAGAGAGAGGGAGGGAGGAGAGGAGAGAGGGAGGGAGGAGAGGAGAGAGGGGGAGAGGAGAGCGGGGGACAGGGGAGAGGAGAGGAGAGGGGGAGAGGGGAGAGGAGAGGAGAGAGGGGGCGAGAGGGAGGGAGGGAGAGAGGAGAGAGGGGGGAGGAGAAGAGAGGAGAGGGGGGGAGAGAGGGAGGGAGGAGAGGAGAGAGGGAGGGAGGAGAGGAGAGAGGAGAGAGGGGGAGAGAGGGAGGAAGGAGAGGAGAGAGGAGAGGAGATAGGGGGAGAGGAGAGAGGGAGGGAGGGAGAGAGGGGGAGGGAGGAGAGGAGAGAGGGGGAGAGAGGGAGGGAGGAGAGGAGAGGGTGGGAGAGAAGAGCGGGGGAGAGGGGAGAGGAGAGGAGAGAGGGGGAGAGGAGGGAGGAGAGGAGGAGAGAGGAGAGGAGAGAGGGAGGGAGGGAGAGAGGAGAGAGGGGGAGAGGAGAGCGGGAGAGAGGAGAGGAGAGAGGGAGGGAGGAGAGGAGAGAGGGGGAGAGGAGAGCGGGGGAGAGGGGAGAGGAGAGGAGAGAGGGGGAGAGAGGGAGGGAGGGAAAGAGGAGAGAGGGGGGAGGAGAGGAGAGGAGAGAGGGGGAGAGAGGAGAGGAGAGAGGGGGAGAGAGGAGAGGAGGGCGGGAGGAGAGGAGGGAGGGAGAGAGAGAGGAGAGGAGAGAGGGGGAGAGAGGAGAGGAGAGAGGGGGAGAGAGGAGAGGAGAGAGGGGGAGAGAGGGAGGGAGGAGAGGAGAGAGGGAGGGAGGAGAGGAGAGAGGGGGAGAGGAGAGCGGGGGACAGGGGAGAGGAGAGGAGAGAGGGGGAGAGGAGAGAGGGAGGGAGGGAGAGAGGGGGGAGGAGAGGAGAGAGGGGGAGAGGGGAGAGGGAGGGAGGAGAGGGGAGAGGGAGAGAGGGGGAGGGGAGAGGAGAGAGGGGAGAGGGAGGGAGGAGAGGAGAGCAGAGAGGAGGAGAAAGGAGAGGAGAGGAGAGAGGGGGAGAGGAGGAAGGGAGGAGAGGAGAGGGGGGAGGAGAGGAGAGACGGAGAGAGAGAGAGGGAGGAGAGGAGAGAGGGAGGGAGGAGAGAGGAGAGGAGGGAGGGGGAGAGGAGAGAGGGGGGAGGAGAGAGGGAGAGAGAGAGAGGGAGGGAGGAGAGGAGAGACGGAGAGAGAGGGAGGGAGGAGAGGAGAGAGGGAGAGAGAGAGGGAGGGAGGGAGGAGAGGAGAGAGGAAGAGAGAGAGAGACGGAGGGAGGAGAGGAGAGAGGGAGTGAGGAGAGGAGAGAGGGAGAGAGAGAGAGGGAGGAGAGGAGAGAGGGAGAGAGAGAGAGAGGGAGGAGAGGAGAGAGGGAGAGAGAGAGGGAGGGAGGAGAGAGAGAGAGAGAGAGGGAAGGAGGGAGGAGAGGAGAGAGGGAGAGAGAGAGGGAGGGAGGGAGGGAGAGGAGAGAGGAAGAGAGAGAGAGACGGAGGGAGGAGAGGAGAGAGGGAGTGAGGGAGAGGAGAGAGGGAGAGAGAGAGAGGGAGGAGAGGAGAGAGGGAGAGAGAGAGAGAGGGAGGAGAGGAGAGAGGGAGAGAGAGAGGGAGGGAGGAGAGAGAGAGAGAGAGAGGGAAGGAGGGAGGGAGAGGAGAGAGGAAGAGAGAGAGAGGGAGGGAGGGAGAGAAGAGAAGAGAGGGAGAGAGAGAGAGAGGGAGGGAGGAGAGAAGAGAGGGAGAGAGAGAGAGAGAGAGGGAGGGAGGGAGAGGAGAGAGGGAGAGAGAGAGAGGGAGGGAGGGAGAGAAGAGAGGGAGAGAGAGGGAGGGAGGAGAGAAGAGAGGGAGAGAGAGGGAGGGAGGGAGAGAGAGAGGGAAGGAGGGAGGGAGAGGAGAGAGAGAGGGAGGGAGGAGAGAGAGAGAGGGAGAGAGAGAGAGGGAGGGAGGAGAGAAGAGAGGGAGAGAGAGAGAGGGAGGGAGGGAGAGAAGAGAGGGAGGGAGGAGAGAAGAGAGGGAGAGAGAGAGAGAGGAGGAGAGGGAGAGAAGAGAGGGAGAGAGGAGGGAGGGAGGGAGAGAGAGGGAAGGGGGAGGAGAGGAGAGAGAGAGGGAGGGAGGAGAGAAGAGAGGGAGAGAGAGAGAGAGGGAGGGAGGAGAGAAGAGAGGGAGAGAGAGAGAGAGAGGGAGGGAGGAGAGAAGAGAGGGAGAGAGAGAGAGAGAGGGAGGGAGGGAGAGAAGAGAGGGAGAGAGAGAGAGAGAGAGAGGGAGGGAGGAGAGGAGAGAGGGAGGTCAGTGTTCATCATTAAGATCAGTAATTGGAATTTTTAAAAACCATAAATTAAGTTTATTTACATAACACAAATAAATATGTATATTTACATTTTTTACTTATATACTACTTGACTACTCGACTACCTGTCCACATGACTGTCAGATGAACCAATCACAGCCTCCTCTCTACTAGCATTAGCATTAGCGTTAGCTTCACCTGGTGGCGGGGCCGGCCCACGATGGAGGGGAAGACGGCTCTGGGGGCGTCGTCTCCGGCGAACCCGGCCTTACAGAGACCCGATCCGTTATCACAGACCAGAGCGGTGCTCTCCTCATCATCACACATGGCTGCAGGGGGCGCTGTGGGGGCGACGATGAAGACGACGACGACTCACACTGGGGGGAATCATTGATTATTGATTACTGATGAAGACAAACAGGGAAAGAAAGACATTGTGGAGCGCACTGGCACAATGTTGAGGTACTTTACTGAAGTATTTCCTGCTACTTTCTACTAGTAGTCCACTACTCGGACGTAAATATTGTGCTTTTACTGCACTACATTTATTTAATAACTTTAGTTATGTTACAGATTCATGTCATTATTATTATTATTAATTTTATTATTTAGTATATAATAATAAATGATGTATTATTATAGATAAAAGTACATATCAGTGTATACAGTCATTAAAGTTGCTCCCTCTTTCTATGTCAACACACTAACGCTTCCATCACTAGAATACCACAGTAGAATAGAGACTGAGTACTTTGCTACTTTAAGTACATCTTAATTATAATACTTTAGTACATTTACCTAAGTAACACTTTGAATGACGGACTTTACTACACTGTGGTATTAGTACCATTTGATCCTCCACATCACCAAAATTGGAGTTGTGAGGCAGTGACCCCCCCCCCCCTCCAAAAAAAAAAAAAAAAAACAAGGCACTCTGGGAAAATTTCCTAATTAGGGCATGAAGCTGAGTCCTGACTGCATGGTCCTCTCTCTCCCCCTCTGTCTCTCTCTCTCTCTCTCTCTGTATCTCTCTCTCTGTCTCTCTGCCCTGAGTCCTGTCTGATCACCTGGGTTCACTGTGCCCTGAGTTATGTCTGATTCTCTGTAAGGTCGAAGCCTTCTGCCTCTCTCCAGATGTTAGTCTTGCTCTTCAGTTCCTCATCGTGGTGGCTGTCGATGCTCCGGTCATCAGTCAGTAATAACCAGGATAAATACCGACAGTCAGACCCTGGAGGACAACAACGTCCCTCCGAAACCATCAAACCACCAGGCTGCAATCTAGAACCGTTCCTGTTTTACACCACACAGATTCCTGCGGTTCTCCAGGTGTCCACTAGGGGCATCGCAGCTGTATAATGGAGCTCTGCATCAAAATCATTGATCAATACGTTCGCATTCCCAATTTGTCACATCCTGCTGCTTGATCAGTATCAGCAGACCGAATCAAGGGTTCCCCTCTTGCGTTACTTTTGGACATACTGTGCCAATATACTGGCTACATGCATAGTATCCTTTCAAAATAAAATTCACAGGAAGTTAGGTGTAGGCCACACAACCACTTAGCTGGGATTAGGAAATAGTCAACAACAACCTGAAGGGACTGACGATGAGTCGTGATAAAAGACTGACGTAAAAGATGAAATCCAAATGCATACTTGGTGGTTATGATCAGAACTGATGTTGGTTAAAAGAATTATCTCAGTGAAAGTGAAGAAGAATGAAGAGATAACGTACAGCTAGCGGCTCACTGTAGTGACCTGAAGGGGTTTCATTCACTCCCAAGACCCGCCAGCTGAACCTGCGTAATACACCACCACTTACCGAAGAAATCAATAATCTAACACAAAGTCGGTCCTGCGGAGTCCGACATCACAATGGTTTCCACAGCAACGGTCTGTTATACATAGCAATGGTCTGTTATACACAGCAACGGTCTGTTATACACAGCAACGGCCTGTTATACACAGCAACGGCCTGTTATACATAGCAACGGCCTGTTATACATAGCAACGGTCTGTTATACATAGCAACGGCCTGTTATACACAGCAACGGTCTGTTATACACAGCAACGGTCTGTTATACATAGCAACGGCCTGTTATACACAGCAACGGCCTGTTATACATAGCAACGGTCTGTTATACACAGCAACGGTCTGTTATACACAGCAACGGTCTGTTATACACAGCAACGGTCTGTTATACACAGCAACGGCCTGTTATACACAGCAACGGTCTGATATACATAGCAACGGCCTGTTATACACAGCAACGGCCTGTTATACATAGCAACGGTCTGTTATACACAGCAACGGTCTGATATACATAGCAACGGCCTGTTATACACAGCAACGGTCTGATATACATAGCAACGGTCTGTTATACACAGCAACGGTCTGTTATACACAGCAACGGCCTGTTATACACAGCAACGGCCTGTTATACACAGCAACGGTCTGTTATACACAGCAACGGTCTGTTATACACAGCAACGGCCTGTTATACACAGCAACGGCCTGTTATACACAGCAACGGCCTGTTATACACAGCAACGGTCTGTTATACATAGCAACAGTCTGATATAAAGAAGTAGCAGCAGACAGTAGAACACTGTGATTAACCAATCACAACCCCCGAACTGTAAAGTATTTCTGATTCTGCAGATGTAAATAATCATATATGGCTATACAGTATGATCATCGATCTATAATCAGTAAGTCATTAATAATAAAGATGAGAAGAAGAAATGATCTCAAGGCTCAAAGTCAGAAAACATCTCGAATGTGTTTCAGGTTTTAATATTAATTTTACATCCATTTCTACTGAGACCAAAATAAAGCATAATGATTGAACAGGAAGTTATGGCGTTGCCTTGTTATCTCATAACTTTTATTAGCGCCCCCTGCTGGCCCGGTGTTTTAATCCTGGTAACACCAGCAGCAGTTATTAATAACTGATCATATCTGAAGATATGATCAATGAAGTCACAACTTCCAGCTCCTCAACATCAGCAGAACAGCGGTCCGGGTGGTTCGGACCACCCGAACCGCCCAATCCGCCCAATCCGCCCAATCCGCCCAATCCGCCCAATCCGCCCGCCCAAGAAAAGAAAAGAAAGGAGGAGAAAGAGGAGGACAGATGGTTTAGTTCAGATGTGGTTCTACAATTACTTCAAGAGGAGTGAGGAAAGGAGGTGAAGAGGTGGAGGAGGAGATGTAGAGGAGGGGTAGAGGAGGTGATAGATAGATAGATAGATAGATAGATACTTTATTGATCCCAAGTTGGGAAATTGTGAGGAGGTGATGAGGAGGTGAAAAGGAGGTGATAAGGAGATGATGAGGAGGTGAAAAGGAGGTGATGAGGAGGTGTAAAGGAGGTGATAAAGAGGTGATAAGGAGGTGATGTGGTGAAAAGGAGGTGTAGAGGAGGTGATGAAGAGGTGTAGAGGAGATGTAGAGGAGGTGATGAAGAAGTGTAAAGGAGGTGTAGAGGAGGTGATGAGGAGATGTAGAGGAGGTGATAAAGAAGTGTAAAGGAGGTGTAAAGGAGGTGTAGAGGAGGTGATGAAGAGATGTAGAGGAGGTGATGAAGAGGTGTAGAGGAGGTGTAAAGGACGTGATGAAGAGGTGTAGAGGAGGTGATGAGAAGGTGTAGAGGAGGTGTAGAGGAGGTGATGAGGAGGTGTAGAGGGGGTGATGAAGAGGTGTAGAGGAGGTGATGAAGAGGTGTAGAGGAGGTGATGAGGAGGTGTAAAGGAGGTGATGAGGAGGTGATAAGGAGGTATTGAGGAGGTGATAAGGAGGTGATGAGGAGGTGTAGACGAGGTGATGAAGAGGTGATGAGGAGGTGATAAGGAGGTGATGAGGAGGTGATAAGGAGGTGATGAAGAGGTGATAAGGAGGTGATGAGGAGGTGAAGACGAGGTGATGAAGAGGTGATGAGGAGGTGATAAGGAGATGAAAAGGAGGTGATGAGGAGATGAAAAGGAAGTGATAAGGAGGTGAAGAGGAGGTGATGAGGAGGTGTAGACGAGGTGATGAGGAGGTGATGAGGAGGTGATGAGGAGGTGATGAAGAGGTGATAAGGAGGTGATGATGAGGTGAAGATGAGGTGATAAGGAGGTGATGAGGAGATGAAAATGAAGTGATAAGGAGGTGATGAGGAGGTGATAAGGAGGTGATAAGGAGGTGATAAGGAGGTGATGAGGAGATGAAAAGGAAGTGATAAGGAGGTGATGAGGAGGTGAAGACGAGGTGATGAAGAGGTGATAAGGAGGTGATAAGGAGGTGATGAGGAGATGAAAAGGAAGTGATAAGGAGGTGATGAGGAGGTGAAGACGAGGTGATAAGGAGGTGATGAGAAGGTGATGAGGAGGTGATGAGGAGGTGAAGACGAGGTGATAAGGAGGTGATGAGGAGGTGATGAGGAGGTGATGAGGAGGTGATAAGGAGGTGATGAGGAGATGAAAAGGAAGTGATAAGGAGGTGATGAGGAGGTGAAGACGAGGTGATAAGGAGGTGATGAGGAGGTGATGAGGAGGTGATGAGGAGGTGAAGACGAGGTGATAAGGAGGTGATAAGGAGGTGATGAGGAGATGAAAAGGAAGTGATAAGGAGGTGATGAGGAGGTGAAGACGAGGTGATAAGGAGGTGATGAGGAGGTGAAGACGAGGTGATAAGGAGGTGATAAGGAGGTGATGAGGAGATGAAAAGGAAGTGATAAGGAGGTGATGAGGAGGTGAAGACGAGGTGATGAGGAGGTGATGAGGAGGTCTTACCGTGGCAGTGCAGGGCCTGCTGGGACGTGGGGGGACAGGACAGAGTGAGAGACTGAAGAGCTGCACTGAGTTTATCAACCCTCCACCTCCTCCATCCATCCCTCCATCCCAAACATGGCCTGGGCCTCCTCCTCCTCTCCTCCTCTCCTCCTCTCCTCCTCCTCCTCCCCTCTCTCCCTCTCTTCAGTCCTTATAGGGCCGGCCCTGAGGGCAGCAGCCAATCAGACGGCTGGCGGCGCCACCAGACGTTCTCCCACCGGTCAGAGCATTCCTCTCGCACAAAGAATATTTCCTCTGTACATTCAGACAGTTTCACAGTACACAGAGGAAGTACTCTGATACTTTACTGCAGTAAAAGTTCTAGTACTAGTACTAGTACTTTTACTGTATCAGAGGGATTTTACAGTGAAACTAAAGCTGTCAGAGGTTAAACAGTTCAGTATACAAAGGTTAATAAAGTGTCAGCAGTCTTCTGGTCCTGGTCCTGGTTGAGACGGACTCGCTGCTGCAGTACTGGTTCTAGTACTGCAGTACTGGTTCCAGCAGGCAGACCAGGTTGTGGCTGGGGTGGGTGGGGTCCGTAATAATCCTGTGGTAGAGGTCCTCCTGGTGATGTGGTCTGTCCACTGTCCTCTGTCGAGTCCTCCAGATACCAGATGGTGATGCAGGCGGTCCGGAGACTCTTGATGGTTCTCTGGTACCAGTTCCAGAGTATCCTGGAGTCCCTGTAGAACCTCCTCAGCCCACAGAGGTGATGTGGTCTCTGCGATGATCTTTTATTAAGACATTTCCAGTGTTTCTACTGCCAGTACTGAAGGAGTCCGTTAATCCTCCTGGAGTTCCTTAGAAAAGACGTGACCACCAGCAGGTTCAGAAGACCCCAGTCAGAGCTTATGATGTGGGCTGGTTTCTATTCTGGACTGGTTTCTATCCGGATGTGGACTGGTTTCCATTCTGGGCTGGTTTCCTTTCTGGACTGGTTTTTATTCTGGCCTGGTTTCCACTCTGGACTGGTTTCCATTCTGGACTGGTTTCTATTCTGGACTGGTTTCTATCCGGATGTGGACTGGTTTCCATTCTGGGCTGGTTTCCTTTCTGGACTGGTTTTTATTCTGGCCTGGTTTCCACTCTGGACTGGTTTCCATTCTGGACTGGTTTCTATTCTGGACTGGTTTTATTCTGGACTGGTTTTTATTCTGGCCTGGTTTCCACTCTGGACTGGTTTCCATTCTGGGCTGGTTTCCATTCTGGACTGGTTTCCATTCTGGACTGGTTTCTATTCTGGACTGGTTTTATTCTGGACTGGTTTCCATCCGGATGTGGACTGGTTTCCATTCTGGGCTGGTTTCCTTTCTGGACTGGTTTTTATTCTGGCCTGGTTTTATTCTGGACTGGTTTCTATTCTGGCCTGGTTTTATTCTGGACTGGTTT
>CAMQGK010000299.1:21947500-21960000 GCA_947000775.1 Pterois miles | reverse complement strand
GAAAGAAAGAAAGAAAGAAAGATATTCCTTTATTAGTCCCACAGTGGGGAAATTCAGTTTTCCACTCTGTTGTTCACACAGTACATATACATGTCAATGGAGAGATGTCAGAGTGATGGGGCTGCTCCTGACAAGCACCCAGAGCAGTTGGGGGTTTGGTGCCTCGCTAGTTGTTAAATTTAACTAATTTAGCAACTAGCTAGTTAGCTAGCTACCTTGCTACTTCAACTATGCTACAGAAAATGAGCCCAACAGTGGACAGTGCCAGTCCCTCTGCCTCACTCCTCACTGCTAGGAGACTACTTCACTGGGAGTAGAGCAGGAGCTAGCTAGCTAGCTTTTCCATCTCCGGACAAGCGAGCTAGCTAACTAGCCAGTTCTGGAGACAGATGGACAGACAACTGGGAACGCCTCACTCCTCCTGGAGGAACTGGGAACGCCTCGGTCCTCCGGGAGGAACCGGGAAGGCCTCGGTGCTCCGGGAGGAACCGGGAAGGCCTCGGTCCTCCGGGAGGAACCGGGAAGGCCTCGGACCTCCGGAAGGAACTGGGAACGCCTCACTCCTCCTGGAGGAACTGGGAAGGCCTCGGACCTCCGGAAGGAACTGGGAACGCCTCACTCCTCCTGGAGGAACTGGGAAGGCCTCGGACCTCCGGGAGGAACCGGGAAGGCCTCGGTCCTCCGGGAGGAACCGGGAAGGCCTCGGTCCTCCGGGAGGAAACGCTGCTGGAGGTAGATCTGAGCCGGATGCAGGTCTGTAATATGATGCTGTTTGTTATCTGCAGCCAACATGACTCACTGTGATCACGTGACTTCTTGTAAAGGCGCTGTGTGTGTGTGTGTGTGTGTGTGTGTGTGTGTGTGTGTGTGTGTGTGTGTGTGTGTGTGTGTGTGGCGTGCGGGGGGTGTGGGGGGGGGATACTAGTACTACCACTACTACTGCTACTACTACTACTCTGTTTACTCTATTTGTGTTTTTAATTGTTTTAAAACCAAACTGTAGGGTGGTACTGGTAGTTTGTCTAGTAGTGCAGTATCTATAAGGTGTGGTACTGGTAATCCAGCAGTATATGAAGTGATTAAAAATACCTCCATCTTTACCAGCTGCAACATTAAAGTGATGAACACATTAATGCATCAATCATTACAATACTAAAATATAATATAGATTATTCTGCACAAGGAGTACTTTTACTTTTGGCACCTTAAAAATATTGCGATTCTCATACTTTTTCACTTTTACTTGAGAGAGAGTGATTGCAGGACTTTACTAGCCTAGTATTTCTGCACTGTGGTATTAGTACATGTTATTATAGGTAAAAAGTTGGAGTGCTTCTCCCACGCTGATCTGAAGCAGTGTACTCTGTGGTGTAGTACTGCAGTACAGGCAGCCTGTGAAGCGGTCGGCGTGCTCAGACCTGCCATCGCTGTGGTCGGCGGTCCTGCCTCGGTCTCGCCTCGGTCTGCCTCGGTCCGGCCTCGGTGTGGCCTCAGTGCAGCCTCGGTCTCGCCTCGATCAGCCTCAGTCCGCCTCAGTCCACCTCAGTCCGCCTCGGTCCAGTCCGGTCCGGCCACGGTCCGGCCCCGGTCCGGTCCGGCCTCGGTCTGGCCTCAGTCCTGCCTCGGTCCGGCCCCGGTCCGGTCCGGCCTCGGTCTGGCCTCAGTCCTGCCTCGGTCCGGTCTGGCCCCGTCTGCAGCAGGCGGGAGGAGGTGGCGAGTTCAGCCTGGCGTACCGTGTGGTTGAAGTCTGAGTGGATGTCTTGAACACAACTGTCTTTTCTGTGTAAACTGACAGTAAAGTTTGTAATAAATTAAAAAAAATGACTGATGTTTCATCAGAGCTCTGCATCAGACAGAAAACAACGCAACAGACACCTTGTTTTACTTCAGTTCGGCAAGTTTATTCTCAGTACTTCACAAAAATACTGCTTCACATTTTCAGTCTCAGTAACCTCAAAAAACTTCCATCACTATTTTCACCCTTTTTGTCTTTTCAGCACATTCACAGTTCAGTTTCTTCCTCCACTCAGTAAACAGGAGTTTATCAATACATTAGCTGATTATTGAAGAAGAATATTTCAACATTTAGTGGATACGTTCATTATGAACTCTGATCATCTTTAACCTTTAGTCTGTCGTTCATCAGATGAGCGGCCAGCATCTCGCTGTCTAGTGTTTATTTACTGCAGATTTCTCTTATTTCAGCTGCTGCATTGAAAATCTTTTCACTTAAAATACGGATTTCAAGACAAAATGCCAGCAGACTTTTTCCAGTGTGATTATAGTGATGCAGACTTCATAAACTAATCAGTCCTGGTTAAATTGAATAAATAAATAAATACATGAACAAATGAATAGATATACATACAGAGATATAATAAATATATAATGTCCTCAGTCTTTTAATGTAAAAGACTTTTAAACAGCATATCAGCTGTTACTCTGAGCTTTAGGTCTGAAACTGAGAAAAAGTTTCACAGAAACGACCATTAATGTCTGACTTCATGATCCTCTCTTCTCATAATCCGATTAAAACCTACTGATTCTGAGTTCAGAAACTCCCCATCGGATCAGAAACTCCCCATCGGATCAGAAACTCTCCATCGGATCAGAAACTCTCCATCGGATCGGAAACTCCCATCGGATCAGAAACTCTCCATCGGATCAGAACCTCCCATCGGATCAGAAACTCCCCATCGGATCGGAACCTCCCATCGGATCAGAAACTCCCCATCGGATCAGAAACTCTCCATTGGATCAGAAACTCCCCATCGGATCGGAACCTCCCATCGGATCGGAAACTCCCCATCGGATCGGAACCTCCCATCGGATCAGAAACTCCCCATCGGATCAGAAACTCCCCATCGGATCGGAACCTCCCCATCGGATCGGAACCTCCCATCGGATCAGAAACTCTCCATCGGATCGGAAACTCTCCATCGGATCGGAACCTCCCATCGGATCAGAAACTCCCCATCGGATCAGAAACTCCCCATCGGATCGGAACCTCCCCATCGGATCGGAAACTCTCCATCGGATCAGAAACTCCCCATCGGATCAGAAACTCCCCATCGGATCGGAACCTCCCCATCGGATCGGAACCTCCCATCGGATCAGAAAATCCCCATCGGATCAGAAACTCTCCATTGGATCAGAAACTCCCCATCGGATCGGAACCTCCCATCGGATCAGAAACTCCCCATCGGATCAGAAACTCCCCATCGGATCGGAACCTCCCCATCGGATCGGAACCTCCCATCGGATCAGAAACTCTCCATCGGATCGGAAACTCTCCATCGGATCGGAACCTCCCATCGGATCAGAAACTCCCCATCGGATCAGAAACTCCCCATCGGATCGGAACCTCCCCATCGGATCGGAAACTCTCCATCGGATCAGAAACTCCCCATCGGATCAGAAACTCCCCATCGGATCGGAACCTCCCCATCGGATCGGAACCTCCCATCGGATCAGAAAATCCCCATCGGATCAGAAACTCTCCATTGGATCAGAAACTCCCCATCGGATCGGAACCTCCCATCGGATCAGAAACTCCCCATCGGATCGGAACCTCCCCATCGGATCGGAACCTCCCATCGGATCAGAAACTCCCCATCGGATCAGAAACTCCCCATCGGATCGGAACCTCCCCATCGGATCGGAACCTCCCATCGGATCAGAAACTCCCCATCGGATCGGAACCTCCCATCGGATCAGAAACTCCGCATCGGATCAGAACCTCCCATCGGATCAGAAACTCGCCGTCGGTGGTTCAGTCTTGTGTGTACAGGGTCCCGGCCAGTCGGTCCCAGTGGGTGAAGTAGGGGGCATAGTTGCATTTGGACTTGAGGTGGTGGAGGTCGTGGTGGCGGGCCCCACCGTATAGCCCCAGCGGCACCAGGCGGTGGGTGGCCCAGGGCAGGTCGTAGCCGCAGTGGTCCTCCACTGACAGCCAGATGTTGAGCAGGAAGAAGGCGAGCTCGGTGAGCGGGTGGCAGCCCAGCAGCGCCGGGTTGGCGGCGGCGAAGAAGCCCAGGCTGAGAGTCTCCCAGGCGCCGGAGTGCTCCGTGGTGAGGGCGGAGGTAGAGGTGTAGGTGTGGTGCACCTGGAGGATGAGATTTATTTAAGGAATTTTCATGAAATAAATGCTGGAAAAACAAAACAGAAAAGTAAAGAAACAAGACTTAGAATTACTGATTTATTATATTTAAATGTTGTTTGTTTTTCGTTATGATTGTTAAACTTATTGTTGATTGTTAAAGGAATTGTTATTTTTAAGCTAAATGTTAAGCAGCTGTGAACCACCCACAGGTGAGTCGTCGCTCAGGTACGGACCTTGTGGAAGTTGCGGTAGAGCCACGGGACTCGATGGTGCAGCAGGTGCCAGATGAAGCTCTGGAAGTCGAAGAGCAGCAGGCAGACCAGCACCTGGGCCAGTAGGCGGGGCAGGGGCGGGGCCTCCTGGGGCAGCCGCGTGGGCCTCAGGTACCAGTGCATCACAGTCAGCGGGAAGATGAAGACCAGGTGGTTGTAAAGCGTCACAGCCAGGCAGCTCCGCACTGAGGCCCAGCTGAAGGAGCTCTGAGGCTGCAGCTTGTACCTGCGCATCGGGGCCCACCTAGAGGACAGCAGGTCCAGCAGCAGGAAGGGTAGGCAGCAGGACAGGTAGACGGTGAGGGAGAAGAGGACGGGGAAGACAGGTGAGAGCAGGAGGGACGAGTGTCCCAGGAGGAAGGTCCAGAGAGGCTGCAGCAGCATCCTGCCATCAGCCATTCAGTGTTTTCTCTTGTTAGTGAGGCTGCACTCCGCAGCACAGCTGCTTTATATCAGCTGGCCCCGCCCACCACTGTGACATCACTGAAAACCATGCCCTTATAAGGACTCTTCCTGCTCTTTCCACATGAAGACATGGAAACTCCACAGCAAGTTGAGACAGGAAGTGAGAAGATTCAAGCAGCTGCTGCTCCGGTTATAATAACCTTCAGATCAGCCCGGCCCGCTCTGGCCCGCTCCGGCCCGCTCTGGCCCGCTCCGGCCCGCTCCGGCCCGCTCCGGTTATTTGACTCAATAATTCCACAGTCTGACTATTAATGAAAATATACAGTTTATGATTTCAGCAAAGCAGAGCTTTAAAAGTTAGGTGAGTTATTTGTCTTCATCATGTTTTCAGTCGGAGAAGTTTTATGGAAGCTGATCATAAAGATGTTACTCCTGACCCTACTGGACCTGGATCCACTGGACCTCCCATCAGTCCAGTGGATCTACTGTAGATCCACTGGACCTCCCATCAGTCCAGTGGATCTACTGTAGATCCACTGGACCTCCCATCAGTCCAGTGGATCTACGGTAGATCCACTGGACCTCCCATCAGTCCAGTGGATCTACGGTAGATCCACTGGACCTCCCATCAGTCCAGTGGATCTACTGTAGATCCACTGGACCTCCCATCAGTCCAGTGGATCTACGGTAGATCCACTGGACCTCCCATCAGTCCAGTGGATCTACTGTAGATCCACTGGACCTCCCATCAGTCCAGTGGATCTACGGTAGATCCACTGGACCTCCCATCAGTCCAGTGGATCTACTGTAGATCCACTGGACCTCCCATCAGTCCAGTGGATCTACAGTAGATCCACTGGACCTCCCATCAGTCCAGTGGATCTACTGTAGATCCACTGGACTGATGGGAGGTCCAGTGGATCTACTGTAGATCCACTGGACCTCCCATCAGTCCAGTGGATCTACTGTAGATCCACTTATCTGTATCTGTTGAACATTGATGATTATGTCGGAGTTTCTGTGGTTATTTCAGCTCCCTACTTTAGTCAATGTGGTTCATTTCTAAATGTTTTAAATCTGCTTTCTGAATAAAGCAGATTGACTGGAGTTTGCTGCCAACCCTGATCCTGATGAAGACGAGGAGGAGGAGGAGGAGGAGGAACCAGTGGTGAGTTATTATGAATTAATGTTATTATAAAAATATGATGAGCAGATTTCTGGTGAAAAAGATGTTAGCTGTTTTTCGTCTGTCTTTCTGTTGACTGAATGATGCTACAGAATATTTAGTTAAAATATTATTTATTAATGTGTGAAATGATGACCGACATGTTTTTCTATAAAGACAGAATCTCCAGTACTCCTGGTCTGAGGCTGGTACCTGGTTTTATAGAGCAGAGTGAGAGTCTGGCACTCTAATGTCTAACTGCTGTTTCCTGTGAAAGTGGCGGTATCCCTCTGCAGTCCGGTCTGGCTCATATGGTTTCAGTCTGATGGAGGGTTTCTGGTCTTTCAGAGGGGTCGGAAATCCGTCAGGATCCATCAGGATCCTCTCTGGAGTGGTTTCCCATCCAGCCATGAAGATGTTGGCACACAGGATATGCCACAGAAAACAGAGACACTAATTCTGATCTGGTCTCTGATCGTAGTATTTACGGTAAATAAACATCATAGGGATATGTACTTTTACTGCCATGTGTGTACTTAGGTGGTCCAGGAGTTCATCTGTTTCACAACTAACTGTAGATAAGACAATATAATAATAATAATAATATAATAAGAGATAACAGAGGTCAGATCAGCTGTTTCATCTATAACAGCGTTTAATAAAGTGAGGTTTTATCAGTAGAGGAGCTGCAGCCCTCAGAAATCACTCGGCCTCTTTTCTGGGGTCCAGTAATTTACTGTCTGACTGTAAGTTTACACTGTACAACAGCCTACTGCTAAATCACAGGAGTATACTGGTAGAAGTACTGTGAGGTCACAGTGTACAGCAGTCATTTCACAGTACCTTACTGTAGAAATGATGCAGGACTTTACTGTGAAAGTACAATGAAATAATTTACCGTGTACATAAACATACTAATGGAAGCATCTGACTTTCACAATAAAAGCAGGGAGATTAAATTGTGTTATTTAATGTAACACAGTCAACAGCTAAATGAAATATTAATGACGAGAGTAACAACGACCGTGAAAAGGTCCTGACAGGATATTTAAGCTGCAGTTACAAGAACTAGACTAAAGCAGTAAAAAGCTACAATATAAAATAAAACACACGCATGTCTTTTATTGTGACAACTCTCTCAGAGTTCCACCAGACTTCCTGTTTCCATCTGAATCAGCTCATCAGTAAAAGGTGGGCGGTGGTTTGAATAAACGCTGGAGTCCGGGTGGTCTCAGGGTGGGGGGTGAATCTTTGTGACGGCCGTTGGCGCTCGGAACCGCTGAACCGGGTTTTCCACCAACTACAAGATGAACTCAGCAGCAGGATGCTGACCTAGTTTAAAGAGACTTTCCAATCCGCTGATCAATGGTATCTCGTGTTCACTGTTCAAATAGTAGTTTTAAGCCAACCATGTAGTGACTCCCTAAACCGAACTGGAGCGGTTCTGCTGTCTAAACCTAAAATGCCAGCGAGGGGCGTGACGGTAACGTGATGTGATGCCTGGTCCTTGAATGAAGCCTCTAAGGCCCTCCTTCCCTGAAGCTGCTCGTGACTGGGAGAACCTGGTTTCTGTGGTGATCAGGTGAGTGTGAACACACCTGAGGAAAACGTGCTGTTTCCCATGTGGAGAAAAAAAAGACAAGTTACGTAACACTGTGAGACATATGATGCATGCATGTGATCCTGTTTCCTGTAACAGCCTGCAGAAGGAAGTCCAAATATGGTCAGACAGGTTTGACTGCAGGTTTACAGCTTGACATAAGGGAGACACACGGACTTCAGCGTCCACACAGCGACTTCAGCGTCCACACAGCGACTTCAGCGTCCACACAGCGACTTCAGCGTCCACACAGCAGTCGTCTCTGTGAAGAGCAGAAGAAGACGAGAAGAAGGATGCTGCCATGGGGAGGCCTGGTGGACCGCCGGGGGGACTGTAACAGGGCAGTGCTGCTGTCTGTGGCTCACTTTGACCACGGCGTGGGGCTGGGCAGGAGACCTGGAGCCCACCGGGACGCCAAGACACTCCACCACACCCTTAGCAAGCTGGGCTTCAAGGTGGACCTCCACAGCGACCTCAGCCGGGACGAGATCTACCAGCTGTTTCTCAAAGGTACATGTTCAACGTATGTATAGCAAGACCACAGCTGGAATATTAAAAATATACAACAGTCTTTATGTTCATATAATTGTGGACATCTACAGAGAGCCGGCGGCCTGTGAAAGACTGTTTTCTGGCCGTCTTGTCGTCTCACGGAGACGATGGCTGCGTGTTCGGGGCTGATGGAAAACCCGTCCAACTGTCACGAATCTTCACATACTTTGACAACACGTACATGGAGACGAAGGCCAAAGTGTTCCTCATCCAGGTCAGACCACCAGCAACACACACTGAGCACGATGCTGCACAGCGGGGGGATTACTGAGGTCTGGTTGTGGTCTCTGCAGGCGTGTCGGGGTCCTGGTTTGGATGGTGGCGTGGAGGTGGATTCAGCTGGTGACACCAGAGAGGAGGGCAGCTTCTCACAGCATCTCTCTGTTCCTGTGGATACAGCCGTGATGTACGCCACACCAGCAGGTAAGGAGCTGAGCCGGGCCGCTGAGTCCACCAGAGGAGGATCCTCTCCTGACTGGAACCAGAACTGGAACCGGGCCGCTGAGTCCACCAGAGGAGGACCCTCTCCTGACTGGAACCAGAACTGGAACCGGGCCGCTGAGTCCACCAGAGGAGGACCCTCTCCTGACTGGAACCAGAACTGGAACCGGGCCGCTGAGTCCACCAGAGGAGGACCCTCTCCTGACTGGAACCAGAACTGGAGCCGGGCCGCATTAGTTACTGTTGGTGCTGAGGGTTAATTATTAGTACTTCTATTCATTGTTGGTTGATGTTCGTTAGTAGGAAGCTTAATGAATAAGACCTGTGACCTTTAGTCCTCACCGCTGTTCATCCGTTGGGTCTATAAAGAGCCTTCTAACTGTACTGTGGACTTCAGCCTTCACTGGAGCAGCTCGTGGTGCAGAAGTGCTGCGATAAGCTGATAATGCCAATAAAGTGCGATGGCTCCCTCCACTCTGTTGGTCAGCAGACAGGTCAAAGGTCACTAAGGTTCAACTCGACGGTCCAACCCAACGTCCACATTCACAGACTGCTGAGAGGGTTCAGACATGTCGTCAAGTCCCCGAGGTCTCTCTTTGAGCCCTTTATGAACACTTTCCATAAGTCTGGGAATCACCCACAATTCATAGCGTGATGACGTTACACACAGAGTTAACATGGTTAGCAGGGGAAGCCCAGAGGCATAAAAAAACGAAACAAAGAAGATTAGTTAGCATTAACGTTAGGGATCTAAGATCAGTCAGATATATATAGTCTACAGTCTACATACAGATTATATTATAGT
Source organism: Pterois miles (assembly GCA_947000775.1). NCBI lineage: Eukaryota > Metazoa > Chordata > Actinopteri > Perciformes > Scorpaenidae > Pterois > Pterois miles. Next base: position 21,950,658 of record CAMQGK010000299.1, on the reverse strand, counting down.
CTGTTTACAGATCGCATGAACGGTCCGACTGTGTACAGATCGCATGAACGGTCCGACTGTGTACAGATCGTATGTACGGTCCGACTGTGTACAGATCGTATGTACGGTCCGACTGTGTACAGATCGTATGTACGGTCCGACTGTGTACAGATCGTATGTACGGTCCGACTGTGTACAGATCGTATGTACGGTCCGACTGTGTACAGATCGTATGTACGGTCCGACTGTGTACAGATCGTATGTACGGTCCGACTGTGTACAGATCGTATGTACGGTCTGACTGTTTACAGATCGTATATATGGTCTGACTTAAAGGGGACTCTGGGGCTGCAGGTTCAGGTTTCCATGACTCCTCCCAGACTGAAAAGTCAACGTTTCCTGTTTGAACCATGTGCCTGTCTTCAGTCTCAGAACCAGAAGACATGTCCAACAACACCTGTCTCCGTCCTGTCCTCAGGCTACGGCGCCTTCATGCACCCGCTGGGCTCCGTCTTCCTCCAGACGTTCTGCTCTCTGTTAAAGGAGGACGGGAACCGGAACCTGGAGCTGACCCGCCTGATGACCCGCCTCTCCCACAGCGTGGCCTACACCTTCCAGGCCACCGGCGGCGTCCTGGCTGGGAAGAAGGAGATGCCGTGTTTCCTGACGCGACTGACCAGAGAAGTGTTCCCCTTTGCCGAGCCGGGGAAAGATGGCGGGGCTCTCGGCCACCTCGCTGCTCGCCACTGAAGACGTGTCAACGCTGACTCCCTCCATCAGCTGACCGTGGGACTGGATGAACCAATCAGAAGAGAGGAGACGAGCTACGCAAGTTGATAGACGATGGTGAGAAACCTGGCGTTCTGCATACACTGAACAGACTGGAATATATATATATATATATATATATATATAATTTATACATATTTATTAGACAGTATTGTTGAGTATAGTATACTTGATTTTGATTGGTCAATCAGGGCATTCCACGGTCTGTTATTTACGTATAACGGACCGTTACTACGTATAACGGACCGTTGCTATGGGTGCAGTTCAGATGTTGGCCTCTGGAGGACCATTTAGTGTCAAGTCATTGGTGCCCTCAGTCAGTAGCCAGTTGTAACAGCAGGATGGCATCCAGGCGTCGGTCACTGTGGTGAAATGAACGGCGCTGTATCGCCCTGGAGACGATTATTCAGGGTAAAGCTGTGTTTACTATAAACTATCAATAAAGAGTCATCATGTTTGAATGTTTCCTTTTCTGTCTTAACCTCTTAGGACCTGGCGTACACATGCGATGACATCACATTTTGGGTCATATGAACATAATACTTAATTTTATTTAACTGGGGTCTTGTGTACACGTACGAGGATACGTACACTGCCATCTAGTAGTCCTGCAACTGTTTGCAGCACTTCAAATGAGCCATACTGTTGCTATGACTGTCCAAAAGGGGAAAAATTTTTCATTTTTGCAAGTATTATTAATAAATGCAAAAGCAGTCAGGAAAAACACTGCTGTGTTCAGAGTGGACATATAGAGGTTTGCACTATCACACAATAGTGACTTTATTGTGTTTTATGGAAATTCAGAACGAGTGTCTGCATATGTGGACATAATTTTTCTCTAAAACTACATTATGTCAAAAGATGATGCTTAGTTTTTATACTTATCAGGGTCCAATAAGCCCAAATAGCAAAGAGACATCAAAAATGCATATCAAAAAAAGAGCTCGGGTCTTAAGAAGTTAAAGTTAACGTGAGAATATCACATTAACATGATAATATCACATTAACATGATAATATCACATTAACATGATAATATCACATTAACATGATAATATTACATTAACATGATAATATTACATTAACATGATAATATTACATTAACGTAATAATATCACATTAACATGATAATATTACATTAACGTAATAATATCACATTAACATGATAATATTACATTAACATAATAATATCACATTAACATGATAATATCACATTAACATGATAATATCACATTAACATGATAATATTACATTAACATGATAATATTACATTAACGTAATAATATCACATTAACATGATAATATTACATTAACGTAATAATATCACATTAACATGATAATATTACATTAACGTGATAATATTACATTAACATGATAATATCACATTAACGTAATAATATCACATTAACATGATAATATTACATTAACGTGATAATATTACATTAACGTAATAATATCACATTAACATGATAATATCACATTAACGTGATAATATTACATTAACACAATATCACATTAACATGATAATATTACATTAACACGATAATATCACATTAACATGATAACACATTAACATGATAATAACACATTAACACAATATCACATTAACACGATAATATCACATTAACACGATAATATCACATTAACACGATAATATCACATTAACACAATATCACATTAACACGATAATATCACATTAACACAATATCACATTAACATGATAATAACACATTAACACAATATCACATTAACACAATATCACATTAACACGATAATATCACATTAACACAATATCACATTAACATGATAATAACACATTAACACAATATCACATTAACACGATAATAACACATTAACACAATAATAACACATTAACACAATATCACATTAACACGATAATATCACATTAACACGATAATATCACATTAACACGATAATATCACATTAACACGATAATATCACATTAACACAATATCACATTAACACGATAATAACACATTAACACGATAATATCACATTAACACGATAATATCACATTAACACAATATCACATTAACACGATAATAACACATTAACACAATAATAACACATTAACACGATAATTTCACATTAACACGATAATATCACATATATCGATAATATAACGATATATAACATTAACATGATAATATCACATTAACATGATAATATCACATTAACATGATAATATCACATTAACATGATAATATCACATATATCGATAATATAACGATATATAACATTAACATGATAATATCACATTAACACGATAATATCACATTAACACGATAATATCACATTAACACAATAATAACACATAAACACAATAATATCACATTAACACGATAATATCACATTAACACAATAATAACAC